>JANAVB010038018.1:14645869-15130869 GCA_029216955.1 Iris pallida | reverse complement strand
CAGACTCAAGGAGAGAGCTGCGTGAAAAGTCACGCAAGCTCAAGCTCAAGGAGAGACACGCTTCCAAGAGGAAGCGTGCTCAAACAGGAGCACACTGTTCACTGTCTTCTCCAAACAGCAAGAACACCATAGCTGAACCCAAACTTCAAAGCATCATAACTTGGCCATCCGAACTCCAAATCCAGATTTCCAAAGTTCCAACTTGGGTGAAACTGAATGCTCTTCCACATAGAAGCATCAAAAACCCATAAAATCCAACTAAAGTAGATCAAACCATGCAAAATTCGAAAATGATTAAAACCTAGATCTACAAAAATCAAGGCTTCAAAATGAAAATTTCCAAGTTCTAAACTAGTATAGATTGAGGAGAAGAACATGTTTTGGCAAATAGTTTTGTAAGAAATTATTGACAAAAATATGGATCCATCTCTTGAGCAAGTTGGTACTTGCCTTGGTTGGTGGAAGAAGTAAATGAGATGAAGTAAATGAGAGGAGAGAGAATGAGATGAGTGATATATAAAGATCTTGGACCCATGGGTTCATGATGAACCAAAGGGTTCATGATGAACCATTGGTGAACCAAGAATGGGTTACCCAAATGAGCCAAAACTGTAGGCCCAAATACAGAAAATAAATTAGGAAATAATATTTTGTCGAATATTTTTGGGAAATGCATGAAGAAATACTGCATAATAAATATAGTATAAATACAATTTATCGGTTTACGTATTAAAATACGTATTCCAGGATTGGAGAGTGACATCTCTACCCTTCTTAGAAAAATTCCGTCCTCGGAATTCCAGCCAAGACAGGATAGTGAAATCAGGGCAAGCAAGGCATAATCATATACAAGTTAACTATCATAGCAGTTATTATCATACATCACAAAGTGCAAAACAAGCAGGTACAGATAAGCATGGAATCGTGTCAATAAGGGCAAAAATATACCTTATTAGTCAAACAAATGCGGATACCGAGATCTGATCTCGTCCTCGCACTCCCAGGTTGACTCTCCCGGAGAGTGATGGTTCCAAGAAACACGGACAAGGCTTATCGTGCGATTCTTGAGTACCTTCTCTCGCCGGTCTAAAATAGATACGGGTTGTTCCTCGTAAGTTAGGTCGGTACCAACGACTAACTCAGCATGATCGAGGACATGATTCGGATCCGGGACATACCCACAGTAATTGGGACACATAAAACACATCATGTATGCCAGTTAACGAAGGCGGAAGGGCAAGTCGATAAGCCACATCATCTACCCGAGCGAGAATCTTAAAAGGACCAACGTATCTTGGACTAAGCTTTCCTCGGGTTCCAAATCTGATGATATCCCGAGTAGGCAAAATCCGCAGAAACACTTGGTCGCCAATTCTGAACTCTAGAGGCCTACGATGCTGATCTGTCCAATGACGATGTCGGTCCAGTGCAACTCGAAGGCGCTCTCTGACCAACTTAACTATCTCCACAGTCTGCGTGATCATCTCTGGTCCCAACAACTTCCGTTCTTCGATGTTGTCCCATGCCAAAAGGGACCTGCACTTCCTTCCGTATAATGCTTCGAACGGGGCCATCTGAATGCTAGCCTGATAGCTGTTGTTATAGGAGAACTCCACTAGATGAAGTTGATCCTCCCAAGATCCGCCAAAATCCAAGGTACACGCCCGTAGCATATCTTCTAACGTCTGGATGGTTCTTTCTGATTGCCCGTCAGTTTGTGGATGATAGACAGTACTGAATCTTAACTTGGTTTCCAAACTTTGGTGTAAGCTCCAGCCAAAAATGGAAAGTAAACCGCGTATCCCGATCTGATACTATACTAACTGGAACACCGTGCTGCCTTACTATCTGCTTCATGTACATTTCTGCTAACTGCTCAGTAGTCTGTCCAACTCGGAAGGGAAGGAAATGAGCGACCTTCGTGAGTCGATCTACTATTACCCAGACTGCATTCTTGCCAGCCGGGGATCTAGGTAAACCGGTCACAAAATCTATCGTGATGTGCTCCCATTTCCATTCTGGGATAGGAAGCGGTTGTAGTAACCCTGCTGGTCTCTGCTGCTCGGCTTTCACCTGCTGACATACCAGACACTTGGATACAAATCTTGCTATCTCTCTTTTCATGCCATTCCACCAAAAGTACTGCCTGATATCTCGATACATCTTCGTTCCTCCTGGATGAATGGAGTAAATAGAACTATGAGCTTCGGACTATAACTTCTTGCCGAAGGTCTCCACTCGGTACACAGAGTCTGTTTCCAAACCTAAGCGTACCATCTTCATGAATCACTAACTTCTTCCTACGGCCTGATTCATACTCCGACCGTAACTTCTGAATCTGTGGATCTCCTGCTTGTGCTGCCCTTATCCTCTCTACTAAGGTTGACTGAATCTGCATACTGGTCATTCTTCCTATATCCCTTGGCAAGACTACTTCGATTTCCATACTCTGAAGGTCTTCTAAAATATGCTTCTGCGAGGTCAAGATAAAGGCACTGTCTCTCCTACTCAGTGCATCTGCAACTATATTCACCTTGCCTGGATGATACTGAAGATCTAAGTCAAAATCCTTCAGTAGTTCTAACCATCTTCTTTGCCTCATGTTCAAATCTCGCTGCGTGAATACAGTATTTCAAACTCTTATGATCAGTATAGATCTCTACCCGATCTCCGTATAAATAATGCCTCCACAACTTGATTGAAAACACCACAGCTCCTAACTCCAAATCGTGAGTCGGGTAATTCTTCTCATGGTCTCGAAGCTGTCGAGACGCATATGCTATCACCTTTCCGTGCTGCATCAATACACATCCAAGACCCTTCCCAGATGCGTCACAATATACTGTAAAGCCTCCCGCTCCTACTGGAAGCGTCAAGATCGAGGCTGAGATCAATCTCTTCTTCAATTCTTCAAATGATGCCTGACAGCTAGATGACCAAACAAACTCTACGTCCTTGTGCGTCAAACGCGTTAAGGGCGCAGAGATCTTGGCAAAGTCCGCCACGAACCTTCTGTAGTAACCAGCTAATCCTAAAAAACTTCGCACTTCTGCAACCGTTCTCGGGACTGGCCAATGCTCTACGGCCACAATCTTCTTTGGATCTACTGACACTCCTGCCCCAGAAATTACATGCCCCAGGAACGAAATATGATCTAACCAGAATTCACACTTGTCGAGCTTCGCATAAAGTAGATGCTCCCTCAATGTCTATAAGACTGTCCTAAGATGTTTCTTATGCTTCTCTTCACTGCTGGAGTAGACAAAAATGTCATCTATGAACACCACCACAAATTTATCCAAATACGGCAGAAAGATGCGGTTCATTAAATCTATGAATACTGCGGGGGCGTTGGTTAGTCCAAAGGGCATCACTAAAAACTCATAATGCCCATATCTAGATCTGAATGCTGTCTTCGGTACATCTTGCTCCCGGACTCTTACTTGATAGTATCCTGACCGAAGATCGATCTTGGAAAAGATGCTGGCCTTGCTCAACTGGTCAAACAGGTCATCAATCCTTGGTAGTGGGTATTTATTCTTCACTGTTACTGCATTCAGCTTGCGGTAGTCGATGCACATCCTCGTCGACCCATCCTTCTTGGGAACTAGAATCACTGGCGCTGCCCAGGGCGATTTACTGTCTCGGATGAATCCCTTAGACTTCAACTCTTCTTCATGTTGATACAACTTATCCTGTTCTGACGGCGACATTCTGTAAACTCTGTCTGCAATAGGCCTCGTTCCAGGGTTCAACTCAATGCTAAATTCTACCTCTCTAACTGGGGGTATCCCTGGGAGCTCATCAGGGAAGACGTCAAGAAAATCTTCGACCACTCTCGGAATCTGTCCTGGCTCTGACACTGCTGCTGAGATGACGCCTCCGGCCTGATTCTTCAAGGTTCGAGTAAAGATGAACTGCTCCATCCCAGGAATACTGAATATGACCCTACCTTCTCTACAATCAATTGTCGCATGACTGTCTCTCAACCAGTCCATGCCAAGAACAACATCAAAATTCCCCATAGGGAATTCAATCAATGATGCGGGCAGTAAATGCCCACACACCTCCACCGGACATGAAAAGCGCACTCTGCTAACTTCTACGAGCCCATTGCCGGTGAGTATATCCATCCTCTCTGGCAATACCTCAAACTCTAATCCAATCCGTGTAGCATATTGTGCAGAGATGAATGAATGAGTAGCGTCTGAATCAAATAATGCTACAACGAGAAATGAGGTGACGAGAATTTTACCTGCCACCACGTCACTAGATGCTAGAGCCTCTCCCAAGGTCAATGTGAGAGCCTGGCCCCGCGGAGCCCCTTGTTGCGGCCTTCCTCGACCATGTTGTTGCTGCCTCTGAGGGCCTTCGACTTTCTGGGCCTGGCAGAACATCTGTGCCTGCGTTGGTAGACGCTGGGCTAGGGGCCTTACTGCTAATACTGGCCCTCCATTCGGGGTTGCCACCGGAGCTGGCAACGCTGGAAACTGCTGAGCTGGCCCTCCTGGCCTCTACATTACCGGACAAGTGGAGATACGGTGGTCTGAACTACCACACCTCAAGCACAAGCCATTCGCTGACCGGCACACCTCTCTCGTGTGCCCTGCCTTCCTACAGAATGCATAGCCCTGGGGTGCTCCCTGACGCTGTTGTTGGTTCCTCGGCTGCTGATACCGAACTGGCACTGTATTAGTTGACACGGCCGTCCTCCGCGGCGCTCCTGCATCATGAATACGTACACCGGGTGCTGGTGCCGATGTTCGCTGCATTGCTCCTCCTCCAACCTGGGAATGAGATCTCTTCTGACCTCCTGTCCTCGATGCCAACCTCTGCTGGGTAAGCTCGTACCTCCGAGCGGCCGTCCAAACAGCATCAAATGTCTGGTAGTCATGTCCTTCCACAAGCTGTAATAGTTCCAAATGAAGTCCCTGCTGGACCCTCATAGCTTTCTCTGGCTCTGTTGCCACCATTGCTGGTGCGAAACGACACAATCTGCAGAACTCTGCTGCATACCCATCTACGGTCTTGCCTGCTTGCTTGAGACTGATGAACTTCTGCTGGAGCTCATACCGAGCTACTACGCCAAAATACTTGGCCTTGAATCTGTCACTGAAGGTGGTCCAACGAACAGGGCGTCTTGCACCAACTTCTTCTGATGCCCACCAGTCGCGGGCAAGATCCTGAAGTACCAGTTTGACCTGATCAACCTTCTCATCATCTGAAACCTTGGCTGCCACAAGAATGGCTTCGATGTCTTGAATCCAGGCATCCACAGTGATGGCATCCTTCGTGCCATCAAAATACCTCGGGTTCAAGCGACGAAACCTTCCTGATGCTTCCGAGTCAGCCCCGACACTCCTCTCAAGAGCTAACTGAATCTCTTGGTTCAGCAACAAGTTCTGCTCCTGCTGCCGAGTCTGTTGCTGTTGGTTAGTGACAAGAAACCCCCGGATGATCTTCAGGAGTGCTACGGCGTCTGGTACTGCCGTCGCTGCTGGACCTGCAGGAGTTTCAATAACCTGCGGCTGCACTGCCTCTGGTTCCATTTCTGCTCGTAGCCTGCACTGGAGAAGGTTCTCTCTCCTGTTGCTGCCCAGTCGAGCCATGCACTTGCTGCTCTTCCTCATGGGCCTCACCCGCTACTGAGAATGAAGCACCCCTATAGAGAAGAATATAAGATTATCAAGTCCGGACGAGGAAGATTTCGAGGATGCAAGTCAGGTTAGAGATCAAGGCAAGGACAGAGAATTCGAAATGGAATTTCAAGGAGAACAAGTTTTGATTGAGACTCCTAATAATTCGTAATACCCCACAAGTCTGAAAAACAGACCTGCATGGGCCACCACTAAAACCTTGTCACGCCCCAGTACCGAAATACGGAGACGGACTAGGCCATCTACTCCATATGAGGTACGTAATGTCATACGACGATCGTGGTTGTCGAGAGACTAGGGGGGTACATGCTACAATCAAGTCTCCTATGGTCCTACAGAGTTCCATGTCTCAATCAATCAAATCACATCAGCAAATAAATGAACATTAAAGATAAAGCAGTAAGGCGTCCCCGACGCTTCATCAAAATGATCATGAGAGACTAGCTTTATAATTTAGCTATCTCGGAGAGTCAGGAGTACAAAATTATACACAGCTGCAGTCTGTTTAATTACAATTATGTACTGACACAAAATATCAAGTAATCCGGCTAACAGGTGCCGGTGGCTAAACGCCGCAAAAGTATAAGCAGGAGTGGTGGAGAAGAAACCCACTCGAGTCCCCGAACCGCCATGCTCCTAGTATGCACCATGGATGTCAGGGAGGAAGATCGTGTCCTCCGGCTCTGCTACGAGATCTGGCCAAACAAAACCAGCGGGGTCAGCCCCGAATAGCAAGTACCGCCAAAGGGGCACAAGAGTTAAGATTAAAAACCCAGATAAATAGAATGATTGATAATAGTAATACTTATGCTACCATTATAGGGTAACGCCACATCCACGAACCCATATGGCACCCTTACAACCAAACAAGGACAAAAGGTGCCACATGGAGTCGGGACGCGTCGTACTCTATAACTTTTACATAAGTTAAAGGGTATAAACAATAAAATCTCCTGATCGTGACTTCGGTCGATAGCCTATCGCAGCACAATAACCAACCCAACAATCAAACAAGAACATGGGTTGGATCATGTACCATGATAGACCATGTTCCTCAGTCATTCACAGAAGTAGCACTTCACAATCAGAATAAGTCTTCCGTTCATAACTTCGGTCCACAGCCTGTCATAGTACGATAACCAACCCAACAATCAAACAAGAACATGGGTTGGATCATGTACCATGACAGTCCGCTTCCCTCAGTTGTTTACGGAAGGTAATAGGATACAAGCAAGTCGTTTTCACGGCCAATCAAGTCTACGAGTTTCTAGTAGGACGAGGTTATCCTCGCATCATGTTATTAGAAAATCCTCAGATCGTATCTTTCCAGCAAGGCTAGCCCACCCAGGGGTTCGCGTATATAGGTGTTATTGAGCACAGGTCCCTCGTAAGGCCACCTTGTCAAAAACATGTAATATATAGCAGGAATTAATCGGATACAGTCATCCACTCGTTGCGGATGACACGGTATCCGTGGAGACCAGCCGGCGCGTCAAGACATTATCTCAAGGCGGCTGGTGTAACACGATCTCGGGATTTGGCCCACCCCATACATCTAGTATTTTTAGTTGCCTAGCTTAACCCTAGGTGAAATCTTGGCCTCACATGCTGTGGCCTGCATGATTATCCTCCTAAAGTCATACTTTAGTACGAGTACCCCAAAGAGGATCCATGTCAATCAGTATGTCAACATGTTCTACCCTCCTTAGTGTAATGCATCATAGCAAATACGCCACGTGGAGTTACGAGTCATTTGTCGAGCATGAACAAAAACTGGAACATTCAGGTACATGTATCAGGTAGGAACACTTTGTTCACCGGGGTCACATTAGTGCTCATATCATGCTTGAGACAAAAGGTGTAAGGATATAAAATGGCCATATAATATCTGATAAAATATCAAAAGCGTACACACAAAAGCACGTACGCTCAAGGAGTGAATGTCACGCAGGCTCACTCAGGCTCACTCAAGGCATCGTGCGTGAAAAGTCACGCAGACTCAAGGAGAGAGCTGCGTGAAAAGTCACGCAAGCTCAAGGAGAGAGCTGCATGAAAAGTCATGCAAGCTCAAGGAGAGAGAGCTGCGTGAAAAGTCACGCAAGCTCAAGGAGAGAGCTGCGTGAAAAGTCACGCAAGCTCAAGGAGAGCGCTGCGTGAAAAGTCACGCAACCTCAAGGAGAGAGCTGCGTGAAAAGTCACGCAAGCTCAATGAGAGAGCTGCGTGAAAAGTCACGCAAGCTCAAGGAGAGAGCTGCGTGAAAAGTCACGCAACCTCAAGGAGAGAGCTACGTGAAAAGTCACGCAGACTCAAGGAGAGAGCTGCGTGAAAAGTCACGCAAGCTCAAGCTCAAGGAGAGACACGCTTCCAACAGGAAGCGTGCTCAAACAGGAGCACACTGTTCACTGTCTTCTCCAAACAGCAAGAACACCATGGCTGAACCCAAACTTCAAAGCATCATAACTTGGCCATCCGAACTCCAAATCCAGATTTCTAAAGTTCCAACTTGTGTGAAACTGAATGCTCTTCCATATGGAAGCATCAAAAACCCATAAAATCCAACTAAAGTAGATCAAACCATGCAAAATCCGAAAATAATTAAAACCTAGATCTACAAAAATTAAGGCTTCAAAATGGAAATTTCCAAGTTCTAAACTAGTATAGATTGAGGAGAAAAACATGTTTTGGCAAATAGTTTTGTAAGAAATCATCGACAAAAATATGGATCCATCTCTTGAGCAAGTTGGTACTTGCCTTGGTTGGTGGAGGAAGTAAATGAGAGGAGAGAGAATGAGATGAGTGATATATAAAGATCTTCGATCCATGGGTTCATGATGAACCAAAGGGTTCATGATGAACCATTGGTAAACCAAGAATGGGTTACCCAAATGAGCCAAAACTGTAGGCCCAAATGCAGAAAATAAATTAGGAAATAATATTTTGTCGAATATTTTTGGAAAATGCATGAAGAAATACTGCATAATAAATATAGTATAAATACAAGTTAAATACAATTTATCGGTTTACGTATTAAAATACGTATTCTAGGATTGGGGAGTGACACACACAAACACACACTCTCACTCATACACCACCACCACCATTCTCTCACTCTACACACAAATACTTATATATATATTACATACACATATATATAGACACACACACAAACACACACACACACACACACACACACACACACACACACACACACACACACACATATATATATATATATATATATATATATATATATATATATATATATATATATATATATATATATATATATTATATATATATTTATATATAAATATATATATATAAATATATATATATATATATATATATATATATATATATATATATATATATATATATATATAATATATATAAAATATATATATATATTTTATATTTATATATATATATATAAAATATATATATATATATATATATATATATATATATATATATATATATATATATATATATATATATATATATATATATATACCACTCTCAATTAGGAAAATCTCAAATTAAATCCCTAACCTAGATTTCTAGGGAATCCTACAAATTTTAGGGCAAAATGTAGAGAATCCCTTTCTCTACATTTCTTGTGAAAGAGTTAAAGCTAAAGAGAATTAAATGATGAATTTATGACATACCTAATTGGTTTTCCTTTGGAGAAGAAAAGCTTTGGAAGAAAGAAATGAAGTTTGAGAGAGAGAGAGAGAGAGAGAGTTACTTAGTGAAGAAGAAAGGGTGGGTGCTCCTACTTGTGGCCGGCCATGGTGGAGGGGGGGGTTATTGGGTTTGGGTGAGATCCAATAACCCTCCAAACCCATTAGACTTAGGTTGGGTTGGTTCGGGTTTGGTTCGGTCTAATTTTAATTAACTAACTAAGCTCTAAAATGACTAATTAAGCCATGGAAATAGGGTTTATGGTTTTTAGCCTAATTAGGATGGTTTGTGGGCCAAGCCCAGTTAGTATGTGGGTCCCACTAGTGTTCAGGCTACCCGGGTCTCCAACTTAAGTCCAAATTGGATAAAATTCAAACCGACTCAAATAAATCCCTAAAAATTATATAAAATCAAATAAAATTCCTAAAAATTATAAAACTTGAAAAATAACAAAAATACCCCTAATTCGAAAACTTGGGGTGACAGAGGTTTCAAGACTTTTGGACACAGAACATAGGATTTTCGGAGTTACAGTGTTACGACAAATGTTAAGAATTTTAATAAATAGTAAACGAACTCAAAACCTAAGAAATTGATATGCCTTGGAAAGCACATGATGTTTACTTTATATAAAAGTTATTAGGAAGATAAAGTATGACCAAAAATAGTTAAAAATCCACTCACAATCGATCTGGTCTGTTCTGGACACCTTGTCGTAGAATTGACGCCACGGATAAAACGTTTGGAACTGTGTGGATGACCAATTGGACTTGAAAATAGACACAGAGATATTTTTG
The DNA here is from genome assembly GCA_029216955.1 of Iris pallida. NCBI lineage: Eukaryota > Viridiplantae > Streptophyta > Magnoliopsida > Asparagales > Iridaceae > Iris > Iris pallida. The sequence continues at coordinate 15,120,730 of JANAVB010038018.1, read as the reverse complement.
CTAGTTTTATTTTTATAAAAAAATGAGGTCAAAAAGTACACGAAACCCTAGATAAAATACATCGTACCTATTGTGACGAATTCAGTACAAGTTTGGTCGACTTTGAGTGCCTTCTGTGCATCGTATCGACCAAATTAAGTGTCAGGGTGTTAGAAGGGTGTCCTAGGGTCGAGATGAAGGTAGTAGAAGGGTTAAAAGAGATCGGGATGATGAGTTTCTGTTGGACAGAAAGAAAAGTGTGAAAATAGAAAATAAATAAGAAGGGCTCGGTTTCTAGCTAGAGCATAAATGTATCAAGTATATTCGGTCATCATAGAGTGAAGTGGGTTATATGAGAAATAGGAATTGGGGATTTATTTAGATTTGGTTTAAGAGGATTTGGTTGAGATTTGATGGTTTAAATCAGAGGTGTATCTCAAAGAGATTTGATTGGGTCCAAATTAGGAAAGTAATTATAGAGTTGATTTAAAAATAGATTTAAATCAATATGGCTACCATGAATTCATAAAAATCAAACTAAAATAGGTCTAGGAGGTTAGGGCACCCTAGAATAGGCTCTACGAACCCTACATAGACTCGTTTTGGGTCGTGGAATTTTTGTGATCGATTTGTGTCCAATATGTCTATAGTTTCGACTTGTGTGTCACTTAATATTAAATAGAACATAGGAACCTAATTGAGTGGAAGACCATTGACATATGCATAGTAGGCTCGAAATGGGTCAAAATTATATATTGGGTCAAATGATTTGGATCCGAGTTGGGCCATTAATGTTATTTGGAAAACTAGTCAAATTTTACGGTAGAGACTAAAATGATTATTTTACCCCTAGAGTTGTACATAAAAAATATAACACAAAAAAACATGTTTGGATGGACACGATATATCAAATTGAAGGCGATCGTGTCTAGAATTCAAATATGGAAATAGATTTGAGAAATCGATAGTTGTTGTGCTTCAAAAATTAAAACTACGACAAAGTATTACTATAGTCATTATTGACTTAAAATCTACTTTAAAATTTAAATATCTATATTAAATAAATAAATAAAATAAAAATATCATGGGGCTTACAATGAACCTAGCCCAAAACTACCATAATTATTGCCAGACTCGCCGAGGAAGAAGCACACATTCATCGCGTTGCACTGAAGTCCCCAACATGAAGTGGGGTAGAGAAGTGTACGAATGAGTTTTGCCTCAAAAACACCCTTATTTATAGGCAATGCACAGTCAAACCCATACACCACGTGGCAGATAGTCAAAGGCCCTGAATTAATGGGATGAACCTTGTATTTATGGCAATGAATATGCCATATTTAATTTTTAACCAAGTTTCGGTCAAGTCATCATATTTCGAGACCCATACAGTGCACAAATTTTAGGTGTTTGACTCAAGTGCCCCAAAGGTGCAGGCCCCAAAAGTGCAATCTACCGGAGCCCAAGTGCCCCAAAGGCGCAGCCCCCAAAAATGTAGTCTACCGGAGCACAAAGCCCCCAAAGCGTAGCCTATGCCTGCTACCCCACTCGATATTAGTCATGGTCAAACCGAATTTTAATAATTGATCTAACCATATCTTGATATAAGGGCTACTTGGACAAACAACGACAGCCTGTGCCTGCTACCGTTCAAGACTTTGAAACTTGGAGCTATGTTTTGTCATCTTGTCTGTATTTCTATTATAAATGTACTATTGCATTTTATTGAGGCTAAGAATATATTATAAACTGTATCGTACTGGCAAATAGGCTACCCAAGAAACATTTTCAAAATACCCTTTTATTTTGAAAACAAGCCCATTCACAAAGCCCAAAGCTACTTTCTAACTGCTTGAAAACTCGAAAGCCCAAAAACCTGAGTTGCAAACCAAAACCAAACATATTCTGGACTAGCAAAATTTAGTACGAATTTGCCCTGAATTCTTCCTGAGTTCAGCTACCTGAACGTTGGATTTTAAACTTAGTCTTCCCACAGTTACGGATGCAACGACTATATGTCAAGATTTTCTTATAGAATTCTGTCCAAATTCTGCCCGAATTCTTCCTTTAGAATTCCTATAAATAGAGATAAAATTCTACCATTTTAACTCACTCATTCACTTTCATATGTCTTCTCTCTAAGCTTACTATGATCTCGAAAGCCCCACCAAGCTTTCAATTTCAAATCCCAAGCTAGTTACAATCCTCTAGTCGATTTGCTAGTGTAGTACGGTCTAGAAGTTCATAGCGATTGTAACCAAGAGGCGTGATAGAAGTGAGAAACTTCACAATTGAAGTTGGTCGAGTACTTCGGATCAAAACTTGTATTTATAGAAGTTGCAAGGACTTCGTATAAAAACTTGCAATCTTTTCATAGTAGATTAAACCTGGGTGCTAGAATTCTCTCGACTGGAATAGTCCTCATAAGAGGGAGAGAAGTATACATTATCGTCTTTGCATTTTCTCTTTGTACTTTACTTTCACTTACTCATAACTATGATATATATCTGTGATCTTGCTGTTAACATTTTTTAATAGCTAATATTCTGCTGCCTACTCTATTCATCTACCTTCTAGAGTATATTGCTTTACATTTCGGTCCTACAATTGGTATCAGAAATAGCTCATGTAGTGCCCCACTCCGTGAAGGCACTAGATAGATAGAAAGATCCGGATTGCTGGCTCTGCAACAGAAGACGATTGATCTGGGTGAGTGGATAAAGTCTTATTTTATGATTCTCTTGTGCCTAATAAGAATCTGAGCTTTTCAATGAATGATATCGCTAATAACAAGATGCTAGACATTGAGTATGCTTATAAGAGAATCCGTACATTATCTACTAAGAAAGAGAACGGTTTTCTGCCGAGAAGAAGATGGAATTGTTTATGAGTTGCTCGATTGATGCATGATAGTTTCATTTGATATTGCATTTGTACTAGGATATCCAATTAGCGACAAGCTGAACCCTTGCGAGTCACAGTAGCTAGCAACGAGCTGAACCCCATGCGAGTCACAGCGGTTAGCGATAAGCTGAACCCAAGAGAGTCACAGCGGCTAGCGACGAGCTGAACCCATGCGAGTCACAGCGGTTAGCGACAATCTGAACCCAAGAGAGGCACAGCGGCTAAGATGGAAATGATATGTTGGTTTTTCAAAGATGTTTTCAAAGAATGTAAACTGACTCTGTATGCATGAAATGAACATAGGTAAAAAGTAGCAAGATCACATCACAAGAAACGTTTTCTCACTAAATGAACAATGATCGTTTCAGAAGAATATAGCCCCTTTTTTTATAATCACCAGTATGCTGATATACTGACCCACCATCAGTCTGCATACAGGTGCACTATGCATCGAGAAGGATAGTCCGAAGCGATAGCCCGAGCCTCATCCTCAGGAGCCAGAAATTAGAAGAGATGTCAAGAGATTACATTTGTTACAAAAGTTGGTTTTGTATATAAAGGGATGTAATGTATGGGAACATGATCATTGTAATCTGTAAAGTTCTGAGAGAATGTAACATTGTATCAGAGAGAATCGAGAGCTTGTAATCTGTTCAAATGAAATCAATAAAGAGGATTTTTTTCTTGTTACCATTGTGTTCAATGCTTATATTCTAAAATATGTCCGCTGCTGCTTCAATTATCTGCGATATGTTCTGCTGCGTATTGCCAACCTTGTCTATCTTATCTTGTTCTAGGTCTTAGCCTTGTGCAAGCGCAACTTAGGCTTGCACGGCATCACGCCTTAGCGAGGACGATCGATCTCACTGAGTCTGAAGCAAGGACGAAAGGGCTCTGTGGGATCGGGGCGTGCTAGAATGGTATCAGAGCCACACGATCCTCTGGCCGATTGATTCGATTGAATTCTAAAAAGTTCTCCTTATCGAAAATTTCCTTGCATGATTGATATCATCAATGAGATGAACGTTCCATACAATAAGTCCAAAAATATTTTTATGATGCCGGCAAATGTTTTATCGATTTGATTGATTGAGATTGAAATGCTTGATTGAACAAGAGTTTTGATATGATCTGAATTATGATTTCATGGATTGATGATGGCGAAGGATGAGGACTATCGCTGTTAATGATATCGTAAGTTTCTGCTTAATTTTTGAGGACAAAACTTCTTTTCGGTAGGTAATTATGTAGTGCCCCGCTCCGCAAAGGCACTAGATAGACAGAAAGATCGAATTGCTGGCTCTGCAACAGAAGACGATTGATCTGGGTGAGTGGACAAAGTCTTATTTTATGATTTGCTTGCGTCTAATAAGAATCTGAGCTTTTGAATGAATGCTATCGCTAATAACAAGATGCTAGACTTTGAGTATGCTTATAAGAGAATCCGTACATTGTCTGCTAAGAAAGAGAACAGTTTCCTGCTGAGAAGAAGATAAAATTGTTTATGAGTTGCTCGATTGATGCATGATAGTTTCATTTGATATTGCATTTGTATTGGGGTATCCAATTAGCGACGAGCTGAACCCTTACGAGTCACAGCGGCTAACGACGAGCTGAACCCATGCGAGTCACAGCAGTTAGCGACAAGCTGAACCCAAGAGAGTCACAGCGGCTAGCGACGAGTTGAACCCATGCGAGTCACAGCGGTTAGCGACGAGCTGAAGCCAAGGGAGGCACAGCGGCTAAGATAGAAATGATATGTTGGTTTTTCAAAGATATTTTCAAAGAATGTAAACTGACTCTTTATGCATGAAATGAAAATAGGTAAAAAGTAGCAAGATCACATCACAAGAAACATTTTCTCACTAAATGAACAGTGATCATTTCAGAAGAATGTAGCCCCTTTGGTCACAATCACCAGTATGCTGATATACTGACCCACCATCAGTCTGCATGCAGGTGCACTATGCATCGAGAAGGATTGTCCAAAGCGATAGCTCGAGCCTCATCCTCAGGAGCCAAAAATCAGAAGAGATGACATCTGTTGCAAGAGTTGGTTTGGTATATAAAGGGATGTAATGTATAGGAACGGAATCATTGTAATTTGTAAAGTTCTGAGAGAATGTAACATTGTATCAGAGAGAATCGAGAGCTTGTATTCTATTCAAATGAAATCAATAAAGAGAATTATTTCTTGTTACCATTATGTTCAATGATTGTATTCTGAAATATGTCCGTTGTTGCTTCAATTATCTGCGATATGTTCCGCTGCGTATTGTCAACCTTGTCTATCTTGTCTTGTTCCAGGTCTTGTCCTTGTGCAAGCGCAACTTAGGCTTGCACGGCATCACGCCTTAGCGAGGACGGTCGGTCTCACAGAGTCTGAAGCGAGGACGAAACGGCTCTGCGGGATCGGGGCGTGATAGCTCATACAGGTAAAGCGAGATAACATTGTTATTATTTTTCTGCTGTTACATAGACCACTATATCACATATGACAACTGTGAAATTCACAACTTAAGGCCAAGCCACAAATAGACCCCTACTATTTGACAGTACCAACTACACGTACTGGAAAACACATATGAGTTTCTTTTTGAAATCTCTAGATTTTGACTTATAGTCAATTGTAGTTGATGGCTATAAAAAGCCTCCACGTGTTCTTCTTGATGGAAATTTGGTTGATAAAGCACATGACAAGTGTACTAATTCTGAAAGAAAAGAAGCCAGTTTTGACGTACGTGCTATTAATGCTTTATTTTGTGCTTTAGACAGGACTGAATTCAACATGGTGTCTACATGCGCAACATCTAATGAGGTATGGAAACTTCTCGAAGTTACTCATGAAGGCACGACGCAAGTCTAGGAGTCCAAGATCAGTAGACTTACTCAAGAGTATGTGGTGTTCAAGATGAAGCCGATCGAGTCTATTACACAAATGTTCACAAGATTTCTGGATATTGTAAATCCTTTGTCCTCCCTAGATAAGGAATACAATAGCCATGAGAAGATTCGCAAGGTGCTGCGAGCTCTCAAAAAGAACTGGATTCCGAAGGCTATGGCAACCATTAAAGGAAACGACCTCACTATCATGTCTTTTGAGACACTTGTAACTCCTCTTCCCCAATTTTTCAAAAAAATTATTTAATTATTCTATATATTTTCGAGATCGTGTTTTGGAAACAAGTTCTCTTTGAAATGTGTATCTATTATTTTTGTATTTCTACAAAGACTATTTTGGTTCAAGGATAATAAATATAATTTTGATAAAAATATTTTCTTGAAATTCAATATTGGCATTATTTGGTTATTAGCTTTTAGATATTCAAGTTATTGACTTCCAAAAATGATTTTTGAAAATTATAAATATTTTATAAGAAAGTTTGATTAATAGAAATATGTTTTATCGAATATTATTATAGTGATGAACAAATATCATTTTAATTTAAAATTATGTTATTTAATAAATAATAAATATTATTTTTGATCATCTATAGATTTAAATTATATGGTTTAGTGACTTGATAATATCAATATTACTTGAAATATGTTTTAAAATGATTTTCTTGTCATCGAATATTATTTTTGAGTTATTATAATAATCAATTAGTTAAGTTTTGATTTTGTATGATTGAAATTATTTTGATAATATTAAGTATTAATTTGAAATATTACTGCTATCAAATACTATACTAAAATTTGATTTAAATAATTATTTGAGATGTAAATTTAAGGAAGAGATTAAATTCAAATCATAGTCGAATGATATTCAAACCAATCTCTAAACCCTTTTAGCATTTTAATTCCCATGTAGCATGCGTATGTATAGGTAATAGGCAAGGAGATTTCTCCACATCCTCCGGATAATTAAACGGCTATTCCAATTGGAGTTTAAATCATGGATCAAACAGGGTATATATATATATATAAATATATATATATATATATATATATATATATATATATATATATATATATATATATATATATATATTTATATATATATAGGAGTAACAATCGACCCCGTAGCCCGTTGGGAACGGTGGAGCACCCCGGCACAGTGGCGCGGGTTCGAGCCCCCTTGGAGGCATGCCTCCAAGCACCATTAAGAAGTGGACACCCTCAAATATATATATATATATATATATATATATATATATATATATATATATATATTGTTACTCCTATATATATATATATATATATATATATATAGGAGTAACAATATATATATATATATATATATATATATATATATATAGGAGTAACAATCGGCCCCATCGTTCCCTCTCAACCTCTATACGAATCAGTCCTCTTCCTATTTCAAATTACCGTCATGCAGTCGTGACAGCAACCTTGACCGGCAATGCTATTCCTAGCCCCATTATCATCATCCTCGTCCCTGCCTCTACTGACCTGCTGGTATCGATCACCCCGACCGCCCCCACAACATTCATCACCACCATGATGATACCCTGCCGAACCACCACCACTGCCATCATAACCAAGTCGCCACCACACCAACCGTCACCACCGTTACAACCATCTCGGCCTTCATCACCACTGCTATTTGCAAAAAGAATAGCGACTCTAATGGGGATTCACATATTTGAAGTATGTATAATATTTGTTAGAAAATATAGTACACACTTTCAAACATGGTACTTCTTCAGGAATTTGCCGTTAATAGGCATCATGACGATTTGGCCATTCATTCCTGATAGTTGATAAGCTCCATTTGAGAAAACTTTGCTTAGAACGTAGGGACCTTCCCACTTTGGTTTGAACTTGCCCTTGCTCATGCGTGTCATAGTCATAGCACGTCTGACTGTAAGAACTAGTTCGCCTTTTTGAAGTGCTCGTACTTTGACTTTGCGGTTGAAGGCTTTTGAGATATAGGCTTGATATAACTCGATGTGTTGTTGAGCTAGTAGCATTTCTCGTCAAGTGCTTCAAGCTCCTAAAGTCGAAGATGATCATTGTTTTCTGTTGTGAGTTCATTGGCAATGGCTATTCTCAGTGATGGAATCTGAATTTCCAACGGAAAGACAGCTTCACATCCATACACCAAAAAGAAAGGTGTATAGTCGGTCGGAATGCGTATGGTAGTGTGATAAGCTCATAGACATTCCCCAAGCTTTTCACTCCAGTTCTGTTTATCGGTAGAAATGAACTTTTTGTGAAGCTTGATGATTATTTTGTTCAATGCTTCTGTCAAACCGTTAGCTGGAGGATCGTAGGCTGTAGAAGCAACATTGTTGATTCGGTTGTCATCACAGAATCGAGTGAACTTCTGACCGATGAACTGAGGTCCATTGTCATGAATGATTCGTCGAGAGACGTCGAATCTATAGATCACATGATGTTTGATAAAATTGATGGCACTGCTTGTCTTGACTTCAGCTAAGGGAATAACTTTGGCCCATTTGGAGAAGTAATCAGTTATAGTTAGGATAAACCGATGACCTCGAGATGAAGGTGGATTAATAGAACCGATGACATCCATTTGCTAATCTTAAAATAGCCATGATGCTGCAGTAGGATGCAATTCTGATGGTTGAAGAATGAAATCTGTATGGATTTGACATGCTCGACATTTCCTTGAATATTCGATGGCGTCTGACACCATGGTTGGCCAATAGTATCCCATGCGTCGAATTCGATCTTGTAGCTTAGGCCTAGGCTGATGTGCAACACAGACACCATTGTGAGCTCCACGTAATATCTGTTTTGCTTTATCTCCGGCAAGACAGCGTAGAAGCATACCATCATAGGATTATCGGTAGATTATTTTAGAGGCATAGTTGTAGTAGAATCGAAGTGATCTCCGACAGATTATCGTGGCTTCTTTAGGATCTTTAGGTAGGATATCATATACCACAAAGTCGATGAAGGGAGCTCTCCAGTCTTCATTTGTAGTATAGACCTCGACTGAATTGCTAGATTCCAGATGCAAATTATTCTTAAGGCAGAATAATTCCCTGTTAGTGATAACGATCATTTGTTGTCTTTTTACAGGGATTGCTAATACTGCTACTAGATTAGCAAGCACATCAGCTTCTATATTACATGCTCGATGCACATGTTCAATGAAGAAGCCTTTGAATAATGTTGCCAACTTTACTGCTTCTTCATAATATAGAACGATATCTTGATGCCGTACTTCATACGTACCTCTAACCTGATTTACGATCAGTTTAGAAACTTTGTATACTTCAAGGTATTCGATATCCAATTGTTTAGCTAATTGGAGACCGATCAGTAGAGTGTTGTAATCAGCAACATTGTTAGAGCATGGTTCGTCTAAAGAATAAGCTCTCTGAACTGCCAGTCTTTTGGAAGATACTAGAACGATTCCAACTCCAGCAATGATAGTGCCTTTAGATCCGATTCTGGAAGCACCATCAAAGAATAGTCGCCAAGCAAGGATTCCTTCTTAAGTCATGTTGGATTCCAGAGTTTCATCAGGAATTTTGTCATACAGTTTAGATGTCTCAGGGATCGGATGAGCAGCCAAGAAGTCAACTTGGGCTTGACCCTTAACAGACTTTTATGTGACAAAGACCATATCATACTGTGCTAGTAATATGGCCCATGTAGCGAGTTTGGAATTGACTATACTAGGCTTTTTCATCAAGATACATAGAGGATTGACTCTGGAGATGACATGAATGGTTTGGCCCGTGATGTAATATCGTGTTTTCTGAACAGTGAACATTAAAGCTAAACATTCTTTTTCCACTGGACTGTATCGATGTTCAGCATCAATTATTGTACGACTGAGATAATAGATGGCTTGCTCATGACCTTCTTTGTTCTTTTGGGCTAGAAAACGCCCAGGGAATGATCCATTGCTTAGACATACATCAGGAAGGGTATTCATGTGACTGGAGGAACGAAGACTGGAGGGATTATCAAGTACCATTATATGTCTTCAAATGCTTGTTGGCATTCTTCAGTCCAAACGAAAGATATACCGTTCTTCATTAGTTGAGTAAACGGTTTACAGCATCCAGAGAAATTTGAAATGAATCTCCTGGTTTATGCAAGCTGTCCCTGGAATCCTCGTAGCTCTTTTAGGTTATGTGGAGGACGCATCTCTTGAATGGCTTTGACTTTCTCGAGGACAACGTGTATACCTTTAGAGGTAATATTGAATTCGAGGAATTTGCCACTGGAGACTCCCATGAATGACTTGATGGGATTCATCTTGAGTTGATACTGGCATATTAGATCGAAGATAGTTCTTAAGTCTTGGATGTGATCTTCCTTTAGCCAACTTTTGATAACAATATCATCGACATATCATTCGATTGTCTTCTATAAATATTTACGAAAGATGGTGCTCATGGACCGCTGATAGGTTGTACCTACGTTCTTGAGACCAAATGGCATAACGGTGTAGCAATAGACTCCTATAGGAGTACGAAAAGATGTGTGTTTTTCAACTTCAGGGTTCATCCTGATTTGATTATATCCGAAGAATCCGTCCATAAAAGACATCTGCTCGAACCTGCAAGTGTTGTCGATCATGACTTCAGTAATCAGAAGCGGGAACTCATTTTGGGACAAGCCTTATTGAGGTCTCTAAAATTAATGCAGACTCGGATCTTCCTTGTTTACTTCATAATTGGGACAATATTAGCCATCCAGTCATGATGTTGTTCTTCTCTGACAAAGCCACATGCGATAAGCTTTTTGACTTCAGCTTCCATGGCGTCCATCATGTCAGGTCAGAATCGGCGCTGTTGTTGCTTGACTGACCTTACATTCGACAGAATATTGAGCTTGTAGGTAACGATCTGAGTATCTAATCCCGACATGTCTTCATATCTCCAGGCAAATATGTTAATATATTCTCTAATAAGCTGAATTAGTTCTTGTTTATCTACTTCAGGAAGGCTTTTGCTGATGAAAATCGATCTTGGAGAAGCTTCGTCTCCAATATCGATTTGAACTAACTGATCTTCGGTAGATGGATCACGTTGCTCGAAGCGAAGTTCCCATTGAGTGTCCATCCTTTGTGCCAAGGATCAGATTCAGGGGTTTTAGCAAAATTGTCTTAGCCTACGGAGAATTCGACAGTCACCATATTAGAAGATAGAGTCACTCGATAGACGTGCCCTACACTGGTGTCCGAATCCCATGAGGTAGAGTCAGAAGAGTTAGATCGCTTCTCTTTGCCAGACTCAGAAGCATCTGGGGTAGTGATCGATGAAGTATAGCCCAACCCATGTTTTGTTTTACAGTAGTATTGTAGTGACTTTCTTTTTGGAGTAGGATACGAATAGGAGTTCGCCTTCCCCTACTACAGTTGAGGCCAGTTTTGAAATTGTAGCCCATCTTTTGGATGATGTTCTTCAATTGTTGACTGTAATAACATAGTTGAAGTTGCCCACTATCGTCATTTTCAGCCTCGCTATCGGACATAGCCTTTTGATGTAATCCTTTGCTGAAGAGGATAAGATGTTCATCCTTCTTCCGGAAGGGAACTAGAAAGAATGAATCTTGTGCTAATTTAAGTAATATTTTGTCTTGAAGAGGTTGAACTGCTCCTAACGTAAGGGGTTCAAAGTTATCCAAGATTTTTAGATAACCTCGAGCATAGTAGTTGACATCAGTATACTGTAAAGGAGATGCTATTTTATTGATAACTACATCACCATTAACAACAGGGCTCTTGATCTTAGCCGATGGCTTGCTAAGATTGATAACCAGAGGAGGAGAAGGAGAAGAAGAAGGAGAAGGAGAAGGAGAAGGCTTGTTATGACGAAGGTCAATAACAAGTGGCTCAGAAGAGGTGACCTCCCTATGCTCCGTCTTTTCAATAAAAGGATATTTGATGGAATAAGAAAGATAGATAGTCAAAGTTTGAGAAGATGAAGGACGAGAAGTACGTCCTTTGACCAAAATCACAAATACATCATCTGTATTGTCCTTGTGACCTTCCTTAGTGTCCATGGCCAATACGACGTTCATGAACTCCTCTTTGTACATCCTGGAGTGAGTAAAATATGCTTCGACGCCTCGAAAGGGATTAGATCAGCCACTTCCTTTCGAACTTCTCCGTTGTAATCTACATATTTAAAGCATTAGTGGAGAATGGATGGCACAATGGTGTGTTCATGCAACCATAGTCTTCCTAACAAAATATTGTAGGAGCCAAGATTGTCAATCACATAAAAGGTGACCTTTGTGCGGAGATTGCCGATTTGAACTTTCAGGCAAATCTTTTCTAGTGGTTCACTTCTCTCGGAATTGAATCCCAGAATAATTATGATTGTTGTAGAAAGATTATGGACTGGGATCTTTAGTGCATCCAGTAGAGTCTTCGGCATAATACTGAGTGCAGATCCAGGGTCAATCAGGATGCGATCGACTTTCATTGTATCGACATACCCCATAAAATAGAGAGGTCGATCATGTTGATTGTCTTCTAGAAGCATGTCATCATATATGAAGGTGATATTAGGAATCAGCTCCATCACACTATGACAGTAAAAACTGGCCACAGGTTCCTCGTATGGTTTCTTGATGTGTGCTAGACAAGTGTCGGCTTGTATTAAAGCTCCGCTTAATGTTTCCTGAGTTTCCTTCGAGAGATGCAGGAGCTCAAAAATTGATAACCTTGCCGGAGTATTACCTAGCTGAGCTAATATATCAAAGTTATATGGCTTCTCTAGTCCAAGAGGTAGATTTTTCTTCAATATTTTATCGAAGCAAATTAGCTGTTTGTCTTTGTCGGCCACTGTTGCTTTGAAAGAAATTGGTTCCACTGGAGGCGATGAAGCTGATAGAACATTGAAAGCAGGCGGAGAAGGTGTTGAAGGGACATCAGGGACTGGAGGTAGAATAACTGCATTCTCTTGTCCCTCTAGATAGTCTCTGAGGTAGATTCTTCCAGATCTGGTACCGGTCATGATTTCCTCTTCTGGAGCTGGTGTGAAGGAATCCATATTGTAATTCTTCATTCGAAGCTTGTTTTTTGAAGACTTCTTCTGAAGTGACAAAGGATTTGTCTAGAATCCTAAGCCAGCATGGGACTAGTTGTGATGAAGACGTAGAGAGAGAGGTATGGGGGACCCCTTCCCATTATTCAAGATAGGGGCTTTTTGCAGGTCATATCCTATTTTTGTTATCATTTTATGGGACTGTTGACTGTATAGATGGAATGTTGGCTGGTAGTTGGCTTCTGGTTTTGGTAGTATTATCCCAGAAGAAGAAAGTGAATATGCTGCTGGGATGAAGGTAGCATCCAGAGGTAGAAGATGATGACCGCCTAGTGAAGTTATGGGACATGACCTGTATTTGGCTGTGTTTCTGGATTTTATAGACGAAGTAGGCATCTCAAAATCAGCAACCAAATCAGGATGGGTCCATAGGGACAAGGCCATCACTTCGTGTTGGCAGAAGGTTGATGATTACTAGAGTGGCTTTCGGATAGGGACGACTCCATCCTGCACAAATTGAGCAGAAAAGTCGTCGAACTACAGAGAGACGACATTGGCAGTCACAGTCTTCTCATCCTACAGGAGAGTGATCGTACCGACAATAATCAGCTCATGGATCTTTTCTTTGAGCACGCAACACGCCTTAGTCGAGTGTCCTCTGAACTTGTGATACACACAGTATTTAGGATTGTCAGTTTTACCTACTTCATCTGGTTGTTTGCTTCGAAAAGTTGAAGATTATTACTTTTTGTCAAACAATCAATTATGCTCATGATGTCGTCCTCGTCAAAGAAATATTCCTTCTTAGGATGCTGTGATCTTGGTGGAGGTGTCGTCGTAGTAGGTGTTGACTGTAACAGCCAAAGCTTCTTTGCCTTTCACATTGATGGCTAAAGCTTCCGTGTTTTTGCGGTTATTCTGATGACCATCGCTATTGGGATGTTCATCTTTGTCGAGATTAGGCATCTGGATGCCTAGTTGTTTAAACTTGTCAGCACTGTCTTCGGCTGTCCTGGCACTTACTATGAAGGAGGCCCAGTCTTGAAATTGCGTCGGTCCAGTCCATATGCTGACTATAGATAAAAATTTGATTTGTAAGTATCTATAGTCAGTGCATCTGGAGTACCCAGAGGTATTTTGAGTGCCTGTCAACGGAAGCGCTCAATGAAACGTTCATCAGTTTTATTAGGTCGTTGCTTGATTTTGATGAGGACCTACATAGTCATGTCATTTGTTCCCTCATAAAATCGTTCCATGAATATATGCTTGAATCATGCAAAAGATATTATACAACCATCTGGCAAGCTACGATACCAGTCATAGGCTGCACCTGTTAAGCATCCAGCGAATACTCTAGTAAGTAGAGCACCGTTCGGCTGGAGCTGATCAGTCATCACCTCAAAATTATTGAGGGCCTGACTTGGAAATGAACTGCCATCAAACAGCATGATGGTTGGTGGCTTATATTTAGGTGGAAACTGAACTTCCTTCCACTCTGTAGGGGAGGGTTGTTTCATCCCATGCTTCAGCAGACCATCCTTCTGTTTGAAAGCTTTAAACTGATTGTGCAAAAGCTTCACTACCTCAATAGTGTCCCCTGATGCTTCGGGAGCAGTAGACTGATTCAATGTGTTAAGAGGCGGGACTGCATGATAAACACCACCCCCAGCACCAGAATGACTTAGAGCTGGCATGGTAGCATTGTGAGGAGACTGTACCCCTAGACCAGTATTAGCAGGGGCAGATGCTGCTATGTGTTCTTGGGTTGGAATCGAATTCGCAACCGGTGGAACAATATGTTACGCCACGATTACAACATGCATACTTGCCATTATTTCAACAATGTTCTTCAAGTTGGCCTCTAAAGCGACGATCCTCTACTTCTGATAGCCGAAGCTGGATGCATCTTGTTCTTCGTTAGTGACATAGGCAGTCACTTCTCTGGCCACCAAAATAGAGCTAGTGGAAAAGATGGTCCGTTCAGAGCCTTCACTATCGTTATCGACGTCATGCAAGGAACCGCCCCTAAGATGAAGAGTGGGAAGATTCTCTTGATCAAGGAAATCCTGATCTGAATCAGGAAGATTTTATTGACCGATTGTTTCTTGGTCTGAAGGAATATTCCTTTGACCGATTGTTTCTCGGCTTCTTGATCTGGTATCTTGGTAGACTCCTTCGCTGGAATCTCGGATCCGATCAAGGTATT
The DNA here is from genome assembly GCA_029216955.1 of Iris pallida. Lineage (NCBI taxonomy): Eukaryota > Viridiplantae > Streptophyta > Magnoliopsida > Asparagales > Iridaceae > Iris > Iris pallida. The sequence goes on along the minus strand of JANAVB010038018.1, from coordinate 15,105,691 downwards.
GTTGACTAGGGTTGCGGGCTACATTACATTTTGGATGTTTTCCACCTCCAGTGCTTCAAAATGTCATATCGACTGAAGCATACAACATTTCATCTTCGTCCACGATCATAAGTTTAGGAGTCCGAGTGTAGTTCAAACGGTCAAAGACAGACCATTTAGCTGACTGGCAGCAACATTTGATCACTACTTCATGGTGGTGATTACAGTGATGTTCCTCATACGAAGTTACAAATAGACAAGATGGTCTTGCGATCTTCTATTTTTGTACAAGAAGTTCGTGGAGATCTGTTACAGTGACAGGATAAGAAGAAGTCGAAGGTACATATTCCTTAATGATGTTAGGAACATGATTTCGGTTCTTGAGGTGCCCTGTTCCCTGTGTATACAGAGAAGTACTGACTTCATTGGCATAGGTGAGATAATTCTTGATTTGATTAACTCTTCATGTACACAACTTGGTAGGTGGCGCAGACTATTCTTGATGTGTGCTTGATATTGTTCTGTACTGGTTAAGGTAGGTTCCCATGTCAGGGTTGTGCTCCACCTGACTGTCTATCTGAGACACCCTTAATTTACCCTACTTTGTTCTTAAAATGTACAGGGTAGGAAGATCTTGGCTCTAGCTTGATTGGCGCTGACCAAGAGGAGTAGGCAGGATGCTCTGTTGTTTTGCGTCATATGCTCCAGCACGTTTGGCACAGCATAGATGAGTAGTAGAAAATGAACTTTGAGCAGAGTCTAGTTTCTTGGCATTGATTTGATTATCTTTGCCAAGAGAAATAGACCTTCTACTCATGAGCGTTCTTGCATTGACTGGCACAGAGGCACAATCAGATGCATTTTCCATTAAGTTCAAAATTGAGGAATGATAAGGAGAGGCCATAGGATGCTTTCCTTTGTTATGTGTAGGGGAATTAGTGATTAACTTCTCTACCAAGTTTAGAACTGAAGAGGTAGAGTGATTGGCCATGCGGCGTTGTCCCCTGATTGGCGCCTGGGCAATAATTGGCGCACCCTCTACCATCAGAATTAGTGAGAAAGAAAAAGTGGCCATGTGGCACTGTCCATTAGTTGGCGCCTGGGCAGTGATTGGCGCACCCTCCACCAAGTTTAGAACTGGAGAGGAAGAAGAAGTGGTCCTGTGGAGTTGTCCTTTAGTTGGCGCAAGGACAGTAGTTGGAGCACTCCTGTCAATTTCAGAAATTGCGAAGAAGAGGAAGTAGCTACAGAATTTTTCTCCAAGCTTGGTGTAGGAGTCATGATTGGTGCACTGGAGGACTTCGGAGTCCAGATAGCTTGCACCCTATTTTTGGCAGCAACAGTGGTGCGCTTGGCACTCCTTATACCAATCTTGGTTTCATAAGCTGTTTTGTCGACTTGCATGACCGAAGTCTTTTGCGTCGTGTCGACCGACGCAACATCACATTGAGTTGTCAGTTTCTTCTCGGAGGAAAAAGTCGTCCCCAACAGAGTCGCCATTTTGTTTTTATAAATAACTACCACCACCGGCATCAACACAACCCTCTCCGCCTCTCTGATATTATCTCGACCATCATAGCCAAGACCAAACAACCAAAACCAATCTTGTTCATCCAGAAAGTACATAAAGAACCCCATGTCCCCGGGTCCAATCATGAGGACCTGACACAACGGGAACACAAATCAAAATCCTAAAACCTAACCTAGTTGTGGCTGTGACGAACCGAGTTCGAAGCTGTCGTGTCCTTCTTGGTCACCATGTCGAGCGGTCTAACGCTGCTGCCAGACCCGGTCTGCCATAATTGATCGGGACCGGATCCACCACATCTCACCAAGGCCACTCCCGATCTAATGGTCGCCGTCATTGAGCACCCTTGTACCGCGCCAAGGACCCACCGATCGCCGCGTCTGGCCGCGTCCAGCCTCGTGCCCACCCTTGTGCGGCGAGCATCGTGCTGGCCCGATCCCAGCGCTAGATCTCCGTCAAGAGCCACATGGCCTCCGCCGAGCCGCCGCAGACCTGCAGCCGCGCCGACGATCGGTCTCCCAGGACGATGCGACGAACAACGGCCAGTGACGGTTTCCCCTCTCGGTGAGCCTCTAATCTCTCTTTCCCTAATTAATTTCTTAAATCTCTCCCTAAACTCTCAACCTTCTGATTTTCTCTTCTTATTATTTTTCCCTCTTCTTCCCTTGAGTCCTCCTTGACAACATTGAGACGAGCAAACCTCCCCTCTCTTTCCTTGCTTCTTGACCCTCTTTTTCTGTGTCTTAAGTTGTGGGTTCACAAAAAACAAGGGAGGAAGAGAAGCAATGTTACACGTTTATGGTTATTTTCATTAGCAGTAGGTTAGTGAACATATACATTATTATTAGTGTATAGGATCATTGCTTACATATAGTATGTTATTACTATTTTTATTATTGTACCATGCATATGTATACATGTATATACATATGTAATTGAGCATTGTTATTATTAGTATTTTACAACCTAAACTATCAGTATTCTTATATATATATATTTGTTATTGCTACACTTTGAAAAACCATATATTAATAATGTACTATTACTATCCTATTTAAAAGTAGTATCATTATAAAAGGATATATTAAATATATATAATTCCAAAACATTATATTGCAAAAAATATGTAGTTTGGGCATGGACCTTCATTTACTTTCAAAATTGTTTAAAAAACCCTAAGATATTATTATATTATTTTACCTATATGAAACATAGCGTTTAATCTAAAGGGTGTATTTTTACAAACTTATGTTTTTAACCCTAAAATGAGTTTTTCAAAAAAAAAATTAAGTGTTCTCCTAAAAATATTTTTGACTAATAAAATATACTTTTTCAGCATTATAAATAATTTTTCCAAAATAGTTATACATATATAAATAGAAATAATTTAGAACATATAATTTATGTATTTTTGGTATATATCTAAATAGCAAATACTACTAAAAAGAATTTGATCCAGTTAGATGATTTTCTTAAAAGTCTTTCTAAATATATTTTATAACATTTTCGAATAGTTTATAAATATTTTCTAAATCAATATATATATATATATATATATATATATATATATATATATTATATATCAGCTTCTAATTAAGAATTACGTTTCTCAAATAATTTTCCTCTTAGATTAATCTTGATCATGACCCTGACTAATCGAATCCTATTCTCTTGCCAATTTTGAACTTCTGCGTATCGATCCTAGCCAATCAGACTATTCTGGATGCAATGGTATTATCGATTTCGTCGGCTAAGGACCCCAGACGAGTACATTTTATGATAGTTTTCATATTTGATAACTTCTATGATTCATTATTTAGTATTGTTTTACATTGATCTTCTGTTTGATTCTCTACACAATGGTTACATGATGTAGTATTTTATGGATTCCTTATATGTTATATTTTATTATTACTATGTTCGTGACTAATGTATGATTTCCGTGTTCATGACCTGTTTGGATACATTAGTACCAGTCGAACGTGAAAGTACATTAGTAGACATGTAAATATACCCAAAAATATCATATTGATCTTACATGGAGAATAGCAGCCGCACATGACACGTGCGGTTGGCCGGATCTTACCCCTACTCGTTTACATGTCGAATGTGGTATTGCAACATACTAGATAGGTACAGTTTTCTGGTTCCACTTTATACCTTATTGGTTGCATGTCTTATTGGCTTTAGTACTGTTCTCACTTGTCATTATTACCATGCTTATTTTTTTTACTCTATGCTTCGTTCTATGATACTATTCACATATGTTCATCATATATTTCATTATTATTTACTGTTTTATAGATTTTATCAATTGTTGGAACTACTATTAGAAATGTACTCGTTCCATTCCTGACTGGAAACCAATTTTCTAGGTTAGTCGTGACTACTCTTAGCATTGGGAAGATACGGGTGTAAATGAAGGCCAAAACCCTAGAAGACTAGTGAGATAGAAGTATTGTTAGTCGTATTCAATATTTGTGAGATATTGCATTCTTCTTCAAATGTAAAACTTGTGAATATCGTAAATTTGATTTAGTTGTTGTGAATGAGCAATAAAAATATTATTTTATTAGTATTTGTTTATTTTGGACTAGACAGCGTAGTACCATTGATATCGCGGCGTAGGTTGGACTTTCGCACGCACTTTTATCCCGAAAAGAGGGTACGGATCGTATTTTTGGTGGCCCATGAAGGTCTGTTTTCGCAAAATTGCGCGAACTCGTGATAGTACTAAGTTAGTCGTACTATTACAAGCCTACGACTAGGAAATGCTTATTCATTATTAGGATTGATTTAATTTTAGGACAATGACTAGGACTAGGTACACCATAGGTAAGCCGTTATTCAATTTGGCCGTTGGGTAGTTATGGTTGCTACATAGGTTATATGATTTGGATAGGAATTTATTGAATCCTAAACCCTATTAGATAATTTGAGAAATTTTTCATATAGGGATATACCATTGTGTTTTCATATGATGGTTCGATCCAAGGTAGGTAGACTATTCGATTGATAAATTAGGCCATCCTAGAATTCAAGCCTTACATGTTCAAATTTCATCTTATGCCTTCTCTAAACATCGTTATATTGTACGGACCGTCTTGCTTATTTATTTCCATGACCATAAGTAATTGTTTTCCTAAAGAGTATATTTTATTTCCATTCATTGACTTTTGAGCCTAACATGATTCTATTATCCATATATTAATTTTGAGTCCGCTTTCTGAAATTCGAAAGATATATATGATTTACACTTCTCTTGCCTTTGATCGTTTTCTTCCTAATCAATCGTATGATTTCAAAACTGATATTTTTGTTCAAGGACAGATGGTTACATTTTCTATCACGATCAACTTGTTAAAATTCTAGAAGCTCCTTTGAAATTCTTATGGATATAGTTGGAATAATTTTCAATGACTTATAATGGCAAGGCAGATGCGCACTATCACCATTTATTTGAATTATGGAGGCTGCCGGTTACTGCAGCCAGTAGCGCACTGGCGAGGCATGACCCCTAAGTTAAAGTAATTTTAGGTAAGCGTACGTTATCGAATACTATTAAAACTATGTATTAGTTGTCCTACTTGATCATAGTTATCTTTATGATAATATTGGATAGAGTTGATAGGGTATTCGATACCATATTATATTTCAGTCATAAAACCAAGGGTATATTACAGCCAGATTTACACGGACGAGGCATAAATTCTCGATAGAATGACATCATATATACATACTATTTTCAAATATTATAGAGACTGCGTCCTTTTGGCATATGACTATTGATTTCATGGTTCGCAATTTCATGCATTCACTTAAAATTCTGATTTAGATACTATCCTTTCATTTTTTTTATCTTTTCATATTGTTATTTATCTTCCTAGTAACCTTTTAAACCTATTTTTGAATTCCTTCCACTAGATTCATAATCATACCTAGATTATGACTCTATGATCATACCTACAAAATTGATCGTGCTAAAACGATTTTGATTTGGATCATCCTTGACAACATTTTTATCGCAACTAGACTATTTTGATTATATTTCGATCGTGTCAATTCGCATATTTTTCTAGATTTTGATTCTGTAATCATGCCTAGATAATTTTGCATAAATAGTTAATCGAGTTAATCGTGCCAAATAAATTTGAATTTTGATCATTCTTAAATGACTTTGATCATGACTAAAATATTTTGACATAGTCATAGTCATGCCTATATTTCAAACACTATTATTGCTAATGCTTAGATTTTTCATGGTTATATTTTGATCATATTCATACTCGTGCAAATTTTAATCATGCTTGGATGACTTGCATGATTAACCTTGATCTTGACTGCATCGTAGTTATATCTAAGTGATTTTAATCATGTTTAGACTTTGTCTAAATTTTGATCGTTGACCATGCATATATAATTCTGACAGTAGTTAATCATGCCTAACGACTTTTCTTTTTTAACTAATTCTATATCGATTATATCCTTGACCATTGTGACTAGACCCTTTTGACTATACTTTAATTGTGCCACGTGGTTTCTTTTCTTAAGGTTCAATTCTACTTACGATCTAACTCATTTTGATCATTGATCATATCATTTCTTGATTATATTCTTAATCGTGTCTGATCGTATTCTTTGAAATTTTGAGGATAAAATTTTTCTACGGTGGGTAGATTTGTAACTCCTTTTTCAAAAAATTTATTTAATTATTCTATATATTTTTGAGATCGTGTTTTGGAAACAAGTTCTCTTTGAAATGCATATCTATTATTTTTGTATTTCTAAAAAGACTATTTTGGTTCAAAGATAATAAATATAGTTTTGATAAAAATATTTTCTTGAAATTCATTATTGGCATTATTTGGTTATTAGCTTTTAGATATTCAAGTTATTGACTTCGAAAAACAATTATTGAAAATTATAAATATTTTATAAGAAAGTTTGATTAATACAAATATATTTTATCGAATATTATTATAGTGATGATCAATTATCGTTTTGATTTTAAAAGTATGTTATTTGATAAATACTAAATATTATATTGATCATCTATAGATTTAAATTATATGGTTTAGTTACTTAATAATATCAATATTACTTGAAATATGTTTTAAGATGATTTTGTCGTCATCAAATATTATTTTTGAGTTATTATAATAATAAATTTGTTAAGTTTTGATTTTGTACGATTGAAATTATTTTGATAATATAAAGTACTAATTGTAGGACTGTTGAGCACTTCTAGAGGGGGGTGAATAGAGTGAGTATGTGCAACGGAATAATAATCACCACTTAAAAATATTTATGACAGTGACTAAACAAATATGGAGCATGCAGTATATAAGTAAATGCGTAAAGTAAATGAGTTGAGAAGAGCAAATGCAAACACCAAGGTTTATACTGGTTTTCCTCTGAGAGGACTAGTCCAGTCTCGAGTACTCAATCCGATGTTTGAATCCACTATTTGAAATAGAGATTACACTACATAATTTGCTCTGAAGAACACGCCAACTTCACCACCGTCGTGTTTTTATCCGAAGCACACGAATAAACTTCAACACCTTTCGGAAGAAAGCTTTTATATGCCAAGCTGGTACAACTCAAATACTCCTAATCGGAAACCGCTGGCACTTAGAAGAATAGGAGTTGTCTTGGAAATAAAAAGATTTAAAGCTCTTGGTAAATAGAAAGACTTTAGAATAGATAGAGAAGATGAAGAAGGATTGAGTGTGATTAGAAATGACAAAATCTTCTCTATTTATAGGAATTTTTGAGACAGAGTTCGGGCAGAACTCTGTAGGGTTAACGTTCATAATTTTGAACATTGCAGATCCAAAGAAATAGGAATTTGCTGCTGACTAGGAGAAATTCAAGTGGACCGAGTTCGGACAGAACTCTGGTCGAGTTCGGTTCCTTTGGTTCTGGTTCAACCTAAGTTGGTTTTTGGTTCAATTGGGTTTGGTTCGGTTGTTTAAGGAATAAATCAAGATAGGCTGAGATAGACTTCTAATTGCCAGTTATCTCGACTCACAAATAATCTAGACTCAATAAATAAAAAAAATTAGAATAAATATGAAAACCAATAGCCCATATGATGACGACTTTTTCTTGACATTGAAGAAACATTTTTTCTTGACGACAATCATCCCTCGACCCCCGTCCGCTGACCGGGCAGCGGAACCCCCGATGCGAGGCCCCGGATAGGTCGTTGGATGATTCAGAGAAATCTTCTTGTATAATGCCATCTTTGGCCCATCATTAATTTTCCATTGCATATGTCCTGCTTTGACAAAGCTTGATCATGCTTACTGAATGTCTTACAAGAACATGTTACATGAACAAAGCAATATGATACAAGCATAGCAATATTGATGTAGTGAACATAAGGACAATGCTATGTTTAAGTAGCGACAATATATATCGTGATTATATGAATATTAGGGACTTCAATAGTTAAACTTAATTGATTAGCCATATTCAAAAAAATGATGTAATCATTGGGCTAATATTAATTTGAAATATTATTGTTATCAAATACTATATTTAAATTTGATTAATTAATGTTTAAATAATTATTTGAGATATAAATTTAGGGAAGAGATTAAATTCAAATCTTAGTCGAATGATATTCAAACCAATCTCTAAACCCTTTCAGCATTTAAATTCCCTTGTAGCATGCGTATGTATAGGCAAGGAGAGATCAAACGATTTCTACACCATCCCCTTCGAAATTAGCCGACTGCTTAATCTCCTCTATGTTCAAATTTATTTTAAATTCAAATTAGAGATTTCTCTAAATCCTCTTGATAATCAAACGGCTATTCCAATTGGAGTTTAAATCAAATTTTTTATTTTTTCCTATGGATCAAACAAGGTATATATATAGGAGTAACAATCGACCCTATCGTTCCTGCTCAAACTTTATAAGAATCAGTCCTCTTCCTAATTCGAATTGCGTCGTAACATCGTGACAGCAACCACAACCGGCACTGCCACTGCTAGCCCAAACATCATCATCCTCGTCCCTGCCTCCACCGACCTGTTGGTGTCGATCACCCCAACCGCCCCTACAACAGTTATCACCACCACCACGACACCCTGCCGAACCACCACCACCACCATCATAACCAAACTACCACCTCACCAATTGTCACCACTATTAGAACCATCTCGGCCTTCACCACCACTGCCACCACCGGCAACAACACCACCCTCTCCACCTTTCCGACATTACCTCGACCATCACAGGAAATACCAACAACCACAACCAATCATGTTCATCAAGAAATACACAGAGAACCCCGTGTAGGGTCTAATCCTGAGGACATAACACAACGGGAACCTAAATCAAAAACCTAAAACCTAACCTAGTTGTGGCTGCGACGAACCGAAAGTGAAGCCGCCGTGTCCTTTCCGGTCACCATGTCGAGCGGTCCAACGTCGCTGCCAGACCCAGTCTACCATAATTGATCGGGACCGGATCTACCTCTTCTCGCCAAGGCCACTCCCGATCCGGTGGTCGTCGTCACCGAGCACCTTTGTGTCGCACCTAGGACCCGTCTACCGCCGCGCCTGGCCGCGTGCAGCCGCGCGACCACATCTTAGATGACCACAGAAAACTACCTGACAAATATCAAAACTCTAAGAAGGTACACAAAGAGTACAAAGGTGAAATAAGAAGACTTATCGACTTATTAGCTGAAGTTAGAAATGGTAAAAATCCTAGTGATACTGGTAAGCTTTCTTCTATCAAACTGCAACTACACAAGACTACATAATTATCCGAAGAAAAAGACAAGACCATTGCTAAACTTGAGAAAGATTTACTCAAAGCGAAGAAGAGCCATCACTGTGCACTAGTCAGAAATGATGCACTTACAGCTGACTATAACACACTATGACTCCTCCAAAAAGTTGGAAATTAGGTTGGGAAAATAGCATGAAGTTGGGGCTTCCTACCCTAACACGTGCCAATTACCGAAATATTAGAACACGGTCAAATTCGATACTGTCAGACCAAACATAGCCAAACCTTTGCCCAAGAAGACTAACCGACATGCATTCTACTACAAGTATCCAACTAGAAAACCAAGACCTACCAATCATGCACAACACACTGCACCTAACACTCAGCATGCTAAATGTCACTATTGTGGCACCATCGGTCATATTTCACGTGAATGTAGAGTAAAAAAATTAGTTAATTTAAATGTGTATGGATAACAAAGACTAACATATCCGGACCCTACAAGAAATGGGTGCCAAAAGTTTCATCTGCAAACTTCTTTGTAGGTAGAATACCCTACTTATGCTAGGAGCAAGTGGATCCTCGACAGCGGTTGCTCACAGCACATGACCGGTGATGCTTCTCTCTTCGCAACACTGTCGAAGAAGAAAGAATGATACATCTCCTTAGTTAACAACTTAAAAGGATGTACAGTAGGTATCGACAACATTGGTACAGCTTCCTACCCTATAATTAAAGATGTCTATCTAATAACTGAGTTAAAACATAACCTACTCAGCACAAGCCATTTAGCTGACCACGGTTATGGTATTAACTTTGTCAAAGACAAATGTACTATAGTTGATAGCTCAACTTGTAGTAATACCTTTGAAGGTATTAGGGAAGATAATATATATGTTTTTTATTTGTTGGAAGATACTAACAAAGCAGGCAGATGCTTACTCGCCAAGAACGATGAGAGTTAACTATGGCACATGAGACTCGGTCATGCAAGCAAGGACACAATTTCAAGATTATCCACAAAGAAATTGGTACGAGGCTTACCAACATCATCTTCAAGAAGGATACGGTATATAGTAAATGTGAAAAGAACAAAGCTACCCGATCCACATTTAAGTCTAAAAATGTTGTAAATACCACTAGACCTCTATAATTACTACATATGGATTTATTTGGGCCTAGTAGAATTGTTAGCCTAGGTGGTAAGTTATATGCATTTGTAATAGTAGATAATTTCTCTAGATGCACGTGGGTATATTTTCTCGCATGGAAGAATGATGCATTATTTGAATTCGTCACATTTTGTAAGAAAGTTCAAAAAGAGAAAGGATTCATGATTACTCATATTCGAAGTGATCATGGCAGTGAATTCGATAATGCAGAGTTTGAGTAATTCCGTGACACATATGGATTTGTATGAGTTTTTCTGTCCTAGGACTCCATAATAAAACAGAGTTGGGGAACGTAAGATTAGAACTCTATCTGAAATGGCTAGAGTAATGTTGAACCAGTTTAGTCTACCCAAATATTTTTGGGCAGAAGCTGTCAATACAGCTTGTTATGTTCTCAATAGGGTTCTAATTCGACCTAATCGAAGAAGACTCCCTATGAGTTATGGTTTGATATAACACCCACAGTTTCTTATTTCAAAATCCTTGGTTGTAAATGTTTTATTCTTAACACTAAAGATAATTTGGGTAAATTTGACGAAAAGACCAATGAGGGTATCTTTTTAGGTTATGCAACCGAAAGCAAAAGGTATCGAGTCTTCAACAAAAAAAATAATGATCATCGAAGAATCAATGGACGTCACCTTCGATGAATTAAACTAACGTACAATCAACGATAATGATGATGAAGACATCAGTACACCTAGCAAGGCGTCTACAGAACCTGAAACCGAAATTAGCTACCTTGAAAGTCTGCCAAAAAGAATGAAATTCATGGATGACCACCCCCAAGGACTTTTTAATAGGTGAGATCATCCAGGGCGTAAGTACTCGTTTCTCTACCAGAGATATAACTTCTTGTTTTGTATTTATTTCACAGCTAGAACCTAAAACTATTAAAGAAGCATATAGTGATAACTATTGGTTAGATGCTATGCAAGAGGAACTAAACCAATTAGAACGGAATCAAGTTTAGGAACTTGTTCCCAAGCCATTGATCATCCGGTCATTGGCACCTGCTGGGTATTCCGAAATAAATTAAATGAGAATGGCTATAGTCACTCGTAACAAGGCTCGATTCGTAGCTCAAGGATACAACCAAGAGGAAGATATCGACTACGATGAAACCTATGCCCCTGTTGCGAGATTAGAATCCATTCATATGTTATGTGCATTCACATATTATGTGCATTTACATGTTTTCATAACTTTAAAAATTTTCAAATGGATGTAAGAGTGTGTTTCTTAAGGGGTGAATAGGGTAATAAAAGGATTATCAACAAAAATAAGCAATTTAAAGGATAATAAAGGAAAAGAGAATCAAACACTCGATGTATCCTGGTATCCTCCCAAGAGGCACTCCAGTCCCATAACTCTTTTCGGCTTTAATCCACTATTAGAGTAAATAGTTACAACACGAGTTTGGATACGATAAACTTGTCAACTTCTAACACGAGTTTGGATCCGAAGAGCTTGTCAACTTCTTACTCACGAGTTTTCCTCCGAAGGCTCTTCAACTTAATACATGCGAGTTTTCCTCCAAAGGCTCGTCAACTTCAATGTGAGAGAAAGAAATGTTTCGATCTTCTTGAACACTTTGAAGATCTAAGATTACAACTCTTGAATACTCTAGAACTTTTGATTGGATGACAAATTAAAGCTTTATAGAGTAATGGTGGAGCTCTTTGGTAGTTAAAAATTTTAAGGCTCAAAATAGATGAGTCTTTATGAAGGGAGGGGATGCCTATCTATACAAATCCAAAGTCATAAAGAGCATTCAGCCGACGGTCAGATTATCTGACGAATTTTTGCAAAAATCCTTCGGATTATTCGGCCAACAATAAAAGCTAAAAAGAGCCGTTGGACGTATTTAATGCGACAGTCATATGCCGTTGGATTTGAATTCGAATAAGTCCAGCAAGTCAATCCGGATTACATGTCGGTTTAATGCGAAAGTCCGACGGATGATTCGAACTTAACCCAAAATACTTGTTATTTTACGTTCGTATTATCCGACGAATTACTGCAAAATTCTGAAGGATTCCAAACTTTGCCAGAAATACTTGCTGGTTCTGATCAGATTATCTGACGGATTACTGCGAAACTCCGACGGATTATTCGAACTTTGCCAGAAATACTTGTTGGTTCTGATCGGATTATCCATCAGACTTCTGCGGAGATCCGGAGGATTATTCGGCTCTTCATAAAAACTAATTCAAATAATATACCATTTTAGTTTGTCATCGTTTCTTCCAGATTTTCTAGACACTTACAGACACTTAGAGAGACAAGAACTTTAGATCTAGAATTCTTTTGTTTGTCGTAGTCTTCTAGATTGCTCGTAGGGTCTGCTGTTATAAGTGTTTAGAATTATATTTTCTTGTTACTTCCGAAAGACTTATATCCTCATATGGATATTGGAGTCATCTTTCTTCTATCTTTGTCTGATTTATTGTTTCTTGTAGAATAATAGGAATAAAACAGTATAGAGGTTAATTATAGTCAATATATCAAAATTGGTGTGCCAACAATCTCCTCCATTTTGATAATCGACAAAATATAAGAGTTTAGGAGATAGCTCCCCCGTAATATGGTATCTCCCCCTTAATACAATTTCTCCCCCTTTGGCATTTATACAAAATGGCAAGGCATAAGATAGAAGCAAAAATAAAAGAGGAAGGATATAGCATTTGTGAATAACACTGACTTGATTGAACATTGTTAGGTGTAAAAAACGGTGCTACATTATACTAGTCGATGAAGGACTACACAAGACATACTTCGAAAGAAACATAAGACTAGTTCCCGAAGGACTGTACAAGACAATAACCATTTAAATGTCCACGAAAGACTGCACAAAACAAAAAGTAAGCAAAATGAGACACCACCCTACTAGAAGTCGAGATCCATCAACTGTTAGTCTTAGTTCCCGAAGGACTGTACAAGACAATAACCATTTAAATGTCCACGAAAGACTGCACAAAACAAAAAGTAAGCAAAATGAGACACCACCCTACTAGAAGTCGAGATCCATCAACTGTTAGGAGCACCAGATGGGCCTTCCTCTTGATCCTTATCACCACCTGGGGCTGGAGGAAAGGTCTCATATGGATCAATGCCTCCAGGGTACATGAAGCCGAAGATATTTGGATCAGTAAAGTGCGGCCTAGGAAATTCTGAGTGAGGAGCATTGGGGTTGACATATAAGTTTCAGTCCTCTAGCTTGCGCTGGAAGTAGTAGGCTTGATCCATAAAACCATGGTGAATGGCGGTACCCAGTCCTCGGATGGCCGCCTAAATGCGCTCCGTGGTAGAGACGAAAAGAGAGTCGAACTTGCGGTCGATGGGTGAGGATCATAGAAGGCTAAGCAGCAGGATCAGCCACCGCTGTCGGAGTAGCGCGATGACGGGTCTTGCATTTGGCAATAAGAGTGGGTCAATCACCAATGGCGTAGTTAGTCAGGTCAACCCCATTAGCTTCGAGGATCATCGTGATGTACATACCAAAGAGGAGAGAGCGATGTAGGGATTCCTGGATAAGTATCTTGGTAGGGGAAAATGTTTCTTGGAGACGAGGTAGTACATGGCGAGCATCTCCTCAGCGGTGAGACTATCCATATTCTTAGATTTTAGAGTGAGGGTGTAACAAAGGATACGATGAAAGTCATGGAAGAATGGGTTCAGGTCTTTGCCCTACGGCCTCTGGACAGTAGGACGACCGTGGATATTAAAAAGGAATTCTTCATAGATGAGATCAGGGGCAATGGTCATGTGGTCGAGCGCATTCGGAAGAGAGCGGTAGGCTTTTCGTTCTTGCAGACCAAGAATGATGGCCAAAGAGGATGCAGTGACAGTGATCTTCACCCCAACTTTTGTTTCAAACTCTGGGTCATTCTTGACGGAAACCAAGTTGCAGTAGAACATCTTGATAGCATTTAGGTAGATGTCCACTTCTTGTTCCAGAAGCTCATTAATCCCAAAAAACTCAAAGTATTCACGATGGACGGGAAAGGTAAGCCAAGAGAGAGGTTTCTCTGGGCAGATGGGGGCTTTGTGGTAGAATGAGAACCACTCTCACGAATGTTGGGCCGACGTAAAGATTGTGGGATTGTAGCCATGCGTCGGTACAGGAAAGAAGAGGGTGGCGGAAGGCAAAGTGGCAGAGGGGGAGGAGCCATCATAGCAGGAATGCTTGCTGTGAGAAGCCATTAGAAGGATATAGGAGAGGACAGTTTGAGAAGAGTAGAAGTAATATAAAAATGGTGGAGGGAAAGAAAGAAGGAGTTTAAATAGAGGGGAGACGGTATGGGGGTAGGTGAAGGGGTGGCACCATTTTAATGGAGAATGAATGTTAAAACTGATTCGGATGGGAAAATAAAGAGGCATCAGTCATTCGGTTACCGTGCCTGTGCCACGAAGGCAGATAGTCCGGAGGATTTTCATATATTACCGACGGAAAATCAAGTTGACAATAGGTATGAATTTATTACGGTAGGTGAACAGATAGGTTTGTTTGAGCAATCAACGATTGGCAGTCTATGCTAAAAATTAATAATAGAAAATTCGACGAATTTTTATGAAAATTCGACAGATGATCCATTGTAACAGTTTAAAAAGCTGCTGGAATGAGTTCGAATTCTCCGACGAATTTTCGCGAAAATCCTTTGGATAATCTGAAAAGTTGAAAAATAGTGTTTAAAAGAATTTCTCAAGAAGGTCAATTTTGCGACATATGAAAGAGAACCGATCTTCAGCGATAGGTTTGGTAAAGATGTCAACAAGTTGATGGTCAGTGTCAATAAATTCAAGACGAATGTCTCCCTTGAGTTGATGATCACGCAAAAAGTGGTATCGAATCTCAATGTGTTTCGTGAGTGAGTAACAAATCGGATTTTTAGTGAGACTAATAGAGCTAGTATTGGGTCACATTTGATAGAATTACCATTTGAAGAAATACCATAGTCTACAAGTGTTTGTGCCATCTAAAGGATCTGTGCACAATAACATCTAGCTGCAATGTATTCGGCCTCGGTTGTGAAAAGAGTAACTGAGTTTTGTTTCTTGCTAAACCATGAAACCAAGAATTTTCGTAGGAATTGGCATGTGTCGCTAGTACTTTTTCGATCAATTTTGAATTCGGTAAAATCTGCATCCGAGTAGCCAATAAGCTCAAAGGATAAAGATTTTTGATACCAAAGTCTCATGTTAATGGTGCCTTTGAGATACCGAAAAATGCGCTTAATGGCACATAAATGTGATCCTTTAGGATTTGCTTGGTATCGTGCATATAAGCAAATACTAAACATGATATCAAGAAAACTAGCAGTTAAGTAAAGCAAGCTACCGATTATACCTCGATACTTTCGAATGTTGATCGAGACACCAGTTTCATCATGATCAAGCTTGGTCATTGTGGCCATAGGAGTTCTTATTGATTTGGATGAGTCAAGTTCAAAGCGCTTAAGAACATCCTTTATATATTTGGCTTGATTGATGAAAGTGTCGTCAGGTCCTTGCTTGATATGTAGACCAAGAAAGAATGATAGTTCTCCTATTATGCTCATTTCAAATTCGTCCTGCATAACTTTGGCAAACTCTATACATAATGTTTTGTTAGTGGAACCAAAAATGATGTCATCAACATAGATTTGGACAAATAAAAGTGTGCCATTGTGAGCTTTAATAAAAAAAAGTGTGGTGTTAACTTTGTACTTGGAGAAGTTGTGAGAAATGAGAAAGGAACTAGGACGCTCATACCAAGCACGAGGAGCTTGCTTGAGGCCATAGAGGGCTTTGTGTAGTTTGATAACATGATCAGAAAATTAAAAATCTTTAAAGCCAGGAGGTTGCTTGACATACACCTCTTCTTCAATGACACCATTCAAAAAGGCACTTTTGACATCCATTTGAAAAAGTTTAAACTCATTAAAAAAAAGCACAAATCATTCGAATAGATTCAAGACGAGCAACCGGAATATAGGTTTCTTTGTAGTCAATGACTTCCTCTTGGTTATAGCCTTGAGCAACCAATCGGACTTTGTTACGAGTGACGATTCCATCCTCATTGAGTTTATTTCGAAACACCCACTTTTTCCCAAAATGGGATAGTTGTGGAGCTTAGGAACGAGTTCCCAAACTTGTTTTGCCCAAATTGATTAATCTCTTCTTACATTACAATCATCCAAAATTTATCATTAAAAGCATCATTAATATTTTTAGGCTCTATTTGTGAGATAAAAGCCACATTTGTGCAGTAATCTTGTGTAAATGATCTAGTGCTAACCCAGGAGAAAGGGTCACCAATGATAAGCTCCTTGGGATGATAGGGAACAAATCTACATACTTTGGGGAGATCCCCTTGGAGAGGCTCTATTGGTGGAGAGTCTTCGGGGGGAGTAGGCTCAACTTTATTACTAGATGAAGTAGCACTAGTGTCTCCAAGAGAAGAGTTTTCTAAACCGAAAGAGATGTCATCAACATCATTCGATGAGCTAGATGTGGAAGTATTAAGTTCGTCAAAAGCGATATTGATTGACTCTTCGACTACAAAACTTCTTTTGTTGAATACACGAAATTCTTTACTATGCATAGAATTACCAAGGAAGATATCTTCATAGGCTTTTTCTTCAAATTTGTCCAGATTTTCTTTGGTAGTCAAAATAAAGAATTTGCATCCAAACACTTTAAAATATTCAATAGAAAGAACTTTGTTAAACCAAAGCTCATACAGAGTTTTCTTAGAAATAGGCCTAATCAAAACTCTATTTATAACAGAACATGTCGTGTTAATGGCTTTCGCCCAAAAGTATTGGAAAAGCTTGTATTAGTTTAACATGACCCTTGCAATATCGCCGAGGGTTCTATTCTTTCTTTCCATAACACCATTTTGTTATGGAGTTCTAGGGCAAGCAAAATCATGACCAAAACTATTTTTATCACAAAATCTTTTAAAATCAGCATTGTCAAATTCTCTTCCATAATCACTTCTAATTTTGTTGATCATAATGCCTTTCTCATTTTGAACACGTTTATAAAAAGTAACAAATTCACAAAAAGTACTACTTTTATTTGCAAAAAAAACCCAAATAAATCTCGAAAAATTATCAACTAAAATAAAAGCATATAGTTTTCCACCAAGTCTAGCTACTCTACTAGGACTGAATAAATCCATATGAATAAGTTGAAGAGGTCTAGTAGTGCTCACCGAGTTGATGGATTTGAAAGAAGATTTTGTTAATTTACTCTTCTCACATTCTTCACATACCATGTCTTTCTTGAATGGAATGCTTAGGAGTCCTCTAACAAGCTTCTTGGTGGCCAGTCAGGAGATGGTGTCTTGTTCAAGTCTCATATGCCAAAGCCAACTTTCATCATTCTTTGCTACTAAGCACATGTCATTGTTAGTACTTTCAACAAGATAAAGAACATAAATGTTATTTTCTTTAATACCTTCATACACACTAGAACCATTTGTGCTATCAGAGATGAATCACTTGTGTTTAACAAAGTTAACATAATAGCCATTATCTGTGAGATGGCTAATGCTAAGAAGGTTGAGCTTAAGAATTGTAACAAGGCAAACACTCTTAATGAAATGATAGGAAGGAAAGCTGATATTACTATGTCCAATGATGTACCCCTTTAGATTATTACCGAAGGATACGTATCCTTCCTTCTTTACCGATAGCATTGCAAAATGTGAAGCAACACCGGTCATATGCCGTGAGTAACTGCTATCGAGGATCCACTTGCTTCTAGCATGCGATGGAGGGTTCACCTACCACCTAATTTGAAGATGAATACTTTAGTACCTAGAAATATTTGGGTCCTTGATTGTTAGTTTTAGGAACCCATTTAATCATTCTCATGTCAACATGATTTCTCATTTGACAGTAATGAGATGTGTGTATAAGTAAACCATAATAGTGGCAGATCATGGGTGTTATAGGTCTAGAGGTAGGTGAGTGAGTGTTATATGTATGAGGAGTTCTAGTAGATTGAGGAGTTCTAGCATGAGTGTTATGGTTATGATAGTAGAAAGCATGATGTGATGTGCTTATGTTTTTCTTTTCAAAGGGTCATCTTCGTGTGTACATTTGTTTGGGATAAGACCTATGTGTTGTCTTCTTATGAGTGTGATTCTTGTGGCTAGTGTTGTGATGTGTGTTGGTGTCACTTTGCTTATGGCGTTGTGCATTTGTGTGAGTCATGTCTCTATCAACATGTTTTTTGCTATTTGTAAGAAGGTCATTGTATTTGATAGAGGTTGTATATTCCCTTTGGTTAGCGGCAAGTCTCTTGTGCATATCAAGTTAATATCCTTCTTTAAGAGATTGAAATTTAACGTCCTTTTTTTATGACGTCTTGGGCTTCTTGGAGCTTTAGTCGAAGAGACTCAATCTCATCTGTGTCAGAAGTAGGAGACAAAGTCCTTATATTTCTTGCTTAAGTATGTCAATCTCTTTGAGTGATTTTCTATAATTATTTTTATAACCTTGTGTTCATTGTGTAGTTGAAAAATGGCATTTTCTAATTCAGTATAAGAGAGAGCATTCATAGAAAAGTCATCGAGTACCTGATTTGATTTCGTAACCATGAGACAAACATTTGTATTATGTTTGTATTCATTGTTGTTGTCCGAGTCACTAGCATCACTTTCGCACCAGATGCTAGTGTTGGCATACTTCTTTGAGGATGAGCTTTCTTTGCTTGGCCTCTCCTATTTGCCAGATTCTCTTCTTCTAATATAAACATCCCTTTTGATGTGTCCGATCTTCTTGCAGTTGTAGCAAGAAGGTTCTTCGTCTGTATCCCTCTTTGAATGTTTTGCTTTGTTGAAATTGAGGAACTTTCAGAAGCGCTTGGCGGTGAGAGCAATTTTTTCGTCATCTGATTGTCATCATCGGAGTCATCTTTTGAGAAGAACTTGATAGCCTTGAGAGCAAAGAATTTTTCTTTTGCCTTCGTCTTCCCTTTCTCATTTTATTGTATGGAGGCTTCCTCTTGATCCTTCATATCTAGCTCGTGGGTCATCAGCTTTCCATGAGTGCCTTAAGGTTCATTATCGTTAGGTCATTCCCTTCGATGATGGCGGTTACTTTGGGGTTCCATCTCTTCATTAATCCTCTAAGAATCTTTTGAATCTTTTCGTGAGTGTGATATATCTTACCAAGAGAAGAGAGAGGGTTAATGATATCAAAGTATCGAGTAAACATAACAGTAATAGAATCATCGTGTTTCATTTTGAAATTCATACTCTTGAATGAGTCTACTAATCTTTGATTCCTTTACTTGTGATGTTCCCTCGTGTGTAACTTCCAAAAGTTTCCATATTTCGTTAGAAATTTTGCAAGTAGAGATTCTATTGAATTCATTGCTATTAAGAGCACAATAGAGTGTGTTTATAGCCTTTGTATCCCGACTTGCGACCTTTTTGTCGTTTTCGAAAAGTTTATATCTAAGAGTTTTCGAAACTACTTCCTCAATAACTATGGAAGATTTAGGGATGCCATTTACAATACAATCCTATATATCAAATCTAGGAATTTCAAGTAAATGTCCATCCCAATTTTCCAATAATTATAGTTGGATCCATCAAATAGAGGAGGTCTATTTGTGGAGTGTCCCTCATTGTGGAAGGAGTTGGTACTAGGGTTAGTGGCCATGGGTCACTCTAAAGATGTAAAGCCAAATCAAGTGACTAGGCTCTGATACCAATTGTAGAACCCTAGAGGGAGTGAATAGGGTAATAAAAGGATTATCAACAATAATAAGCAATTTAAAGGATAATAAAGGCAGAGAGAATCTAACACTCGATGTATCATGGTATTCTACCAAGGGGCACTCCAGTTCCGGAACTCTCTTCGGCTTTAATCTACTATTTGAGTAAATAGTTACAACACGAGTTTGGATATGAAGAGCTCGTCAACTTCTTACACACAAGTTTTTTCTCCGAAGGCTCATAAACTTCATACATATGAGTTTTCCCCCGAAGGCTCATCAATTTCAACTTGAGAGAAAGAAAGGTTTCGATCTTCTTGAACACTTTGAAGATCTAATATTACAACTCTTGAATACTCTAACACCTTTGATTGGATGATAACTTAAAACTTTATAGAGTAATGGTGGAGCTATTTGGTAGTTGAGAAAGTTAAGGCTCAAAATGGATGAGTCTTAATGAAGAGAGAGGATGCATATTTATACAAATCCAAAGTCATAAAAAGCATTCAGCCGACGGCCAGATTATCGACAGATTTTTGCAAAAATCCTTTGGATTATCCGGCCAACAGTAACGGCTAGAAAAATAGCCGTTGGATGCATTTAATGTGACTGAAAGATGCTATTGGATTTGAATTCAAATAAGGCCAGCAAGTCAATCTGGAATATCCGTCGAATTAATGCGAAAGACCGACAGATGATCCAAAATTAACCCAAACTACTTGTTCTTTCACGTTCGGATTATCCGACGAATTACTGCGGAACTCGGGAGGATTATCCAAACTTTGCCAGAAATACTTGTTGGTTCTGATCGGATTATCCGATGGATTGCTGCAAAACTCCGATAGATTATTCAAACTTTGCCAGAAATACTTGCCGGCTCTGATCGGATTATCCGTCAGACTTCCGCGGAGATCCTGTGGATTATCTGGCTCTTCATAAAAACTAATTCAAATAATATACCATTTTAGTTTGTCATCTTTTTTAAAGTGCGTACAAGATTTTTTTAGACACTTAGAGAAAGGATCTTCTGATCTGGAATTCTTTTGCTTATCGTAGTCTTCTTGAGTGCTCGTAGGATCTACTATTGTAAGTGTTTGGCATCATCTTTTCTTGTTGCTCTCGAAAGACTTGTATCTTCATATAGATGTTGGAGTCGTCTTTCGTCTATCTTTGTCTGGCTTGTTTGTTCCTACATAATAATAGGACTAAAGCAATACAGAGGTTAATTATAGTCAATATATCAAAATCGGTGTGCCAACAGAAGTTTATGTAGCTCAACATCCAGGTTTTACTGATTTCAAATATCATGATTATGTATTTAAGTTAAAGAAAGCTTTATATAGTTTGAAACAAGCCCCTCGTAACTAGAACGACCGTCTAAGCACTTTTCTACTTGATAATGGTTTTTCAAAAGGCAATGTTGACATTACCCTGTTTATAAAGTCTTAAATGGAAATCTTCTTTTAATTCAAATTTATGTTGATGATATTATCTTTGGATCTACTGATGAATCTATATGTCAAAAATTCTCTAAGTGTATGTAGAATGAGTCTGAGATGAGCATGATGGGAGAATTCAAATTCTTTCTTGGACTATAAATCAAACAAACCAAAAATGGGACGTTCATCAACCAAGCCAAGTACACAAAAGGTTTGCTAAAGAAGTTCGATCTGTAATCCATCAAACCCCTTGGCACTCCAATGGCAACTTCAACCAAGCTTGATGTAGATGAAGAAGGCAAACCGGTCGATATACGTAAGTATCGAGGTATAATTGGTAGTTTATTTTATTTAACTGCTAGTTGCCCTAATATATTGTTTAAAGTTTGCTTGTATGCAAGATTTCAAGCTAACCCTAAGGAATCACACATGTGCGAAGCTAAGCGTGTCTTTCGATACCTTAAGGGCACTTCTTCTGTCGGCTTATGGTATCCTAAAACTATGTCCTTTAACCTAACTAGTTATTCGGATGCTAATTTTGCTGGATGCAAAGTGGATAGAAAAAGCACTAGCGTCACGTGTCATTTCCTAGGTAAGGCTCTAGACTCCTGGTTTAGCAAAAAATACAATTTTGTTGCATTATCGACTATTGAGGCTGAGTATATCGTCGCAAGACATTGTTGTGCACAAATTTTGTGGATAAAGCAAACTCTTAAAGACTTTGATTTATACTACAGACACATATTCATTTTCTGAGGCAACACTAGCACTATAAACTTGACAAAGAATTCTGTTTTTCACTCTCGTACTAAGCATATTGAGATTCAACATCATTTTTAGAGACCATCAAGCAAATGGAGACATTAGTTTAGAATATATAGACACGAAAAAACAATTAGCTGAGATCTTTATAAAATCTTTAGCGGATCGTTTTAATTATTTACGTCAAAAATTAGGAATTTTAGATATTAATAATATACATTAATTTTATCTTTATTAATTATTTTTTAATATGCAAAAATTATTTTTGAGACAAGCCTACAAAGGGTCTGTCTGTCACCACGGCTACGGCTAAAGTGAAGCGGTACTTAAGCGTCCCCCGGTGGACCTTCGTTAGCTGGCACAATATTCCTACAGCTAATCTGAGATAGTCGCTACGTAACAAAATTGTAATTGATAAAATAATTATAATTATATTAATTGAAATTTAAAACTACTGATTTTGGAATTATATAATTGAAAAAGAATAATAAATACAAAGTGGCATTTTTTATTTTGTACAAAAATACCTCAGCAGAGTTCAAGGCAAACTCAGAAATAATTCGGCCAGAATTCGGTTATCGTCGGGGTTTTAAATAAAATCTGAACGGTCCCCACTTTTATTTCTTCTTCCTCCTCCTCAAACCAGCAGCACAGCAACTGCGAAAATACTCTAAAACCTTAGATTTTCAATCCTTCATTTCTTCATACACATTTACATTTTTACGTTGAAATTTTGGATTCGGGTGCAAAATCTCATCATCTTCCACATACTCTAATCTGAGAAGGTATAATCTCCTCTATCTCTCCATCTCTCAATTTTTCAATTTTACAGAAATTTTCTATTTTTCTATTGAAATCATACCTAGATTAAACAATCCCTTCAAGAGAAAGAAGATGGCTAGTGAAGGAGCCTCATCTTCTAATCCTATCCAAGGATCTCTCTTTTCGCTCATCTAAACGGATGACAGGGCGTTCAATAAGTTTTTCTTTGAAACTCTAGAGCAATCATTATTATGGTATGCGAACTTTTATATTCGTAACATTTGCCACGACACGTCGATAAAATGGACGATCTTTTCGTCTATTAAACCATACTTTGAAGCCTTGGGATTACATGTTCATGTTAAACATTCATTTCCTATTTCCACTAATGCAATTAGGTTACATAATGCTAGTTTTTCCTATTTCACATACACCCATACACACACAAACCACATAACATTACATAATGCTAGTTTTTCCTCTCTAACGCTCTCTCTGTATATATATATATTATGATTTGGATTTCAATGCAAGTGATTTTCAATTCCTTAATTTTTGAATTTGATTTTCTGTACCCTTTTTCAGATAATTGGTAGTTGCCTTTATTTTGTTTTGATAAGTACCAGTTTTATATAGGATGGTACACCGCCTTACAGTTTTGATGGTTTGTTGTTTCTGTAACTTCTCTAATTTAGCACCCTAAATTGCTTGTATGTTTTGATACCCTATGACCGTTTCGGTTAGCATGACTAGTATACCTAGATGAGACTTTTACTACCACCGTATGCCATGACCCTGTATGTCGTCCTTTTGATCACATGATTTGTTTTAATCTGGGACTTTGATTGTGGGGGTTTGACCTAGAGGGGGTATGGACATTTTAATTTCGAGGACGAAATTTTTCTAAGGTGGGTAGAGTTGTAGCACCCAGTTTCCCAAATGAGGGTAATTTTGAAATTTTGTGCTTATAATTATTTTAATAATAATATTTAATTCATGATATAATTTTTGGTGATTTTAAATCATTTTAAAATTATTTAAATCAATGACTTGTGGTTTTGACGTTTTGCTAGTGAAACCCTAGAGACTGTTTGACCTAGAGCCTAACCATGTGATTATGATATTTTAATGTCATTTTTGACCTAAGAATATTTTTACATTTGACCCTTTGAATTATTTTGATATTATTTTATTATTTATGATATTGTTTTGGGGTTATTTGAGTCGGGTTCGAATTTCAACTCAATCCGACTTGAAACGGGGACCCGGGGGTAGTTTGACTCTAATGGGACCCACACACTAGTTAGGCATGGCCCACATGATATTAATTTTAGTCCATATGATAGAAATATTTTAGTTAGAGATTAGACTAATTATTATGGATAATGTTAGTGTAATTAGAGACTTTAGAATGACTAATTTAGCCCCAACCAATTAGCCCTTTCCTAATACTCATAGAATAGGTTAGTGGGGGCATTTTGGACCTTACCATAATAGGACAAATAGCCCCATATGGCCAGCCACTTTGGAAGAGGATAGGCTCAAGTTCATTTCATTATTCTCATCCACACTCTCTTTCTTGTTCTTCTCCAAATTCCTAGAGAGCAATCCCTAGCAATTTCTCCACCAAATCATTCCATTTCACCACCAAATCTTCTTCTTTCCTTCTCCATTCTATCCAAGGAGGAAGCTACCCAAGTTTGGGAGGATTCGGAGCTCGTTCGTGTCCTTTTGGAATCTCTACGTGTCGGTGTCGCTCCGGGAAGGCTTTTCTTCGATTCGATCTACCGGGAGGTATAAATCCCTTCTCCTTTTCATTTCCTCACGCATATAGGTCTATTTTGAACCCATAGGAATGACCCCATAGTTGTATCTCCATTTGTGTCTATTTCGTGTCCATTTGGAAGTCATAGGAGTGTCCTTTGTGTTGTGGTTGTGTCCATGTGGGAAAATCCCAAATTTGGACACACTATGTGTTGTTGTTATGTATGAATGAATTATTACATGTTTAATCTCATATTTTTGTATTGGAGATGTGTTCTATAGTGTCTCATATATATATATTAGTGTAGAGAGTGAGTTCTTGATATAATATGTTATATACTTGTGTTCTTTTGTCTCAAACTACCTAAATCCGTCATAATTTTTATCCACGTTTTTAATTTCAGCCCTAACTTAGAAATATCATAACTTCTAGCTCAAAGCTCGGTTTAATCTTCCGTTTTTTTGAAAGAAGTGTATTGAAGTTAGCTTTCCAAAAACATGTATAAATCGGCCTAATTCTTTCTGTAACTTTCTAGAGAATTATTTGAGTGTCAGCTGTACGAAAGACAAATACGTTCTCGGTGTTTTCGCGATTTCGGGAGTTTCCGGAAACGAAAACGTGATCCGTTTAAAGTTTCGGAAAGCTAACACATAGATCTATAACATACTTTAATCCTAAATTTTAATTCATGCTGAGATGGTACAGTATTGAGTATTAGTAGGAGTTACTATTCGGCATATGCATTTTGTGCACCCTTGTGTGTAATATAATGTTCTATTTGATTTTAACCCATGTTAATGTATATACATTATGTAATAAAATAGAGAATACAAGCATGAGTAAATGGTCAAATAAATGATGTATGAGGTATAAGTATCCTATCTAATATAAGCATGTATAAGTATGGCTTGTAATGAATATGTAGGTTCCATAGTATGTAATGTATGGTGCATATAGTGGTACAAGAGAATAATGAATGATAAATAAAAGCAAGCATGAATGTAATATAATAATAGATGTAATGTATACAATATACAAGTTAATAAGATGTAATATTCTATGTTAACACAAATCCTATATTACCTCATGTACCCCTTACACTATGTTGACACTATCACACTTGACACTTTGTTCACTTATACTTTGACACTCTTTGATATGTATACACTATGTATGCACATTTAACCCTCACTTGCCCCTTTGCCATGTTCACATACATACACATAGCCTCTTAAATAAGTATTTATGAATATAGTTAACTTAGCTATGTATGTATATTATATATATGTTAGCATATTGTGTTGTAATATATAAGTTTATATAACCATTTGAAATGCCATGATTATAGACCTAATGTTGAATACCAATATATGCATGTGTATATATGTATAGACATATATAGCTTAAAGTAATAGATTACCTAGTGTATATCAGTCACGCCCCAGAACCAGAATACTGGAGAGCGGGGGAATGACTCAGCCAGCTACATATTATGGGTAGATGAATACCGTATAATACGATCAATGCTGTCTAACCAGACGAGGGGGTGCATACTACATGAAAGTCTTTCTATGGTCATTTCACATCTATTGTCTCAATCATTCAAATAAGAAACAGTAATAAATAACATGTGAGATAAAGCAGTAAGGCGTCCCAAACGCTCAGTCAAAATGTTCTGGAGATCTAGCTTTACAAAACATAGCCAGATGGTATAGCAAAGTATACACAATTGTTATCAGCTGCAGTCTGACTTTAGTTACAATTATGCAGAAGTAAGTACAAGACGATCCAACTAACATGTCGGTGCCAAACGGCTACGTATAAAGTAAATAACAAAATGAACGGTGAAGTAAGGAACCCACTCGAGTCCTCCTGCGATCATTCCCCTAGTATTGACCATCTTGGAGGTAGAAGTAAGCTGGATCCTCGGGGACCGGCTCTAAATCTGGCAATGCAAAACCAGAGAGGTTAGACCTCCAATAGCAAGTACCACAAGAAAGGACGATATGAAGGATTAAACCAGTATGTAAGAGAATATAATAATAAATCTCTGCTTCCCACTAGGATTCACATAACATCACGACACTTCGAACCAACCTCCCAACCAAACAAGGACAGAGGTTGGCCCGTCATATCCTGACATTCTGATCATCTCAGTTAGGCACAGAGTAGATACAGTACACAAACAAATCATCTTGAACGGCCAATCAACTCTTACGGCTTGCTATTGTGAGTCCCAAGTTATCCTGGAATTATGCAATTAGGGATTCCTCAGTTCTTACTATGTACAAGCAAGGCTAGTCTATCCAGTCAATCAATTGCGCCAATCATGTAGTTAGACGAGTCCCAGCGGGACGCCCGCCGTTATAGCATGTACAATAATAATAGCAGATACTGTTCCCTGCCCGTGTGACAGATTTACAGTATCTGTGGGAACCAGCCGGCCCGTCGGGCACTTAATAGTCCCAAGGGGGCTGCCATGTAAGAACTCGGGAATCCATTCTCTCCGTGCCATTGTTATTTTATTTGACTTAATGGTCTCTACGTTGAGTGAAGTTCCATGCCGTGGATCATGGTCGTTCAATGAGTACTTTCGTACGGGGTACGATATGCGCAACTCTGCAACGATACCCGTACGGCTAGGTTGTAGGTCTTACATAGCATGATGCAACAATCAAATTAAACACGGAGTAATCATGCCTTGACCATAAAGTACACATGCCATCTTTGTAAGATAAATAGATAATTAAATAATAAATAAATAATTTGAAACCTGCATGTGCCTGTATGCCAATATTCGGGATTGGCTAATCGAATACAATAGTTCATTACATGAACGTGTCTCATTCATTTCATTCAATAAGACGACTAGCCAGTCTCTTAGTTCCAACTAGGAATACATGATCAATAATTAGTCCATGTCACAATCATTATCAATGGTGACAAGGCATGAAAGTCAATCAATATTACATGGGGTCGAGTCTATAACTCCCAGGGTTAAGTTCTAGTCATACTGGGTATCCATGGATCAATCAGGACACAAGGCGCATTCCATATAACAATCTATTTTAACAAATTTAACATTATAATAGAAGAATTATCATGCCATCATTAAATGAATAGGTTGAGAAATAAATAAAAACACCCAGGTCAGGAAGTCACGCCAACAAGTCTATGCTAAGGCCAAAAGTCACGCAAGAAGTCTATGCTTAAGACCAACAAGTCACGCTAAGTCTAGCTGGGGTGAGCGTGGAAAATGGGCATGAATAGCGAGCGTGAGAAGTAATACACGCACGCACAGCGTGACTAAAAATACACGCACTCACAGCGTGACTAAAAGTACACGCACTCATGCACAGTGTGAGCGTGACAAGAAATTCACGCACGCAAAGATGTGTACGTGACTAAAAATCCACGCACTCATGGATGTGTGCGTGACTGAAAATCCACGCACCCATAGAGAGACGCGAGCGTGAAAAGTCACGCTGACGCGTAGAGACGCGTGCGTGACTAAAAATACACGCACGCAAATGCGAGCGTGACAAAAAATACATGCACGCAAACGCGAGCGTGACTAAGAAATATACGCACGCAAACGCGAGCGTGACAAAAAAATACACGCACGCAAACGCGAGCGTGACTAAGAAATACACGCAAACACGTAGAGACGTGTGCGTGACTGACGAGCAGTTCTACCACATGAACTCTCTGATCCGAAAACACGCTAAGTTGGGAGATCAAAACCCATAAATAACCGGAAATATAGCAACTTAGATCTAGGAAAAACCAGCCATAGAAACCGAAAATGCCAAGAACTAAACTCTCTGGGAATCACAAGAAGAAGACAAATGAACCATAAAAACATGGTTCTCAAGTAGAAGCAAGTTTGCACTTACCTCCTGCTGCTGCTGGTAGGTGGAGAAGTGATGAGAGAAAGAAGAAGAAGTAATGATGAGAATGAGTAATGAGGAGAGAGAATGGAGAGGGTGGCTTTAAATAGGGAGAGTAGTGGTATGTGGGAGCTAATGGGCCGGATTTGTGGGGTTCGGCCAAGGCCAACCCGAAAGTGAGACTAAAGCAGGAAATAAAATACAGGTAACAAAATTGCAGGAAATGAAATTGCAGGAAATAAAATGCAGACAATTAAAATTGCAGGAAAATTAATTAACATGAAATTAAAGAACAGATAATTAACATGAACTTATAGAAATTTAAATACAGAATAATACATGATAAATATTAAATAAATCTACATGAATTGTATATGTATAAAAATACGTATTCTGGGAACGGAGAGTGACATCTCTACCCACCTTAGAAAAATTCCGTCCTCGGAATTTCAAATCCAAGCAGGTAGAAATATCGGAGCTAAACCAATACAAGTAATTCTAGCGAGTAAGCAATCATTATTACCATATCAAAAGCAAGTACCATATATATAAATCTATCAATCTACGATATCAAGTAGCTCTACGCATAAAGCGATAAGCATGAGAAATCAAGACAATCAAGGTATACAGAAAGAGATATACCTTGTGAGTCAAACAGGTGTGGATACCGTGATCGGATATCATCCTCACGTTCCCACGTTGACTCTCCCAAGGAGTGATGACCCCAAGCAACACGGACAAGATTAATTGTTCGGTTCTTGAGTATCTTCTCTCTTCGGTCCAAAATGGACACAGGTTGTTCCTCGTAAGACAGGTTGGTACCAACAACCAGCTCAGAGTGATCGAGGACATGGCTTGGGTCCGATACATAACTACGTAATTGGGATACATGAAATACGTCATGCACCTCTCGTAACGAAGGTGGGAGGGATAAACGATAAGCAACATCGCCTATCCGATCAAGAATAACGAATGGGCCCACGTACCGCGGACTCAATTTCCCACGAACGCCAAATCTAATGAACCCACGAGTAGGTGATATCCGCAAGAATACGTGGTCCCCAACAGAGAATTCTAACGACCTACGATGCTGGTCTGCCCAATGACGATGCCGATCCTGCGCAACTCGAAGTCGCTCTCTAATTTCCTTAACCACTTCAACCGTCTGAACAATCATTTCCGGGCCTAACATCTTCCTCTCTCCGATATCATCCCATACAAGCGGTGACCTACACTTCTTACCATATAGTGCTTCAAATGGCACCATCTGGATACTGGCTTGATAACTATTGTTGTATGAGAACTCGACCAAGTGTAGGTGACTCTCCCAAGACCCTCCAAAATCCAAAGTGCAAGCTCGCAACATGTCTTCTAAAGTCTGAATCGTTCTTTCTGATTGCCCATCTGTTTGCGGATGGTAGGCCGTGCTAAATCTTAACTTGGTACCCAGACTATGATGTAAGCTCTTCCAGAAATGTGATGTAAAGCGGGTATCTCGATCTGACACAATACTGACAGGGACTCCATGCTGCCTGACTATCTGTTGCATATATAACTCTGCCACTTTTTCTGTAGATTGCCCTACTCTGAAAGGAAGAAAGTGTGCTACCTTTGTAAGTCGGTCCACTATCACCCAAATGGCGTCCTTACCACTTGGTGACCTCGGTAAACCGGTCATAAAGTCCATTGTAATATGCTTCCATTTCTACTCCAAAATAGAAAGCGGTTGTAATAACCCAGCTGGCCTCTGCTGTTCTGCCTTCACTTGCTGACATACCAAGCAACGGGAAACAAATCTAGCTATCTCTCTCTTCACCCCGTTCCACCAGAAATGCTGCTTGATATCTTGGTACATCTTGGTCCCTCCAGGGTGAATAGAATACTGAGAACTGTGAGCTTCTGCCATAACCTCATGTCTGATATCTCCAATAGGCACACATAGACATGATCCAAACCTAAGTGTACCATCTTCATGAATTCTCATCTCTTTTCTGAGTCCTGACTCACATTCTGCCCTAAGCTTCTGAATCCTTGGGTCTTGTGCCTGAGCTGCCTTGATCCTGTCTACTAAGTCAGATTGAACTTGCAGACTTGTTAGAACTCCTACATCACTAGGAAGTATAACTTCGATGCCCAACTCCTGAAGGTCTTCTAAAATGTGCTTCTGCGTTGTTAACATAAATGCGCCGCCTCTCCTGCTAAGAGCGTCTGCTACCACATTAGCCTTGCCTGGATGATACTGAAGCTCCACGTCATAATCCTTAATCAACTCCAGCCATCTTCTCTGTCTCATGTTCAGCTCCTTCTGAGTAAAGATGTACTTCAGACTTTTATGATCCGTGTACATCTCCACTCGATCACCATATAAGTAATGCCTCCATAGCTTCAGAGCAAACACTACTGCCGCTAACTCCAAGTCATGAGTTGGGTAATTCTTCTCGTGGTCCCGAAGCTGCCTAGATGCATATGCTATCACCTTCCCATGCTGCATAAGGACACATCCAAGTCCTTTACCTGACGCATCGCAATATACTGTAAAACCTCCGGGTCCAACTGGCAATGTAAGAATAGGTGCTGATATCAACTTCCACTTCAAAGTCTCAAATGATGCCTGATATTCTGTCGACCAAACGAATGGTACATCCTTCCGATTCAAGCGGGTCATAGGTGCTGAAAGCCTTGCAAAGTCTGACACAAACCTTCTGTAATATCCTGCTAATCCTAAGAAACTCCGCACATCTGCTACGGTCTTGGGTACTGGCCAACTTTCTACTGCTTCTACCTTCTTGGGGTCTACTGCTACTCCAGCTCCTGATATGATATGACCCAAAAATGAAATGTGATCCGACCAAAACTCACACTTGCCGAGCTTGGTATACAACTGGTTCTCTCTCAGAACCTGCAACACTGTCCTGAGGTGGTCTTCATGCTCTTCTTCACTAGTAGAGTATACGAGAATGTCGTCAAGAAACACAATGACAAACTGGTCTAAGTATGGCATAAAGATGCAGTTCATCAAATCCATGAATATTGCTGGAGTATTGGTCAAACCAAACGGCATTACTAAGAATTCATAATGCCCATACTTCGACCTGAATGCTGTCTTGAGAATATCTTCCTTTCTAACCCTCACCTGATGGTACCCTGAACGAAGATCTATCTTGGAGAAAACTCTAGCTTTGCTCAACTGATCAAATAAGTCGTCAATCCTGGGTAATGGGTACTTGTTCTTCACTGTTGCCGCGTTAAGCTTCCTGTAGTCAATGCATAATCTGGATGACCCGTCATTCTTCCCTACTAGTACCACTGGTGCTGTCCACGGTGATACACTAGCTTGGATGAACTTCTTCTCCTTCAGTTCCTCTATATGCTGATATGCCTTGGCCTGCTCTGAATCCGCCATTCTGTAAACTCGATCTGATATCGGTTTAGTTCCTGGTGCCAATTCTATACTGAACTCAATATCTCTAACTGGTGGTAGACCTGGAAGTTCTTCGAGAAATACGTCTAGGAACTCTTCAACTACCTTCGGGGTCTGAACTTCTTCCATTATCGCTACTATTCCCTGCTCTAGTTGAGTTGCCTCTGATCTGACTAAGGTGAATTTCTTCATGCCTGGAATATCAAAAGATATCCTCCCTCTACGACAATCTATTATCGCATGACGGTCTTTCAGCCAGTCCATGCCTAAGATAATGTCGAAATTTCCAACAGGAAATTCTATCAACCGGGCGGATAAAGAATGCCCGCAAACTATAACACTACATGCTAGAATAACCCTACTAACTCCTACGAGCCCATTGCCAGTGAGTATATTCAACCTCCCTGGCAATGCCTCGAACTCCATTCCTAGTCGTATCGCAAATTGTGCAGATATAAATGAATGAGATGCTCCCGAATCAAACAATGCTACTGCGGGATATGAGGCGACGAGAATGTTACCTGCCACAACATCTCCCGATGCCAATGCCTCCTCCAAGGACAAAGTGAATGCTTGCCCTCGACCTCCTTGCTGGTTTTCATGCTACGGCCTAACCTGATGTTGCTGCTGGCCCCTGCCTTGAGGATGCTGGGGTGGTCTATGCTGGTGCTGCTGCATCGGCAGTCCCTACTGCCGAAACATCTGAGCCTGCGGACGCTGTGCCAACGGCCTTACTGCCATTGCTGGTCCTCGATACTGTCCTGTCCCTAGTGCTGGCAGAGCAGGAAACTGCTGCCCTGGTCCTCCTGTCCTCGAATTCATGGGACATGTGGTAACCCGATGGTCTAGATTTCCACATATTAGACACAGTCCATTCAATGTCCGACACACATGCCTAGTGTGTCCTATCTTTCCGCAATAAGTGCAGCCCGTCGGGGGTTGCTGGTTTTTCCTCTGTTGCTGTTGCTGCTACCTGGGTGGTGCTGGTCCTCGTATTGCCACATCGTAGATACAAATGCCAGTGGACGGTGCTGTTGTTCGGGGCGTTGCTCCCCCTCCTCCTTCAATCTGACTGTAGGATCTCTTCTGACCTCCAGTCCTTACTGCAAGCCTCTGAATGGTGATCTCGTGCCTTCGAGTTGCCGTCAATATCTCATCAAAAGTCTGATAATTGTGCCCCTCTATCAGTTGCAAGAGTTCAAGATGAAACCCCTGCTGAAACCTTATAGCCCTCTGGCTCTCTGTTGCTACCATCTCTGGGGCGAATCTACTCAATCTACAGAACTCCGCTGCATAAGCATCTACAGTCTTGCCGGCCTGCCTGAGGCTGATAAACTTCTGTTGTAGCTCAAACCGTGCCACAACTCCATAATACTTGGTCTTGAATCTTGCTGTGAAATCGTCCCAAGCCACAGGACGTCTGATGCCTACTTTCTCTGATTCCCACCAATCACGTACGAGATCCTGAAGTAACAACTTCACTAGATCCACACGTTCTTCTGCCGATACCTTAGCTGCTATCAGAATGGCCTCCATATCCTTAAGCCATGCATCTGCTGAGATGGCATCCTCCGTGCCCTCGAAACGGCGGGGGTTGTACTTGCAAAACCTGGCTGATGCTTCCGAATCTGGCCTTGCCCCTCTTTCCAATGTCGTCTGCAATCCTTGGTTAAGCAACACATTCTGCTCTTGTAGCTGAGTGTGCATGCGTTGCTGGGCCAACATCTGATGTTATTGAGTAGCCATCATTCCTCTCATGATCTCCAGAAGGGCTGGTGTGTCCACTTGGGTAGGTGGAACTGTTGGTGGTGGTGAAACATCCGGATACTGCGATCCAGCTGCTGGTTCCACTATCACTTCTTCCTGGGTAGCCTCTTGAGTTAGCACCGGCCCTTGTTGCTGACCAACAGGGTCAGGTTGTCCATGTTGCTCTTGTTGCTGTTGACCAGTCCTGGCAGATACAGATGAAGTGCCCCTAAGAAAAGGGACAAGAGAACAATCAAACAACCGGACATGAAGGATCAATAAAGCCAAAGGATACCGGAATGTCAAACAAGGGCTGAGAATAACGAATCATGAGATCAAGGAGGAACATGTGTGATTGAGACATCCTATAAATCAAAATACCCCATAAGTCTGAAATCAGACCTGCATGGGCCACCACTAAAACCTTGTCACGCCCCAGAACCAGAATACTGGAGAGCGGGGGAATGACTCAGCCAGCTACGTATTACGGGTAGATGAATACCGTATAATACGATCAATACTGTCTAACCAGACGAGGGGGTGCATACAACATGAAAGTCTTTCTATGGTCATTTCACATCTATTGTCTCAATCATTCAAATAAGAAACAGTAATAAAGAACATGTGAGATAAAGCAGTAAGGCATCCCAAACGCTCAGTCAAAATATTCTGAAGATCTGGCTTTACAAAACATAGCCAGATGGTATAGCAAAGTATACACAATTGTTATCAGCTACAGTCTGACTTTAGTTACAATTATGCAGAAGTAAGTACAAGATGATCCGACTAACATGTCGGTGCCAAACGGCTACGTATAAAGTAAATAACAAAACGAGCGGTGAAGTAAGGAATCCACTCGAGTCCTCCTGCGATCATTCCCCTAGTATTGACCATCTTGGAGGTAGAAGTAAGCTGGATCCTCGAGGACCGGCTCTAAATCTGGCCATGCAAAACCAGAGAGGTTAGACCTCTAATAGCAAGTACCATAAGGAAGGACGATATGAAGGATTAAACCAGTATGTAAGAGAATATAATAATAGATCTCTGCTTCCCACTAGGATTCACATAATATCACGACACTTCAAACCAACCTCCCAACCAAACAAGGACAGAGGTTGGCCCGTCATATCCTGACATTCTGATCATCTCAGTTAGGCACAGAGTAGATACAGTACACAAACAAATCATCTTGAACGGCCAATCAACTCTTACGGCTTGCTATTGTGAGCCCCAAGTTATCCTGGAATTATACAATTAGGGATTCCTCAGTTCTTACTATGTACAAGCAAGGCTAGTCTATCCAGTCAATCAATTGCGCCAATCATGTAGTTAGACGAGTCCCAGCGGGACGCCTGCCGTTATAGCATGTACAATAATAATAGCAGATATTGTTCCCTGCCCGTGTGACAGATTTACAGTATCTGTGGGAACCAGCCGGCCCGTCGGACACTTAATAGTCCCAAGGGGGCTGCCATGTAAGAACTCGGGAATCCATTCTCTCCATGCCATTGTTATTTTATTTGACTTAATGGTCTCTACGTTGAGTGAAGTTCCATACCGTGGATCATGGTCGTTCAATGAGTACTTTTGTACGGGGTACGATATGCGCAACTCTGCAACGATACCCGTGCGGCTAGGTTGTAGGTCTTACATAGCGTGATGCAACAATCAAATTAAACACGGAGTAATCATGCCTTGACCATAAAGTACACATGCCGTCTTTATAAGATAAATAGATAATTAAATAATAAATAAATAATTTGAAACCTGCATGTGCCTGTATGCCAA
Source organism: Iris pallida (assembly GCA_029216955.1). NCBI lineage: Eukaryota > Viridiplantae > Streptophyta > Magnoliopsida > Asparagales > Iridaceae > Iris > Iris pallida. The sequence goes on along the minus strand of JANAVB010038018.1, from coordinate 15,069,972 downwards.
TATTCGGGATTGGCTAATCGAGTACAATAGTTCATTACATGAACGTGTCTCATTCATTTCATTCATTAAGACGACTAGCCAGTCTCTTAGTTCCAACTAGGAACGCATGATCAATAATTAGTCCATGTCACAATCATTATCAATGGTGACAAGACATGAAAGTCAATCAATATTACATGGGGTCGAGTCTATAACTCCCAGGGTTAAGTTCTAGTCATACTGGGTATCCATGGATCAATCAGGACACAAGGCACATTCTACATAACAATCTATTTTAACAAATTTAACATTATAATAGAAGAATTATCATGCCATTATTAAATGAATAGGTTGAGGAATAAATAAAAATACTCAGGTCAGGAAGTCACGCCAACAAGTCTATGCTAAGGCCAAAAGTCACGCAAGAAGTCTATGCTTAAGACCAATAAGTCACGCTAAGTCTAGCTGGGGTGAGCGTGGAAAATAGGCGTGAACAGCGAGCGTGAGAAGTAATACACGCACGTACAGCGTGACTAAAAATACACGCACTCACAGCGTGACTAAAAATACACGCACTCATGCACAGTGTGAGCGTGACAAGAAATTCACGCACGCAAAGATGTGTGCGTGACTAAAAATCCACGCACTCATGGATGTGTGCGTGACTAAAAATCCACACACCCATAGAGAGACGCGAGCGTAAAAAGTCATGCTGACACGTAGAGACGCGTGCGTGACTAAAAATACACGCACGCAAACGCAAGCGTGACAAAAAATACACGCACGCAAACGCGAGCGTGACTAAGAAATACACGCACGCAAATGCGAGCGTGACAAAAAAATACACGCACGCAAACGCGAGCGTGACTAAGAAATACACGCAAACACGTAGAGACATGTGCGTGACTGACGAGAAGTTCTACCACATGAACTCTCTGATCGGAAAACACGCTAAGTTGGGAGATCAAAACCCATAAATAACCGAAAATATAGCAACTTAGATCTAGGAAAAACCAGCCATAGAAACCAAAAATGCCAAGAACTAAACTCTCTTGGAATCACAAGAAGAAGACAAATGAACCATAAAAACATGGTTCTCAAGTAGAAGCAAGTTTGCACTTGCCTCCTGCTGCTACTGCTGGTAGGTGGAGAAGTGATGAGAGAAAGAAGAAGAAGTAATGGTGAGAATGAGTAATGAGGAGAGAGAATGGAGAGGTGGCTTTGAATAGGAGGAGTGGTGGTAGGTGGGAGCTAATGGACCGGGTTTGTGGGGTTCGGCCAAGGCCAACCCGAAAGTGAGACTAAAGGAGGAAATAAAATACAGGTAACAAAATTACAAGAAATGAAATTGCAGGAAATAAAATGCAGACAATTAAAATTGCAAGAAAATTAATTAACATAAAATTAAAGACAGATAATTAACATGAACTTATAGAAATTTAAATACAGAATAATACATAATAAATATTAAATAAATCTACATGAATTGTATATGTATAAAAATACGCATTCTGGGATCGGGGAGTGACAATATCCAATGTGAATTCTTGCCTATTTGAGTATTGAATAATTGCATGCTATATAGAGTTGGGTGTATGTTGGCTTGTATAGCCTTGTATTGATGTGTGCTTGCTAGGATAGTCTTGGTTAGGCCTAGTAAGACTTACTGGGTTAGGACATGACCTAGTTTGACTAGTACAGTTGACCAGAGTTGACCAAGGGTTGACTTTGGCCTAGTTTGACCTAGATTTATGTAGAATGCATTGTAGTGCTTTATATTACCCTTCTGGACATGTTGTGACTTATGCTGTTCTAATTAGGAGCCAGACACCTTGTAACTTGTGTTGCTTTAAATAGGACTCTGTGGCTTCAGTTGGACCCCCTATACTTATCAGCTGTTCAGGTTATCAGGCGAGTACATTCTCTGATAGTTCTCTCATTTATTTGTCAATTACTGTATTTCAGTTCTAGTTAGTTGTATGCGATTCTCTGTTATAACACGTATGGATATTACTGGATTCATGTATACGACACATTTATTTTCTGTCCTCTATTACTGGTATCATCATTTTCGACTTCTATTACTAGAATCACCTGCTGGAATCATTTACTGGAATCATTTACTGGAATCATTTACTGGTATCATTATATTTTGGCTGAACTCATCTTGAATCATTGTGTCGGAATTCTGGATTCACTTGCTGGGAGGGGAAATACTAGAGTAAGACATGTAGACATACCCCATTACTGGAATTACCCCTACTGGAATCTACTGGAATAATAGCCATCTCTCGCCTGATCAGTGAGAGGTGTGTCGGATTACCCACAGCCGTTTACATGTCGATCTCGGTATTTTAAAACACACTGTTAGAGTATAGGCTGGACTCACCCTGGAATCATTGATCACTATAACTAGAATCGTCCCTTACTGGATTCATCTTGTATTAGATTCATCTTGTACTGGACTTACATTGGAGTTACACTGGTCTACATTGTTGTCTGGACTTCATATCATATTACCCTGGTTCAGCTAGTTCTATTTTTACAGACTTCATTGCTATGATTTTTTTCTTGTTTAGTTATTTACTTTCCTTGCACCTTATCTGTCTTTCTTACCATCACCTGAATATAAACTGCCATTTTCATCAATACAACTGCCTATAACTGCTTTATAGTTCTCTGTCATTTACTTGGGTTTTCTAGATGAGATGTGCTCGTTCCTGTCCTGACTGGACCTGTTGATAAATTTTACAGATAGCTTGGAGGTTGCCTGCTAGCCTAGAGGAGACACCTTAGAGGTTGTTTAGATAGTTATTTCATTTGTTTGGAGTTGTATTTACTTTGTGGATTACTGTATTTGAGTTTTGAGATATATTTTTGGGTTTTGTATCTTAGACACTTAGACTTCTATCTCCCGTATCTCTTTAGATTTTATGTTTTATTTAACCTTATCATGCTCTACCTTAAATGTGATTGAGACTGTATCTGCTTAGCTTTATATTGTTAGATGACGTGACCCAGGACAGCGTTCTACCGCCGACACCGCGGCGTAGGCTGGGTGTTGTTACGTTCTCGTACCCTAACAGTGGGTGTAGCACCCAGTTTTCCAAATAAGAGTAATTTTGAAATTTCGTGTTTATAATTATTTTAATAATGATATTTAATTTATGATATGATTTTTGGTAATTTTAAACCATTTTTAAAATTATTTAAATCAATGACTTGTGGTTTTGACGTTTTGCTAGTGAAACCCTAGAGACTGTTTGACCTAGAGCCTAACCATGTGATTATGATATTTTAATATCATTTTTGGCCTAAGGATATTTTTGTATTTGACCTCTTTGAATTATTTTGATATTATTTTATTATTTATGATATTGTTTTGGGGTTATTTGAGTCGGGTTCGAATTTCAACTCAATCCGACTTGAAACGGGGACCCGGGGGTAGTTGACTCTAGTGGGACCCACACACTAGTTAGGCATGGCCCACATGATATTAATTTTGGTCCACATGATAGAAATATTTTAGTTAGAGGTTAGACTAATTATTATGGATAAGGTTAGTGTGATTAGAGACTTTAGAATGACTAATTTAGCCCCAACCAATTAGCCCTTTCCTAATACTCATAGAATAGGTTAGTGGGGGCATTTTGGACCTTACCATAATAGGACAAATAGCCCATATGACCAGCCACTTTGGGAGAGGATAGACTCAAGTTCATTCATTATTCTCATCCACACTCTCTCTCTTGTTCTTCCCCAAATTCCTAGAGAGCAATCCCTAGCAATTTCTCCACCAAATCCTTCCATTTTGCCACCAAATCTTATTCTTTCCTTCTCCATTCTAGCCAAGGAGGAAGCTACCCAAGTTTGGGAGGATTCGGAGCTCGTTCGTATCCTTTTGGAATCTCTACGTGTCGGTGTCGCTCCGGGAAGGCTTTTTTTCGATTCGATCTATCGGGAGGTATAAATCCCTTCTCCTTTTCATTTCTTCATGCATATAGGTCTATTTTAAACCCATAGGAATGATCCCCACGGTTGTATCTCCATTTGTGTCTATTTTGTGTCCATTTGGAGGTCATAGGAGTGTCCTTTGTGTTGTGGATGTGTTCATGTTACATATATAGATTTATATATATATATATATATATATATTGTAATGAGAGTGTATCATATTTATATATGTAATAAATGGTTCATGATGATTATATAATCAAGTTTGTGAGTGTGGTTCCTCATATTATTATTGCTATTATTGTTGTGGATAATTAGGATATATATTGTGTATTCTTTTGGCTCAAACTATCTAAATTCGTCATGATTTTTATCCACGTTTTTAATTTTAGCCCTAACTTAGAAATGTCATAACTTCTAGCTCAAAGCTCGGTTTAATCTCCCGTTTTTTTTAAAAGAAGCGTATTGAAGTTAGCTTTCTAAAAACATGTATTAGTAGGCCTAATTCTTTCTGTAACTTTCTGGAGAATAATTTGAGTGTCAGCTGTACGAAAGACAAACGCGTTCTCGGTATTTTTGCGATTCCGGGAGTTTCCGGAAACGAAAACGTGATCCGTTTGAAGTTTCGAAAAGCTAACACATAGATTTATAACATACTTTAATCCTAGAATTTAATTCATGCTGAGTTGGTACAGTATTGATTATTAGTAGGAGTTACTATTCGGCATATGCATTTTGTGCACCCTTGTGTGTAATATAATGTTCTATTTGATTTTAACCCATGTTAATGTATAAACATTATGTAACTAAATAAAGAATACAAGCATGAGTAAATGGTTTAATAAATGATGTATGAGGTGTAAGTATCCTATCTAATGTAAGCATGTATAAGTATGGCTTGTAATGAATATGTAAGTTCCATAGTATGTAATGTATGGTGCATATAGTAGTGCAAGAGAATAAATGAATGATGAATGAATGCAAGCATGAATGTAATGTAATAATAGATGTAATGTATGCAATATAAAAGTTAATGTGATATACTGTTCTATGTTAACACAAATCATATATTACCTCATGTACCCCTTACACTATGTTGACACTATCACACTTGACACATTGTTCACTTACACTTTGACACTCTTTGATATGTATAAACTATGTATGCCCATTTAATCCTCACTTGACCCTTTGCCATGTTCACATACACACACATAGTCTCTTAAATAAGTATTTATGAATATAGTTAACTTAGCTATGTATGTATATTATATATATGTTAGCATATTGTGTTGTAATATATAAGTTTATATAACCATTTAAAATGCCATGATAATAGACCTAATAGACCATTTAAAACTTAGCTATGTATGTATATTATATATATGTTAGCATACTGGGTTTAACCTTTCAATACTAAGTTATAACCCTGTACAAGGACACACACACACTCTAACATAGTATATACTGTCTTTTAACCAAACCCTTCCCCTCTATGTTATGATTGTATATCTAGATAGATATATATAGAGCTTAGGCATACATGTTATAATATATATAAATACATAACTAAGTCTCCACCTTTTTATATATATATATTTAGCTATGCATGTTATGATCAAATAAGTTGCGTATTGTAGATTGTTTAACCAATATGCCATGATTAGTGTAATTTGATAGCCGTTGAATTGAAACACAATCCTCATATACACTTTCATGTATATTCACGTACACCCATGCCTACTATCTAACCATATGAACATGTCCCCATACACATAATGCTAGCTTTTTTCTCTCTAACGCTCTCTCTCTATATATATTGTGATTGGATTTCAATGTAATCGACTTTCGTTAATTAAACTTGTGATTTTTATTTTCTTGGGATAGTACCCCTTTTAGATGATTGGTGGTTACCTTTCTTTATTTTTTTTTGATGAGTACCAGTTTTCACATAGGATGGTAGACTGTCTTACAGTTTTGATGATTTGTTATTTATGTATCTTTTCTCGTTTAGCACCCTGGATTGCTTGTGTGTTTTGATACCCTATAACCGATTTGATTAGCATGACTAGTATACCTAGATGAGAATTCACTGTCACCGTATGCCATGACCCTGTATGCCATCCTTTTGATGGTATGATTTGTTTAAGTTCTGGGACTTTGATTGTGGGGGTTTGACCTAGAGGGAGTATGGACCTTTTAATTTCGAGGACGAAATTTTTCTAAGGTGGGTAGAGTTGTAGCACCCAGTTTTTCAAATAAGGGTAATTTTGAAATTTCGTGTTTATAATTATTTTAATAATGATATTTAATTCATGATATGATTTTTGGTAATTTTAAACCATTTTTAAAATTATTTAAATCAATGACTTGTGGTTTTGACGTTTTGCTAGTGAAACCCTAGAGACTGTTTGACCTAGAGCCTAACCATGTGATTATAATATTTTAATGTCATTTTTGGCCTAAGGATATTTTTGTATTTGACCTCTTTGAATTATTTTGATATTATTTTATTATTTATGATATTGTTTTGGGGTTATTTGAGTCGGGTTCGAATTTCAACTCAATCCGACTTGAAACGGGGACCCGGGGGTAGTTGACTCTAGTGGGACCCACACACTAGTTAGGTATAGCCCACATGATATTAATTTTGGTCCACATGATAGAAATATTTTAGTTAGAGGTTAGACTAATTATTATGGATAAGGTTAGTGTGATTAGAGACTTTAGAATGACTAATTTAGCCCCAACCAATTAGCCATTTCCTAATACTCATAGAATAGGTTAGTGGGGGCATTTTGGACCTTACCATAATAGGACAAATAGCCCATATGATCAGCCATTTTGGGAGAGGATAGGCTCAAGTTCATTCATTATTCTCATCCACACTCTCTCTCTTGTTCTTCCCCAAATTTCTAGAGAGCAATCCCTAGCAATTTCTCCACCAAATCCTTCCATTTCGCCACCAAATCTTATTCTTTCCTTCTCCATTCTAGCCAAGGAGGAAGCTACCCAAGTTTGGGAGGATTCGGAGCTCGTTCGTGTCCTTTTAGAATCTCTACGTGTCGGTGTCGCTCCGGGAAGGCTTTTCTTCGATTCGATCTATCGGGAGGTATAAATCCCTTCTCCTTTTCATTTCCTCATGCATATAGATCTATTTTAAACCCATAGGAATGATCCCCACGGTTGTATCTCCATTTGTGTCCATTTTGTGTCCATTTGGAGGTCATAGGAGTGTCCTTTGTGTTGTGGATGTGTTCATGTTACATATATAGATTTATATATATATATATATTGTAATGAGAGTGTATCATATTTATATATGTAATAAATGGTTCATGATGATTATATAATCAACTTTGTGAGTGTGGTTCCTCATATTATTATTGCTATTATTGTTGTGGATAATTAGGATATATATTGTGTATTCTTTTGGCTCAAACTATCTAAATCCGTCATGATTTTTATCCACGTTTTTAATTTCAGCCCTAACTTAGAAATGTCATAACTTCTAGCTCAAAGCTCGGTTTAATCTCCCATTTTTTTTAAAAGAAGCGTATTGAAATTAGCTTTCGAAAAACATGTATTAATAGGCCTAATTCTTTCTGTAACTTTCTGGAGAATAATTTGAGTGTCAGCTGTACGAAAGACAAACGCGTCCTCGGTGTTTTCGCGATTTCGGGAGTTTCCGGAAACGAAAACGCGATCCGTTTGAAGTTTCGGAAAGCTAACACATAGATCTATAACATACTTTAATCCTAGAATTTAATTCATGCTGAGTTGGTACAGTATTGATTATTAGTAGGAGTTACTATTCGGCATATGCATTTTGTGCACCCTTGTGTGTAATATTATGTTCTATTTGATTTTAACCCATATTAATGTATATACATTATGTAACTAAATAAAGAATGCAAGCATGAGTAAATGGTTAAATAAATGATGTATGAGATGTAAGTATCTTATCTAATGTATGCATGTATAAGTATGGCTTGTAATGAATATGTAGGTTCCATAGTATGTAATGTATGGTGCATATAGTAGTGCAAGAGAATAAATGAATGATGAATGAATGCAAGCATGAATGTAATGTAATAATAGATGTAATATATGCAATATAAAAGTTAATGTGATGTAATGTTCTATGTTAACACAAATCATATATTACCTCATGTACCCCTTACACTATGTTGACACTATCACACTTGACACATTGTTCACTTACACTTTGACACTCTTTGATATGTATACACTATGTATGCCCATTTAATCCTCACTTGACCCTTTGCCATGTTCACATACACACACATAGCCTCTTAAATAAGTATTTATGAATATAGTTAACTTAGCTATGTATGTATATTGTGTTGTAATATATAAGTTTATATAACCATTTGAAATGCCATGATTATAGACCTAATGTTGAATACCAATATATGCATGTGTATATATGTGTAGACATATATAGCTTAAAGTAATAGATTACCTAGTGTATAACCAATGTGAATTTTTGTCTATTTGAGTATTGAATATTTGCATGCTATATAGAGTTGGATGTATGTTGGCTTGTATAGCCTTGTATTGATGTGTGCTTGCTAGGATAGTCTTGGTTAGGCCTAGTAAGACTTACTGGGTTAGGACATGACCTAGTTTGACTAGTGCAGTAGACCAGAGTTGACTTTTTGACCAAAAGTCAACCTTTGACCCCGATTGACCTAGTTTGACTTGGATTGATTTCCTATGACCTTGTTTGACCTTGGCTGTCCTAGTATGACCCAGTATGACCTAGTATGACCTAGTTTAGCTTGGTGTGACTTAGGTTTGACTTAAATTTGACCTAGATTGACCTAGATTCATTCAGAATACATTGTAATGCATCTTATTATCATTTTGGACTCATAGTGACTTGTACTGTTCTATAGGAGATAGACACCACTCCTCGGACAGTATATTCTCTTCAAACACTCAGGCTATCAGGCGAGTACATTCTCTGACCGTTTCATACTTGTATGGATTTACATTCTTGCTCTAGATTACTGTACTTGATGTTGACACGATTCATTATCACGGATTGGTACTATATGGATCTTCTTCTGAGATGTTATCTCCTTGTATTCACTAAGTACATATTGTGATTTGCATTTCACTTATATGTTGTATTTATTGAATACCCTTATCATTGTACACTCATTGTGCATATTGTACTCTCAGTATCACATTGAGCCATTATACAAGCCATTGTACAAGCCATTGTACAAGTCATTGTACAAGCCATTATACAAGCCATTGTACAAGTCATTGTATAAGGTAACGTAACTGAATTGGATCCTTGTGTATTGATTGGGGAGGGGGAGTAGAAATGGTTATGTGATCAATCGTATTGTATAAGAAATTGTATATGTCCATTGTACACCCACGTACAAAGGAGTCCCATTTTATTGTATAACCTAACCCGTTTACATAACCATATTATGCTCTAAATCACATGTTCCTTACAGTCTTACTTATCATATTTAGATATTTTCTGTTATCAAATCTCTACTATTTTTATATATCTTCTTCTTTCAGTGTTTCATGTACTTTACTCTATTGCATGCTTTATATTTCCTAACTCGTTATGAACTGCGTGAGATATTTTGTGCTCGCTCCAGTCCTGACTGGACCTGTTGATAAATTTTACAGATAGCCTGGAGGTTGCCTGCTAGCCTAGAGGAGACAGTAGAGGTTGCATAGATAGCTAGGGTTTTTGCTTATAGTTTATTTTCAGTCATCTTGAGTTGTATTTATGGATTACTGTATTTGGGTTTTGAGATGTATTCTGAGTTTGTATCTTAGACACTTAGACTTCTATCTGTTGTATCTCTTTTCGATTTCATGTTTTATCTATCTTCCTTTATGCTCTACCTTAGATGTGATTGAGTTTACATTATGCTATGTCACCCCCATTCGGAGAGTATAAACTGTTTAGTCTTATACTGTTAGATGCATTGAGACCTAGGACAGTGTTCTACCGCCAATACTATGACGTAGGCTGGGCGTTGTTACGTTCTAGTGCCCTAACTCTAGGGTGCGGGTCGTGACAGTAGGTGCGGGTCGTGACACATTTTTAGTGGTGGCCCATGCAGGTCAAGTTTATGTAGTGGTATTCGAACTTGAGTACCACTACAGCCTGCAGTAGGAATAGGATATATCTTGAAGGTACTCAATCACAGTTAGGAACCCTTGAGAGATTCCTGGAACGACCCTTGAGAATCTTATTTTAACTTCGATTTGAGAACTCTTTTTTTCCTTGATTTGATTTATCTTTACTTACTGTTGTTAAATTTGATTTTGATGGATTATGGTTGAATTTGAGTTGTATTCATTGATTTTGATGAATGATTGTCGAATTTTGAATCTTGATGATAGCTGTTGCATCCGAGTTGTATTTTGATAGATTTTTGTTCATTTTAAATTTTGAAGTTCGTTGATAAATTTGATTTGATTTATAGATATTTATTGTTGATTTAATTTAATTTTTTTTGACAAGATAAAATTATATGGGCTAGGTCATCTATGTTATGGAATCTAGTCTTCTATAGTCACATTAGCCAGCATGGTGAGGACATATAGTCTGACTCTGGATATATTTCTTGAGTGTGGGAATTTAAGGTTTTCGCAGCCAAGCTAGCGGCACCGTGAAAATGTTAAATACCTTGATTCTAGAGGTATGTGCATAAGTCAAGGACTCGGTGATTATCGTAGCCTTGCTTACTAGTATGACGAGGATTTAGAGTACCATGATTTTGGATAGACGCATATGATTATCAGATTGTACCTTAAATATTTTCAAGCATGTTTTCTCTACTTTGATGCAGTCCTTCAAAAAGAATTATTATTTGTTTTGCTTTGTTTTGCTTCTAATTATTTAACTTAGGAGTAGCTTGTGTAACTTCTTGCTATGAGTTTCTTCTTAATACAATGAATCGATGATTTTGCTAGACTTTATCTTGGATTTGATATTTAGCTCTAGTTTCAAAATGGTTCCTTCTTTTAGGCAAATAAGCAAACAGCTTTTATCGTTATTTTCTTCTTGCTATTATTCTAGTATTGAATAATAATAATAAAACTGCCTTGATTTCGTCAATCACCTATTTTACGATCTTGGTAGGAATCTAAATGTTGGTCTTAACATAGAATTAATTTTTTTTTGACATGAGAATATATGAGTATATTTACATAGTGGACACTTGCCTGATACGTATGCATGCTACACTTGATTTTCCACCTATCTAAATACATATTAATATGTTGTTAATGTTAAAATTTTCAAAACCCCAATATTTTTGGTTTTCTGTTTTTCCAGTTTAAATTTGTAATTTAAATATAAATTTCATGTTATTAGTTTTGTCTACATAACTGCACATGTATGATATCTGCAGAGTTTCAATTTTTAGAGAAATTGGTTAAGTTATGTTAAATTTGTAAAATCTGAGACTGCATTATGTTAATATTACACTGGTTTAAATGTTAGCTTATTTTCAGATTTTGTATGTAAATGCTGAACTAAAACTGGGTTTAACCTTTCAATACTAAGCTATAACTCTGTACAAGGATACATACACAACCTAACTTAGTATACGCTGTCATGTAACCTAACCTTTCCTCTCTATGTTATGATCACATACTTGTATAGATATATAGAGCTTAGGCATACATGTTATAATATATGTATATACATAACTAAATCTCTACCTCTTATAGATGTTTATGGTTAGCCATGCATGTTATGATTAAATAGGTTGTGTATTGTAGGTTGTTAACCCATATGCCATGAGTAGTGTAACAGGATAGCTCATATACAATTTCATGTATATTTCACATACACCCATACACACACAAACCACATAACATTACATAATGCTAGTTTTTCCTCTCTAACGCTCTCTCTGTATATATATATATATTATGATTTGGATTTCAATGCAAGTGATTTTCAATTCCTTAATTTTTGAATTTGATTTTCTGTACCCTTTTTCAGATAATTGGTAGTTGCCTTTATTTTGTTTTGATAAGTACCAGTTTTATATAGGATGGTACACCGCCTTACAGTTTTGATGGTTTGTTGTTTCTGTAACTTCTCTAGTTTAGCACCCTAAATTGCTTGTATGTTTTGATACCCTATGACCGTTTCGGTTAGCATGACTAGTATACCTAGATGAGACTTTTACTACCACCGTATGCCATGACCCTGTATGTCGTCCTTTTGATCACATGATTTGTTTTAATCTGGGACTTTGATTGTGGGGGTTTGACCTAGAGGGAGTATGGACATTTTAATTTCGAGGACGAAATTTTTCTAAGGTGGGTAGAGTTGTAGCACCCAGTTTCCCAAATGAGGGTAATTTTAAAATTTCGTGCTTATAATTATTTTAATAATAATATTTAATTTATGATATGATTTTTGGTGATTTTAAATCATTTTAAAATTATTTAAATCAATGACTTGTGGTTTTGACATTTTGCTAGTGAAACCCTAGAGACTGTTTGACCTAGAGCCTAACCATGTGATTATGATATTTTAATGTCATTTTTGGCCTAAGAATATTTTTGTATTTGACGTCTTTGAATTATTTTGATATTATTTTATTATTTATGATATTGTTTTGGGGTTATTTGAGTCGGGTTCGAATTTCAACTCAATCCGACTTGAAACGGGGACCCGGGGGTAGTTTGACTCTAATGGGACCTACACACTAGTTAGGCATGGCCCACATGATATTAATTTTAGTCCACATGATAGAAATATTTTAGTTAGAGGTTAGACTAATTATTATGGATAAGGTTAGTGTAATTAGAGACTTTAGAATGACTAATTTAGCCCCAACCAATTAGCCCTTTCCTAATACTCATAGAATAGGTTAGTGGGGGCATTTTGGACCTTACCATAATAGGTCAAATAGCCCCATATGGCCAGCCACTTTGGGAGAGGATAGGCTCAAGTTCATTTCATTATTCTCATCCACACTCTCTCTTGTTCTTCCCCAAATTCCTAGAGAGCAATTCCTAGCAATTTCTCCACCAAATCATTCTATTTCACCACCAAATCTTCTTCTTTCCTTCTCCATTCTAGCCAAGGAGGAAGCTACCCAAGTTTGGGAGGATTCGGAGCTCGTTCGTGTCTTTTTGGAATCTCTACGTGTCGGTGTCGCTCCGGGAAGACTTTTCTTCGATTCGATCTACCGGGAGGTATAAATCCCTTCTCCTTTTCATTTCCTCATGCATATAGGTCTATTTTGAACCCATACGAATGACCCCATAGTTGTATCTCCATTTGTGTCCATTTCGTGTCCATTTGGAGGTCATAGGAGTGTCCTTTGTGTTGTGGTTATGTCCATGTGGGAAAATCCCAAATTTGGACACACTATGTGTTGTTGTTATGTATGAATGAATTATTACATGTTTAATCTCATATTTTTGTATTGGAGATGTGTTCTATAGTGTCTCATATATACATATTAGTGTAGAGAGTGAGTTCTTGATATAATATGTTATATACTTGTGTTCTTTTGTCTCAAACTACCTAAATCCGTCATGATTTTTATCCACGTTTTTAATTTCAGCCCTAACTTAGAAATATCATAACTTCTAGCTCAAAGCTCGGTTTAATCTCCTATTTTTTTTAAAAGAAGTGTATTGAAGTTAGCTTTCCAAAAACATGTATTAATAGGCCTAATTCTTTCTGTAACTTTCTAGAGAATTATTTGAGTGTCAGCTGTACGAAAGACAAATGCGTTCTCGGTGTTTTTGCGATTCCGGGAGTTTCCGGAAACGAAAACGTGATCCGTTTAAAGTTTCAGAAAGCTAACACATAGATGTATAACATACTTTAATCCTAAATTTTAATTCATGCTAAGATGGTACAGTATTGAGTATTAGTAGGAGTTACTATTCGGCATATGTATTTTGTGCACCCTTGTGTGTAATATAATATTCTATTTGATTTTAACCCATGTTAATATATATACATTATGTAATTAAATAGAGAATACAAGCATAAGTAAATGGTCAAATAAATGATGTATGAGGTGTAAGTATCCTATCGAATATAAGCATGTATAAGTATGGCTTGTAATGAATATGTAGGTTCCATAGTATGTAATATATGGTGCATATAGTGGTACAAGAGAATAATGAATGATGAATGAATGCAAGCATGAATGTAATATAATAATAGATGTAATGTATACAATATACAAGTTAATGAGATGTAATGTTCTATGTTAACACAAATCCTATATTACCTCATGTACCCCTTACACTATGTTGACACTATCACACTTGATACTTTGTTCACTTATACTTTGACACTCTTTGATATGTATACACTATGTATGCCCATTTAACCCTTACTTGCCCCTTTGCCATGTTCACATACATACACATAGCCTCTTAAATAAGTATTTATGAATATAGTTAACTTAGCTATGTATGTATATTATATATATGTTAGCATATTGTGTTGTAATATATAAGTTTATATAACCATTTAAAATGCCATAATTATAGACCTAATGTTGAATACCAATATATGCATGTGTATATGTGTAGACATATATAGCTTAAAGTAATAGATTACCTAGTGTATATCCAATGTGAATTCTTGCCTATTTGAGTATTGAATAATTGTATGCTATATAGAGTTGGATGTATGTTGGCTTGTATAGCCTTGTATTGATGTGTGCTTGCTAGGATAGTCTTGGTTAGGCCTAGTAAGACTTACTGGGTTAGGACATGACCTAGTTTGACTAGTGCAGTTGACCAGAGTTGACCAAGGGTTGACTTTGGTCTAGTTTGACCTAGATTCATGTAGAATGCATTGTAGTGCTTTATATTACCCTTCTGGAAATGTTGTGACTTGTGTTGTTCTAATTATGAGCCAGACACCTTGTAACCTGTGTTGCTTTAAATGGGACTCTGTGGCTTCAGTTGGACCCCCTATACTTATCAGCTGTTCAGGTTATCAGACGAGTACATTCTCTGATAGTTCTCTCATTTATTTGTCAATTACTGTATTTCAGTTCTAGTTAGTTGTATGCGATTCTCTGTTACAACAAGTATGGATATTACTGGATTCATGTATACGACACATTTATTTTCTGGCCTCTATTACTGGTATCATCATTTTCGGCTTCTATTACTAGAATCACCTGCTGGAATCATTTACTGGAATCATTTACTGGAATCATTTACTGGTATCATTATATTTTGGCAGGACTCATCTTGAATCATTGTGTCGAAATTCTGGATTCACTTGCTGGGAGGGGAAATACTAGAGTAAGACATGTAGACATACCCCATTACTGGAATCACCCCTACTGGAATCTACTGGAATAATAGCCATCTCTCGCCTGATCAGTGAGAGGTGTGTCGGATTACCCACAGCCGTTTACATGTCGATCTCGGTATTTTAAAACACACTGTTAGAGTATAGGCTGGACTCATCCTGGAATCATTGATCACTATAACTGGAATCGTCCCTTACTGGATTCATCTTGTATTAGATTCATCATGTACTGGACTTACATTAGAGTTACACTGGTCTACATTGTTGTCTAGACTTCATATCATATTACTCTGGTTCAGCTAGTTCTATTTTTACAGACTTCATTGCTATGATTCTTCTCTTGTTTAGTTATTTACTTTCCTTGCACCTTATCTGTCTTTCTTACCATCACCTGAATATAAACTGCCATTTTCATCAATACAACTGCCTATAACTGCTTTATAGTTCTCTGTCATTTACTTGGGTTTTCTAGATGAGATGTGCTCGTTCCTGTCCTGACTGGACCTGTTGATAAATTTTACAGATAGCTTGGAGGTTGCCTGCTAGCCTAGAGGAGACACCTTAGAGGTTGTTTAGATAGTTATTTCATTTGTCTGGAGTTGTATTTACTTTGTGGATTACTGTATTTGAGTTTTGAGATATATTTCTGGGTTTTGTATCTTAGACACTTAGACTTCTATCTCCCGTATCTCTTTAGATTTTATGTTTTATCTAACCTTATCATGCTCTACCTAAAATGTGATTGAGACTGTATCTGCTTAGCATTATATTGTTAGATGACGTGACCCAGGACAGCGTTCTACCGCCGACACCGCGGCGTAGGCTGGGCGTTGTTACGTTCTCGTACCCTAACAGTGGGTGCGGGTCGTGACAGATGATGAGTTTGTTGTTTCAAACTCCTTTTGATATTATGCATTTTCATTCCAGTATAAATTGTCTCTTTTGGTATGCACTTATGCTTAGCATTATCTATTAGCTACTGCTTCAAATCATAAACTGCCTGTAAAATTTATGTTATTTTCTTTATATTATCTTTGCGTTTCTTCGTTGTTTGTTTTCTACGCATAAATTACAGGGGAGCTTATCTCTTTGCAATTATTTTGCTAAGTAACAACGGGGGAGAAAAGGATCTAACATTTTTTCAGGATAATATTTGCCAAGAAGAGACAGTATACCAAAATTATGAAACACATTTTGAGATTTTTTAAATCAAGGCCAAAATGTTATATCGGTCAAGTTTGTCAATTATCAAAATGAGGGAGATTGTTGGCCCATTAGTCATGGTCGAACTAAATTTTAATAATTGATCTAACCATGTCTCGATATAAGGGCTACTTGGATGAACAGAGAGAGCCTGTGCCTGCTACCGTTCAAGACTTTGGAACTTGGAGTCGTATTTTGTCGTCGCGTCTGTATTTCTACTATCAATACTTTTGTATTTTATTGAGTCTAGGAATACATTGTAAACCGCATTGTACTGGCAAAATAGGCTACCCAAGAAATATTTTTAAAATACCCTTTTATTTTGAAAATAAGCCCACTCATAAAGCCCAAAACTACTTCCTAACTACATGAAAACTCGAAAGACCAAAAACCTGAGTTGCAAACCCAAATCCAAACGAATTCTGTGTTAGCCCATTGCCTATATGGTCACACCTGATTTTGATAATCAACGATAAGAAGTCGATACGCAAAATATACGAACTGCTACAGATGTTACAGGTTACTGAAATCAATACCGAAGAATGTACTACATCTACATCCTACATCTACAAGGAATGTCGCATCATCATCCAGATAAGATTGTATCGGAATCCAGATCTAGTCATTTTATATTATATTCTGTATTTTTACTTTATTGAGTCTAGGAAATATACAATGTGAGATCGTTCGGGATATTATTGGCTTATGTTTTTCTCAATCCATAAAACTAAAAAGCCTACCTATATATCCCAAAAGAACCACACATATCCAAAGAGCCCAAACCTATGCAATTTGGCCCATACAAATCCCATTCTGACTCAACAGAATTCGGTCAGAACTTTGACCGAGTTCGGACCGAGTTCGGCCAGTGGATTTTTGAAATTCTGTTCCCCCAAATCTGCATACAACATTCGAATACGAGATCCTAGCATCAGAACACTGCCCGAACTCTGCCCGAGTTCGATCCTCAAAAATACTATAAATGGAGAAGGATTTTCACATTTCTAATCACTCATTCACTCTTATCTCTATCTCTTCCTAAGTATTTTTCAACGCTCTACAGATTTCAAATCTCGCCTATACCACTCTTAGCCAAAGCCAGTGACATTCTGTTCGATTTAGATTCTTTGGTTCAAAGAGTTATAAAGAGGTCACAATTCAAAAAATATTCCAGTTTTTGTGTTTAAGTTTGTTGGAGTCGGTCGTGCGCTCGTCACCAAGGCACGGTGTTGTAAAGAGACGACAAGCTCTCAGTTAGCTAGTGAATAGTGGATTAAAAGCAGGCAAGAGTACTCGCGATTGGATTAGCCCTCTCAGAGAAAAACTAGTATATATCCCGATGTTCACTAAGTTTGATCTTCTATCTTTTGATTACTGTATTTAATTTATTGTCTCTTATATCTGCCATAGTTTTTAATTTGTTAATTTTTTTAAGTGGTGATTATTTTTGCTGCACATGCACACACTCTATTCACACCCCAGAGGTGCTCAACGGTCCTACAATTGGTATCAGAGCAGTTTATTTTCTAATATAACACTCTAAAGAGTATTTATGGCAGCCATCAAATCAATATTCAACGGTGAAAGGAAATCCACCAATAGACCTCCACAATTTGATGAACGAACTATACTTATTGGAGAACACGAATGAGTTTCTTTCTAAAGTCTCTTGACTTTGATCTTTGGTCTATAATAATAGACGGTTATAAAAAAAATTGGCTAGAATATTGGTTAATAGTGAAATGGTAGACAAGTCACACAACAAATACACAGACCAAGAAAAGACAAAGGCTAGTCTAGATGTATGTGCCATCAATGCATTATTCTGTATAATTGACAAAATGGAGTTTAATCATGTTTCTACCTATACTACGTCTCATGAGATTTGGAAACTTCTTGAGGTGACTCATGAAGGTACCTCCCAAGTGAAGG
Source organism: Iris pallida (assembly GCA_029216955.1). Classification (NCBI taxonomy): domain Eukaryota; kingdom Viridiplantae; phylum Streptophyta; class Magnoliopsida; order Asparagales; family Iridaceae; genus Iris; species Iris pallida. The sequence goes on along the minus strand of JANAVB010038018.1, from coordinate 15,051,578 downwards.
AATCCAAAATCAGCAGACTAACACAGGAGTATGAATTATTTAAATAAAACTCGATGAGTTAATTACACAGATATTTACTCGTTTCCTAGATATTACTAATCCTTTGCAATCTCTTGGTATGGATTATAATAACCATGAGAAGATCGGGAAGGTGCTACGGGCTCTAACCAAGAATTGGAACCCAAAGGCAACTGCGATCATTGAAGGAAACGATCTCACCACAATGACTCTGGAGACACTTATGAGCAAACCCATGACCCATGAGTTGGACCTACAAGAATTTGAAAAAGCTACTCCCAAGAAAAAATTTATTATCGTCAAAGCATAAGCCAAAAGAGTTGCATATAATGATTCTGACGAAGAATCATCCAGTAGTGATGAGCAAGTCCGACTAGTAAAGAACTTCAGAAAATTCTTGAAGTTTGAGAGATCAAACTGAAAGAAGTGAGATGTCCATGAAAGCAATGAAGAAGAAACCATACGCTTCGGATGCAAGAAGTCAGGGCATATCAAGAAGGATTGTCCACTGTCAAAGAAAAGCAGTCCATATGATAGATCAAGATCAAGCAGGAAAGCTTATCAAAAGTATGCAAACACAAGCATCCAGTACAAGAGTGAAGCCAGTGAGTCAGAGTAAGAGGATAGACCCTGCTGTACTACCAATATATGTCTTATGGCATTTGATAAGGTGTCTTCTAACCCTCTGCATGATGAGTTTACTTTCGATGAATTAGAGACAACCTTTAGCGAACTACTTGACGAACACAAAAATGTATTAGACAAGTACAAGCAATTAAGACATGCACAATTGAAGTAGCAAGATTGTCTAATCTTCTTGAAGACATTAAAGAAACATCTGCTATCGGTAACTCGGATGAGATAGCCGAGCTCAAAGTAGACTATCATGAGGCTATCCTCACCATCGAAAAAAAAAATAGACTATGTCAAAATGCAAGAACTTTATGACATAGAGAAGAAGAGACACTTGGTCACAGAACAAAGACTTTTTGATATGACTGCCAAATATGAAGAGTCTTGTATGATTTTTAAAAGTTAGAAATCAAGTTAGGCAAACAGGTCATCCCTGTTACACAGCCTAAGGTTAGTCCTAATGCTACGCATACAACCAAGAGTTTAGAGAGCACGCAAGCAATACGTCAATCATAATTATGCTTCTATATATAGGTTTCCAAAGAAGACACAAAATCATGTCAATACAGAAAAGAAGAGCACATTTTCAAAACATACTTGCACGTATGTAGTACTCACGGGCACATATCATAGTATTGTCCAGCAAGGAAACCTGTTGACAATCAAACACTTGTTTTGATTCCTAATACTAATCAGAAAGGACCTTCGAAGAAATGGTATCAGAGCACGGCTTTACATCCTTTGGACTCGCGTCTAGAGTTTCAAACCTTTGACCTCGCATCGATGAGTGTCACGCCCCAGAACCAGAATTCTGGAGAGCGGGGGCAGACATAGCCAGCTACGTATATGAAATGGGATCCATCTCGTTATACGGTCACGGCTGTCTTGATACATGAGGGTTTATCTACAAGCCAACAGTCTCCTAAGGTCATGAACAAGCCTAGTGTCTCAATCATCAGCAAATAAGTAAATGTTACAAGATGTATGATCATTAAATATACAATAGTAAGGCATCCCAAATATTACATATTCAGCTGATCATGAAGCTAGTCGTTACAAAATGTTAGGACTAGCAAGAGTTTAGTCATACATGATCAACCCTAGGATCTGTCAATCATGTTACAGTCCGTAGGCAGACAGTAAGTAAAGTACAATCGAACTATACAGGTGCTCGTCGGCTAAACGCCTCAAAAGAATATTTTTACAATAAAGTGGGAGATCAAAAATAAACCCACTCGTTGCCAGGGTTCCGTCTAGTGCCACCATCTGGCTGGAAGGTCGGTAGATCCTCTGGAGCTGCTCCGAAATCTGGCCACACAAAACCAGCTGGGTCAGACCCCAGAAAGAGCAAGTTCCACAAAGGAAGCTTCACTTAGGAACTAAAACCAGCAATCAGCACAAGAGTATAAATAAAGTAAGAACTGGAAATAAAGAAAATACATCAGGATGATATACGACGAGATAACCATGGAGCTATTCAGATAACCAGGTTACAACCCGTAAACCAAACAAGGACCGGGGTTGTAACCCTTCGTTTGAACAGAACTTAGAATTCTCACCATTTATCGATAAAACAAATACAAGCATTCTGGTCATGCAGTAATCAGGATCAGGGCAAGACTAGACTGGTTAGACTCCATCCAATCATTTCACGGCCAAGCAAGAATTATGGCTTGATACTTTAACTAACTAGGGTTGTCACAAGCCTAATTACTGACAAGATGCAGTGAGATTATTCCACAGCCACAAGCCCTGCAGACCATCCAGGTTACCCGGGTTGAAAGATTAGGGTTGAATTCAGGTGGGTACATCGTCCAGGAAACGAATGTACCCTTAGGTAGCTTGACGGGTGCAACACATGACAGTGTGCTGGAAATGTGCCCTACTCGACGGCAGGCTACAGATCCCAAGGCGTGCCCAGGTAACGGGATTGCCTGTAGCTGGGAAATCTCGTCATGACTAATGTATTAATCTAGTTATTAGCCTTATCCATTTTAGTAGGTACTCCTGACCGTGGTACTCAGGAGTCCCTGTCCTAGACATGATGCAAGACAGGACTGGTTTATTTGTACAAGCACAATCGCCCACGGTGTCCAGGTTATTATACAGGTCATGTCGTGTCAGGTAGCCGTCGCAACAGCTATCCGAGATAATCATGCCAGGTTTATCATATCAAGTGTACTAGTCAGGAGTACGCCACGACGGGCCACTATCAGGTCATGTCAGGTTATTATGTCAGAAGTGCACCACTACGGGTCACTATCACGTCATGCTCAATTATCAATTCCAAACATATCAAATGAATTCATGATGTTAAAGTTTAGGACAAAAGGCGTAAGGATATAAAATGGACGTTAAATATCTAATAAAGTATCAATATACAGGGCTATAGGAGAGCCGTGCGGCTAAAGCATATGCGGCCATGAATGATCTCATACGACCGGGAAGTGAACAGTCCATGCGGCTGAATTGATATGGGTTCATGCTGCCCAAAATCCGAGTTCATGCGGCTCGGATAAATCGGTCTCAAGGCAGCGCGGGCGCGCGGCGCATGCGGCTGTAGGAGCTTATGCGGTCAGGAAGGGGGAATCTCATACGGCTGGGGAGCACAGGGAGCCTGCGGCTAAGAGCAATGGGGAGCAGTCTATGCGGCTCAAATGGTCCTTGCATATGCGGGTGATCGGTTGAGGGTCCCTGCGGCTCATGGTAGATGGGCCTCATGCGGCCCGAAACAGTGGACGCATATGCAGCCGAACATAGAGGGATTATGCGGCTAGCGGAGAGCGGGAACATGCGGCTGTATTGGTCTCAGCCTCATGCAGCTGGGGCTAAGTTCATGCAGCTAGAAGTGCAAAGGGTCTCATGCGGCTCAAATATGCATGCGGCTAGTTAGGAGTACAAGTTCATGTGGCCAGGAAGGCAAGGGCGCATATGCGGCTAAGTGGGGAAAAGTCCATGCGGGTGGAAGAACACTTGCCGCATAAAATGTTCATATGGTCAAGTCAAGTACTGTTCTTCTTCTCCAAATTCTGAGAAGAAGAACGCCATGAGAGCCAAGTTTCCAAGCTCCATAACTCCGTCATCCGGAGCCCAAATCCGAACTTCCATAGGTCAAAATGGGGTAGAACGAAATTCTCAACAACATGGAACCATCAAAACTTAGAAATAACAAGATTAAGTAGATCAAAACCCAAGAATTTCCGAAAATAAAATAGTTAGATCCACAAGAATCTAGCCATGGAAAGTGAAAATGCCAAGTACTAAAGTAAGTTAAAATGATGTAAGGAAGAGAATGAAGCAATAAAATTAGAGTTCCTCCATGAAGCAAATTGTACTTGCCTAGACCTCTCTTTCCCTCTCTCTGGTAGGTAAGGAAATAATGGTGGAGAAGATGATAAATGAAGAGAGGGAGAGAAGAAGGGTTAATAAATGGTAGTGGTGGTGGTAGGTAGGGGGTTCACCCCCTTGGTTCATGATGAACCAAGAGCAATCCCAAACCGAACCAAGCCAACCCAAACAAAGAATAAACCAAGCCCAGGAAGGAAATTAAGCAAGGAAAGCATGCAATACAAGAGTAAATACGTACACGTATTCTGAAAATACGTAATACAAACCACAGGCATTACAACTCTATCCACCTTAAAAGAATTCCGTCCTCGGAAGTTAATCAAGAGGCTAGAGGAGCAATGACAAGCTACATTAATCACATGCAAGCTATAACTAGGCAGACAATCACTCATTCAAGCAAGGAATTGAAGGCATGAGGCATAAGAAAGACATTAAACCTTACGAGTCAAACAAGTCGGGATATCGCGATCGGACATCATCCTCACGCTCCCACGTTGACTCCCCCAAAGAGTGATGACCTCAAGCAACTCGGACTAACTTGATAGTCTTGTTCTTGAGGATCTTCTCTCTTCGGTCCAATAAAGACATGGACCTCTCCTCATACGAAAGGTTGGTACCAACAACCAATTCCGAATGATCCAGAATGTAGCTCGGGTCCGGGATATATCGTCGTAATTGGGATACATGGAACACGTCATGCACCTCGCTTAGCGACGGTGGAAGAGCGAGACGATAGGATACATCTCCTACTCGCTCCAGAATGTCAAACGGTCCTATATACCTAGGACTAAGCTTGCCCCGTATGCCAAAACGAATGACGCCACGGTTAGACGAAATCCTCAGGAATACATGATCGCCGACCGAAAACTCGAGAGAGCGCCGATGAGAATCGGTCCAATGACGCTGGCGATCTTGAGCAACTCGAAGATGATCCCTGACCCTTCTGACCACTTCAACTGTCTGAGCGATCATTTCCGGACCAAGCATCTGCCTCTCCCCAACATCATCCCAGGCTAGCGGGGATCTGCACTTCCTGCCATACAGTGCCTCGAACGGTGCCATCTGAAAACTGGCCTGGAAACTGTTGTTGTACGAGAATTCCACCAGGTTCAAGTGATCTTCCCACGACCCACCGAAGTCAAGTGTGCAAGACCGTAACATATCTTCAAGAGTCTGGATCGTGCGCTCCGACTGGCCATCTGTTTGCGGGTGATATGCTGAACTGAACTGGAGATGAGTTCCCAAACTCTCTTGCAAGCTACGCCAAAAGTGTGACGTAAATCTTGAATCTCGGTCCGAGGTGATACTGACTAGCACACCGTGCAATTTGACAATCTGCCTGAGATACATCTCTGCTAGTTGAGCCATCGAGTGACCAACTCTGAATGGAAGAAAGTGAGCCACTTTCATGAGCCGATCAACTATAGTCCAGTCACAAAATCCATGGTCACATGCTCCCACTTCCATTCTGGAATCGGTAAGGGCTGAAGAAGTCCAGCCGGTCTCTGATGTTCGGCTTTAACTTGTTGGCAAACCAAACACCGAGAGACAAACCGAGCTATCTCCTGCTTCATGCCATTCCACCAGAAATGCTGCCGGATATCATGGTACATCTTCGTACTGCCAGGATGGATGGAATACTGAGAACTGTGCGCTCCTGACATGATCTCCTGCCGAATATCTTCGCTGGGTACACAAAGACGCTTACTATGTCGAAGTGTACCATCCTCATGAATGTATAACTCTGGTCTTTGTCCTGCCTCACACTCTGTTCTGAGTCGCTAAAGCTTGGAATCTGTCGACTGCGCCATCCGGATCCTCTCGACTATAGTGGACTGAACTTGCATACTGGCTATCAAGGCCACACTGGAAGGAAGAACAACTTCAATACCCATCTTCTGAAGATCTGCTAACAGCTCTGGTTGTGCTGTTAGAAAATAAACTCCCGCTCTCCTGTTCAATACATCTGCAACAACATTGGCCTTCCCAGAATGATACTGCAGGTTGACATCATAATCCACAAGAAGCTCCAGCCACCTTCTCTGACGCATGTTAAGATCTTTCTGGGTAAAAACATACTTCAGGCTCTTGTGGTCGGTAAAAATCTCCATCCTGTCTCCATACAAGTAGTGCCTCCATAACTTAAGTGCAAACACCACTGCTGCCAGCTCCAAGTCATGGGTTGGGTAATTCCTCTCATGATTACGAAGTTATCGTGATGCATAAGCTATTACCTTTCCATGCTGCATCAGAACACATCCTAAGCCTCTGCCTGAAGCATCACAATATACTGAGAATCCTCTTGTTCCATTTGGAAGCGTGAGAATATGAGCCGTTATCAATCCTCGCTTCAACTGTTCAAAAGAACTCTGACACTCTACTGTCCAAGCAAACTGCGTATCCTTGCGGGTCAACTGCGTCAATGGCGCTGAAATTAGAGCAAAATCCGAAACAAACCGCCGGTAGTAGCCGGCCAATCCAAGAAAACTACGAACCTCTGCAACTGTGCTGGGCACTAGCGATGTATACTGGTATCCCTCTGTTGAGGACTAATCCAGTCGGTAGAACTCTTGCTACCAGTTGAATCCACTATTGGAAAAACCGTAAGTTTTCTTACGAAGTCCTTGCAACTTCTACAACGCGAGCTTTGATGCGAAAAACTCGTCCAACTTCAAATGTGAAGAGGTATTCTTCAATCAAGCCTTCTGATTACAATCTCTCAGAAACTTCTAGACCGTACCGCACTGGCAAAATGACTAGAGGATTGTAACTGGCTTAGGATCTGAAATTTAAAGCTCTAGAAAACTCTTTGGAAGACTGAAAGCTTTAGATAGAGAGAAGATTGAAAGTGAATGAGTGAGTTGAAATGATCGAAATCCTTCTCTATTTATAGGAGTTCCAAAAGCAGACTTCTGTCAGAATTCGGGCATAATTCGGACAGAACTCTTTGAGCAAATCTCGGTCAAATCCGCAACTGCAGGAGGACCAAGTTCCAGAGATTCAAAATCACAACGGCCACTAACCGAACTCGGGCCAAACTCTGGCCGAACTCTGGCCGAGTTCTGTCAGGGTTAGGTTAAGGTTTTAAAAATAGGTTTTGGTGATTTTTGAAAACCTTTTTGAAAATCTTTTTGTAAACATTTGATAGGTCATTTTAAAAATATTTTGAACGATTTTGGGGATAGCCTATTTGCCAGTACGACTCGGTGTACAACATATTCCTAGACTCAAACAAAATAAAAATTACATTGCATAGGAAATACAGACTCGAGTAGGCAAACAGATCTTCAGTCTTGAACGGAGTGGATAGACAATCTTGCTTATGTCCAAGAAACCGAGATGTCCCAACTAGCTTTGTATATCCAGACAGAGATTGATCAATTATTAAAATCAGGTTGACCATATGACCAATGGGCCAACAATCTCCCCCATTTTGATAATTGACAAACTATGAATGATATAACATTAAGCTTGTTCAAAAAGAATCAAAACGTAAAATTGTTCATGTCCTGTATTTAACTCAAAAAAAATATGTTAGATCTTTAATTTTCTCCCCCTTTGTCACTTAGCAAAATAATTGTACAAGAGAAGGCTCCCCCGCATTTAATGCAGAAGGCTCTCCCGTAATTAATACATAAGGAACAAATAGTGAGAAAACATAATAAATAAAGAGTAGATATACATCATCACAGGCATGTAAAGTTTCTACAAATTATTATCACATGCATGCTATTGTTTCTAAAGAATATTATCACAGTCATCCTATTGTTTTAAAAAAAAACATAAAAGAAATCTCAGGCATGCTATTTCACAGGCAGTTTGTAATGAAGAAGCAGTATAAAGAGATAGTGCTTAAAACAAAGTGCTGAAATATCATAAAAGAAACACCATAAGCATGTCTATGAAAAAGTACTGAAAGCATACTACAAAGTGCTGATAAATATCAAAAGTACTGATAAAAAGAAATAATGATAAAAACTTGGAATGTTGGAGCATTTCCAAGTATACAATAGAATGTCACTAAAAAATCAAATCACATCTCCTCATCACTATCCTCGTCATCATTGTCTCATTTCAAATATTTAATTTAAAGATTAGTTATTTTAGCCTTCAAATAACATAATTAATAATATTTTTTGAATTAAATGTCGTTACACAGCAACTGTCTCAGATTAGCTGTAGGAGTACTGTCCTAGCTGGCGGAGGTTCACCGGGAAACTCTTAAATACCGCTTCGCTTCAACCGTAGTTGTGGTGACGGACAGACTCTTTATTGGCTTGTCTCTAACACAGTTTTTGCGTATTGATATATAATCATAAAACAGAATCAATTAATATTATTGACGTCCAAAATTCCTAATTCTCGACGTAAATAATTGAAACGATCTTCCGCTAGAGGTTTTAGTGAAGATGTCAGCTAATTGATTTTCAGTATCTATGTACACAAGGTTTATATCTCCATTTTGATGATGATCTCTAAGAAAATGATGTCTAATCTCGATATGTTTAGTACGAGAGTGACATACTGGATTCTTAGTCAAATTAATAGTGCTCGTGTTATCACAGAAATTGGGAATATATGTGTAAAATAAATCATAGTCTTCTAGGGTTTGTTTTATCCACAAAATCTGAGCGCAACAACGTCCTGCGGCGATGTACTCAGCCTCTGTTGTTGATAGGGCTATAGAATTTTGCTTTTTACTAAACCAAGAGACTAAAGCTTTGCCTAAGAAATGACATGTGCCACTTGTACTTTTTCTATCAACTTTGCATCCAGCAAAATCTGTATCCGAATAACCAATAAGGTCAAAGGACTTAGTTTTGGGATACCACAAGCCAACAGAAGAAGTGCCTTTAAGGTATCGGAAGATACGCTTAACTGCGGACAGATATGATTCCTTTGGGTTAGCTTAAAAACGTGCACACAGGCAAACACTAAACATTATATCTGGACGACTAGCAGTTAAATAAAGTAAACTACCAATCATACCTCGATACTTACGTGTGTCGACTGGCTTGCCTTGTTCATCTGAATCAAGCTTTGTTGAAGTTGCCATTGGAGTGCCAATAGGTTTGACATTGTCCAGATCGAACTTCTTTAGCAAGTCTTTTGTGTACTTGGCTTGATTTATGAATGTCCCATTATCAGTTTGTTTGATTTGCAATCCGAGAAAGAATTTCAGCTCTCCCATCATGCTCATTTCAAACTCATTCTGCATACACTTAGAAAATTCTTGACAAAAAGATTCATCAGTGGATCCAAATATGATAACATCAACATAGATTTGAATTAAAAGTAGCTTGCCATTAAAAGATTTAATAAAAAGTGTAGTGTCAACCTTCCTTTTTGAAAAACCGTTATCAAGTAGAAAAGAGCTTAGACGATCATACCAAGCACGAGGGGCTAGTTTTAAACCGTATAGAGCTTTCTTCAACTTGAAAACATGATCTAGATTTTTAAAATCCGTAAAACCTGGAGGTTGTGCTACAAAAACTTCTTCTTTTATAAAACCATTTAAAAAAGCACTCTTCACATCCATTTGAAAAAGTTTAAAATTATGAAAACATGTAAATGCACATAACATACGAATGGATTCTAATCTCGCAACTGGGGCATAAGTCTCATCGTAGTCGATACCTTCTTCCTGATTGTATCCTTGAGCTACGAGTCGAGCCTTATTACGAGTCACTAAACCATTCTCATTCAGCTTGTTTCAGAATACCCAACGGGTGCCAATGACCGGATGATCAACAAGCCTGGGAACAAGTTCCCAAACTTGATTCCGTTCAAATTGGTTTAATTTCTCTTGCATAGCATCTATCCAAAAACTATCACAACATGCTTCATCAATAGTTTTGGGTTCTAGCTGTAAAATAAATGCAACACTAGAAACAATATCTCTACAGGATGTACGAGTACTTACTCCCTTGGTAATATCACCAATTACCAAATCCTTTGGATGATTTGCTGTAAATTTCAACCTTTTTGCTTTATTCTGAAGGTAGCTGGTTCCTGGATCTTCTCTAGGAGGTTCAGCTAGTGCAGAGCTTGGTTGAGAATCAACTGGAGTTGAGCTTGGTACAGATGTATCTTCGTCATTATCATCAATCGTCATTTGATTTAATTCATCAAAGGTGACATTGATTGACTCTTCGATAATCATGGTACGTTTGTTGAAGACTCTGTATCCTTTGCTCTTGGCCGTATAACCTAAAAATATACCTTCATCGGCCTTTTCATCAAATTTTCCCAAATTGTCTTTTGTGTTAAGAATAAAACATTTACAACCAAAAATTCTAAAGTATGAAACTGAAGGAATTCTATCAAACCATAACTCAAATGGAGTCTTCTTCGATTTGGGTCGAATTAGAACTCTATTGAGAACAAAGCAAGCTGTGTTGACAGCTTCAGCACAGAAATATTTGGGTAGACTAAACTGGTTTAACATCACTCTGGCCATTTCGGTTAGAGTTCTGTTCTTACGTTCCACAACTCCATTTTGTTGTGGAGTCCTAGGGCAGGAGAACTCATGAATAAAACTGTGTGTGTCACAAAATTGCTCAAAATCAGCATTTTCGAATTCGCCACCATGATCTCTTCTTATGCGAGTGATCATGTAACCTTTTTCATTCTGTACTTTCTTATAAAAGGCGACAAATTCGGATAATGCATCATTCTTGCGTGTCAAGAAATATACCCACGTGTATCTAGAGAAATCATCTACAATTACGAAAGCATAAAGTTTACCTCCGAGGCTAGCAACTCTGTTAGGACCAAATAAGTCCATATGAAGCAATTGTAGAGGTCTAGTAGTACATACTGCATTTACTGACTTGAAAGTAGATCTGGTAGCTTTGTTCCTTTCACATTGACTGCATACCGAATCCTTCTTGAATGTAATGTCCGGTAAACCGCATACTAGCTTCTTTGTGGATAATCTTGATATTGTATCCATATTAGCATGACCGAGTCTCATATGCCACAGATGACTCTTATCACTCTTGGCCATTAAGCATCTACCTGAAATGTTAGTTTCTTCTAACAAATAGAAAACATATATATTGTCTTTCCTGATACCTTCAAAGATAGTACTACCAGTTGAGCCATCAACTATAGTACATTTGTCTTTGCCAAAGTTGATGCCATAACCATGATCAGCTAGATGACTTATGCTGAGTAGGTTATGTTTCAACTCGGTAACCAGACAGACATCCTTAATTATAGGATAGGGAGACTTACCAACATCACCGATACCAATAATATACTCTTTCAAATTATTACCGAAGGAGACATAGCCTTCCTTCTTTTTCTTCGACAGTGTTACAAATAGGGTAGCGTCACCGGTCATATGTCATGAGCAACCGCTGTCGAGGATCCATTTGCTTCTAGCATGTGAAGGGTGTTCCACCTACAAAATAGTTTGCAGATGAAACCTTTGGTACCCATTTCTTGTAGGGTCCTGAATTGTTAGCTTTAGGTATCCAAGCATAAACATTTAGATCTACAAGCTTTCTCATTCTATATGCAGATGATATATGACCAATGAGGCCACAATAATGACATTGTGCATGTCGAGTGTTGAAAGCTGAGTGGTGTGCATGGTTGGTAGATTTGGGTTTTCTAGTATAGAAGAAAGCATACCTATAATCATGTTTGGGCTTAACCTTTTGGGGTAAAGGTTTGATAGGGTTAGGTCTGACAGTGTTTGGCTTGGGAATGTTCCGATTTCTCGGTAAGTGACACGTGTTAGGGTAGGAAGCAGCAGACTCAGGCTATTTTCCTAACCTAATTTCCAATCTTTTGGAAGTGTCATACAACTTAGTATAATCAGAAGTAGTGATTCCATTCTGATTTGTGCACATTGAAGACTTTTCTTCTCTATAGAAAGTTCTTCCTTGAGTTGGTCAATAATTTTGTCTTTCTCTTCAGATGACTTGGTAGTCTCGTGTAATAAGAGCTTTATTGAAGAAAGCTCACCAGACTCATTAACATTATTTCTAACCTCAGCTAGTAGGTCGGTAAGTCTACCTATTTCACCTTTGTACTCTTTGAGTACCTTCTTAGAGGTCTGATACTTACTACGCAGTTTCCTGTAATCAGTCATCAGGTCACTGAAGGCATCTCCTAATTGCTCAAAGGTGAAGTCATCATAAGTTTCTACAGGTTCAGTAGGTACCTGATCGGTTGCCATGAAGCATACATTTGCAGCGTCCTCTGAGTGTTCGTCTTCTGAGTCACTGGCTTCACTTTCATGCCATATGCTGGTGTTGGCATATTTTCGAGATGTTAATCTTTTTAGGTTCCTTTTTTCATACATGTTGTTCTTCTTGCTCGATGATGAGTTTGTGGGACAATCCTTCTTCATGTGTCCCTTCTTCTTGCAGCCATAACAGACAGCATCTTCTTGGTACCAGTGGTTGCTGTTGTTCTCTTTGACTCTCTTCTCATGTCTCATGAATCTTTTGAACTTCCTTACTAGGAGAGCTTGATCTTCAGCGTCAGATCTACTGCTGTCTGAGTCATCTTCAGCAGCTTTTCTGTGCTGAGCCTTGAGGGCGATAGTCTTCTCCTTTGGTGCAGGCTCTTCAAAATCTTGTAGCTCCAGTTCATGAGTGAGTAGCTTATCCATGAGTACTTCGAGGGACATAGTTGTGAGGTCGTTCCCTTCAATGATTGCAGTAGCCTTTGGAATCCAGTTCTTGGTGAGAGCTCGCAGGAGTTTGCGAATCTTTTCATGGTTACTGTAATCTTTGCCTAGTGAGGACAAAGGATTTACAATATCCAAGAATCTCTCAAACATTTGTGTGACTGTTTCGTTGGGCTTCATTTTGAACGCCTCGTACTCTTGAGTAAGTCTGCTGACTTTAGATTCCTTGACTTGAGTCATGCCTTCATGTGTGACTTCGAGTAGCTTCCATACTTTATTGGCCGTTGTGCAGATAGACACCCTGTTAAATTCAGTTCTGTCTAAAGCACAAAAGAGAGCATTAATGGCACGTGCGTCAAGACTGGCCCTTTTCTTTTCTTCCTCTGTATATCTGCTATGGGGTTTTTCAACTAAAACTCCATCAACATTTATACGAGGTGGCTTTTGATAGCAATCAAGAACAATGGACCATAAATCAAAATCAAGAGATTTCAAGAAGAAACTCATCCGTGTTTTCCAATATGTATAATTTGTACCATCAAACAGTGGGGGTCTGTTTGTGGCCTGGCCTTCACTTGTGAATTTCACAGTTGCCATGTGTTGTGCTGTGATCTATATAACAGTTAATTAAAAAGAATAAATAATTACACTGTTACCTTTGCTTTACCTGTAACACCTGCTCTGATACCAATTGTAGGAACGAAATAGTAAAGCGTAATACTCTAGAGGGGGTGAATAGAGTTGGCAGCGGAATAATGCTAAATAAAAATGTTAGCAGCACAATCACAGAATATTAATCACAACTGAAATAATGTAAAGACAGAGTTAAGAGAGCAAACGCAAAGACAGTGATGTATACTGGTATCCCTCTGTTGAGGACTAATCCAGTCGGTAGAACTCTTGCTACCAGTTGAATCCACTATTGGAAAAACCGTAAGTTTTCTTACGAAGTCCTTGCAACTTCTACAACGCGAGCTTTGATGCGAAGAACTCGTCCAACTTCAAATGTGAAGAGGTATTCTTCAATCAAGCCTTCTGATTACAATCTCTCAGAAACTTCTGGACCGTACCGCACTGGCAAAATGACTAGAGGATTGTAACTGGCTTGGGATCTGAAATTTAAAGCTCTAAAAAACTCTTTGGAAGACTGAAAGCTTTAGATAGAGAGAAGATTGAAAGTGAATGAGTGAGTTGAAATGATCGAAATCTTTCTCTATTTATAGGAGTTCCAAAGGCAGACTTCTGTCAGAATTCGGGCAGAATTCGGGCAGAACTCTTTGAGCAAATCTCGGTCAAATCCGCAACTGCAGGAGGACCAAGTTCCAGAGATTCAAAATCACAACGGCCACTAACCGAACTCGGGCCGAACTCTGGCCGAACTCTGGCCGAGTTCTGTCAGGGTTAGGTTAGGGTTTTAAAAATAGGTTTTGGTGATTTTTGAAAACCTTTTTGTAAACATTTGATAGGTCATTTTAAAAACATTTTGAACTATTTTGGGGATAGCCTATTTGCCAGTACGACTCGGTGTACAACATATTCCTAGACTCAAACAAAATGAAAATTATATTGCATAGGAAATACAGACTCGAGTAGGCAAACAGATCTTCAGTCTTGAATGGAGTGGATAGACAATCTTGCTTATGTCCAAGAAACCGAGATGTCCCAACTAGCTTTGTATATCCAGACAGAGATTAATCAATTATTAAAATCAGGTTGACCAATGGGCCAACATCTATCATACTCGGTTGCCACCAAAGTGGGAGCAAACCGACTGAGTCTGGAAAACTCGGCTGCATATCCGTCGACCGTCATGCCTCCTTGCTTCAGATTGGTAAACCTCGTCTGCAGATCATACCGAGCCACGGTATCGAAATACTTGGTCTGGAATCTCTCTCTGAATACTGCCCAAGCAATGGGTACTGCTAATCCAACGGCCTGCGCTGCCCACCAACTGCGGGCAAGATCTAACAACTGCAGGCGTACCACGGCTACCTTCTCATTCTCTGGAGTCCTAGCTGCTTCAAGAATCACCTCAGTATCCTGAAGCCACGCATCTGCGGCGATAGCATCTTCACTACCGTCAAAGAAAGGAGGGTTCAAGCGCTTGAAGCTGTTGGCCGTGCTATTACCCTGATGACCTCCTCTGGTCAAAGCATCCGCCACAGCCTGGTGCAAGGCGTCTCCTCGACAATCTTGAGAAGCTATCAAGGTCCTGATGAGCCCTACTAAAGTTCCATCATTAGGCTCGGCAGGCTGAACTGGCTGAACTGGTAGCTCTCCATCAGAAGGCACGACTCTGGAGGCTACTCCGGAATGCTGGGCTTGATCTCCTGGTTGCTGATCCGCGGGAAGTGCTCCGCCTTGCTGACCGGTAGGACCACGAACAATACCGCTAAAAAAGATGACATAGGGAACAATATGGAAGGACCAGGACAAATCAACGATACAAGCATATGATCAGGACAAGAATCCAGGAATTCAGAAGATACGAGCAGAGATCAAGGACGAATACTGATTGAGACATCTATTCGGTAAACCCTCACATATCTTGATTTACAAGACCTGCATGGGCCACCACTTAAACCATGTCACGCCACAGAACCAGAATACTGGAGAGCGGGGGCAGACATAGCCAGCTACGTATATGAAATGGGATCCATCTCGCTATACGGTCACGGCTGTCTAGATACATGAGGGTTTATCTACAAGCCAACAGTCTTCTAAGGTCATGAACAAGCCTAGTGTCTTAATCACCAGCAAATAAGTAAATGTTATAAGATGTATGATCATTAAATATACAATAGTAAGGCGTCCCAAATATTATATATTCAGCTGATCATGAAGCTAGTCGTTACAAAATGTTAGGACTAGCAAGAGTTTAGTCATACATGATCAACCCTAGGATCTGTCAATCATGTTATAGCCCGTAGGCAGACAGTAAGTAAAGTACAATCGAGCTATACACGTGCTCGTCGGCTAAACGCCTCAAAAGAATATTTTTACAATAAAGTGGGAGATCAAAAATAAACCCACTCGTTGCCAGGGTTCCGTCTAGTGGCCACCATCTGGCTGGAAGGTCGGTAGTGTAGCGCCCCACTTTCGATAGGCGACGGAACTTCATAATATGCTAGCGCCGAGTCAGATCGGCCGGGAACTTAGATGGCCATCTGACTCGATCGCTAAGCTTGGTAAACGATAATGCCTTGCGGCATCGATTCAATTCGATTTGGACGGAAGATACGAGAATCGATCCAACTAATGGAACAACTTCTGTTGGAATAAGTCCTAGATGCAGCGGGCTGCGTCTCGGCGCACGAGCTCTCTATAAGAGTCCCTTCGACGGGACCGGACCGCTGTATGGTTTTCTTGGAGCTTTGCCGCTGGGCTTGATTGAAGTGCTTTCGCGTTGTTTTCAAGGATGCAATTACAAATTTCGATGCAAGGGGAAAAGAAGGAAATCTAACAAAGTGTTGATGCATTGCAGGAGCTCGCGTAACTAAGGATTGACGTTGCGTAGCGCTTCGACGACCTGCACGAAGCCAAGTAATCGGTAGGTGATTCGGCCTTCTTTTCTATTCTGTCCCGCAAACTTATTCCTTGCTTCGAATCCATTCAAATCGAACGATGCCAAGTTAATTGCATGCCAATCCACTAAGTCAAGAACTCGAGAAAAATGTATCGATTTACAAATACAAGTTTTTCACATAAACCAAAAAGTTTAAGATTTACAGAAAAAGATAGACTATTTCAAGTGCTGCAAAATATTATGAAACATTGAACATGGGTTTTGATGCCTCGGACAATTTGGTGCCTACGGGACGCTAAATCGAGTGTATGGCTTCGGGGAAAATGAATCGATGCATAAGTTGCCATAAATGATAATGTCGTTGAATACTGTCCGCGCTATACAAAACGGTTTGCATGCATTAAACTGTTCGCACATAGGAATGGTCATGGATAGCTTGTGCACAAGTTTGATTCCTCGAAACGGTATCCGGGGCATCGGAACCGATTCGACCTAGGGGGAATAATTTATCGTGCTTCGGCGCGATACATGCGGGACCTTCAGTAAGGCTTGCAACCTAGGCTGAAAGGGTAGCGTCGCATGCCAACTTCGATTAAGTCCCTCGTGGTGCGTAGCACCAATGACCGCATATAAGATAGTTTCATGCTCATCTATTGTCTTATGCAGGGTAAATATTATCTATGTTTTCATGCAGGGACGAGCACGGCCGTGGTAAGAAATATGAAAACTGCGATGTTATACTGTATGCTTTATTACTCAAAGACGGCTATCGAATATGAACTGAATTCATTTAGTTCTAATAGAAAGACAACTCTAAAGCATGCCTATCCTAACAAATCAGAGTCGGTTTAGACGAGTTGGTTCGTCTCGTCCACTTAGCAAGTGTGCTAATCCCCTCCCCCAATTTCCCCAGGTACGGCGGGCGCTCCAACCTAAAACGAAGCTGAAGTGCGGAGAGGCGTTTTGAAGCTCTTCCTATGCTGAAGTATTTTGAAGCCAATTCAAATCGACGGCTTATGTATAAAGGGGCGAATGTATGGGACGGCAAGCGTAGTTCAGGCAACTTGTCGAATGTATTTTCTTTCTGTTTTCAATCAATGTAGCCGCAACGGCATCCGATGTAAATTACGACTTGCACTTTGTTGCAAGCTATGAATGAAAAGCATTTCTATCTTCCTATACTGCGTCTTATATTCTGATGTGATTTGTGAAGTTTCGACTTGGCGTATTAATATCAAAATCAAAAGATAACCGTTTGAGAACTTGTCATCTTGCCTTGCACGAGCGCAACTCCAGGCTCGTGCGGCATCATGCCTTAGCGAGGACAATCGAATCGGCAAAATTAACATCGGGGACGAACGTTGCCGACTCGGGACGTGACAAATTGGTATCAGAGCTCAGTTATGTTTCCTCGGATTTTCGAAATATGTTTCATTGTTGGAATGTCCGTTGCGATGGCTTGATTGAATGCTTGTCGGTATGCTGCATGAAATACAAGTTCCATACAGGTAAGCCCGTAGATATTTTTAAAAAATACTAACGGGTTTATACTGTTTGTAGGAATGACTAAGCGAGATAAGAAAATCGCCGGCCCAACAACCCAAACTGTAGATAGTACGTCGAGCACAAAAAGTACCGAGCCTAGCGAGACGACTATGCAGAAGATGCTACAGTTGATGGAACTGCAGCAGCAGCAGCTTCAGACACAATTCAAAGCTCAATTTGAGGCGCAACAAAGATAGATGAATGCCCTGACTCAAATAGTGAGCAGAATGGCGGGCAATACTAAGACGACAGACGAAGAGCCCGAGGAAAAGCAAGGTGATCAAGAAGAAGACGAGGAGGAAGATGGCTCCTCGCAAATGATGAACTCTCCTTCCATGTTCAAAGTGAAGGAGTTTCGCAAAATGAACCCGCCAAAGTTCAACGGCCGAGCAGAGCCCAACGTAATAATAGGATGGCTCGCAGAGATGGAGGAATTGTTCGATCTCCTCTGCATCGAAGGGTCCCAGAGGGTGGCCTGTGCGGCGCTGCAGTTATAACTACGAGCACATGACTGGTGGGCGGCGAAGAAACAAGGGATCTGTGAAGCCGATTCCAACAAAAAGATCTCTTAGGAAATGTTCAAGACAGCCTTCCTTGAGCAGTACGTTCCTCGCGCCATCCGTCGACAGAAAGCGGATGAGTTCATGATGTTGAGGCAGAAGAATATGAGTGTTGAAGACTATGATGCAAGCTTCTCGAAACTTGCAAAATTTGCCGGCGCTTTCCTGCCCAACAAAGAAGAATGGTGCGAGCGTTTTCAGCAAGGCCTCAACGACGAACTGCGTAGGGACGTCATGAACCAACGGTGCCAAACTTATCGTGAATCCTACGAAGCCGCACTTGATAGCGAGCGGATTTTTGGCCGTATATCACAAAGGGCCGTGCCTGTCGTTCGCAACAACTTCAACAAGCGTCCTAACGACGCCGGGGGATCGGGAGTATCAAA
Source organism: Iris pallida (assembly GCA_029216955.1). Lineage (NCBI taxonomy): Eukaryota > Viridiplantae > Streptophyta > Magnoliopsida > Asparagales > Iridaceae > Iris > Iris pallida. The sequence continues at coordinate 15,032,915 of JANAVB010038018.1, read as the reverse complement.
ACATCCAAACACAATTGATAACCGAGGCCATGGCGGACCACACTGCAGTAGATGCGGTAAGCACGGGCATCGAGATCCCGATTGTAAACTGAGAACATGTTTCAAGTGTGGCGAGCTAGGCCACGTAGCAACGTTTTTCCCACAGAGAGTTCAGAATCAGCATAACCCACCAAGGAATATTCCGAATCCGCATAAAGCGCCGACACTGCATGGCGCAAATACGGTGCCCGTCAACCAACAGAACCAACGCCATGGGGCTCAAGGCCGAGTTTATGCATTAACTCGGGATGAGGCGTACGCGTCCGATACGGTTGTAACAGGTATATTACTCTACAAAGATATACATGTTCGAGTATTATTCGATTCGGGTGCGACGCATAGCTTTATATCTACTGATTTTGCGAAAGAAAATAAAATCACCATGCAATCACTAGATATGAACATTAGCGTTAGCACTCCGTCGGGAGTCGATATGCCTGCAAACTTTATTTGTAGGGATGGCCATATTTACGTTGGGGGAAGATATCTATCCTTGGATGCCGTAGTGCTAGACATAAAAGATTACGACATAATCCTGGGCATGGATTGGTTGGGCGCTTGTCGTGCAACGATCGAGTGCGCGGAGAAGAGAATAGTGTTTTGTCTTCCTGGCGAGACGGAGTTCTCATATTCGTACGGTACGGCCTCGAAGACGGCGATGATGGTATCGGCAATCTCGGCAAGGCGTATGCTGCGTTCCGGCTGCGCGGGATACTTGGCATCAGTTCGAGACATGCGGACAAATAATACAAACACAATGCAGACTGATGTTGTGGCAGACTTTCCTGACGTTTTTCTTGACGAGATGCCCGGGATGCCGCCGGATCGAGAAATTGAATTCAGCATCGACACCTTTCCGGATACACGGCCGATATCAAAGGCGCCTTACCGAATGGCTCCAGCAGAACTGAAGGAGCTGAAGGTGCAATTACAAGAGTTGCTAGACCGCAGATTTATTCGCCCTAGCGTCTCTCCGTGGGGAGCTTCCGTATTGTTCGTGAAGAAGAAGGATGGGTCGTTGCGGCTATGCATCGACTATCGGGAACTCAACAAGACGACCGTGCGGAACAAGTATCCTTTGCCGCGAATCGACGACTTGTTTGACCAACTGCAAGGTGCGGCAATATTTTCAAAAATCGATCTTCGTTCAGGCTATCATCAGTTGAAGATCAAGTCCGACAACATATCGAAGTCTGCCTTCCACACTCGATATGGTCATTACGAATTCCTCGTCATGCCGTTCGGTTTGACGAATGCCCCCGCCGCTTTCATGGATCTGATGAACCGAGTCTTCCGACCTCAAATAGATAAATTTGTAGTCGTATTCATCGACAATATCCTTATCTACTCAAAGAATCGGAAAGAGCACGCAGAACATTTGAAGACGGTACTGCAGATTCTGCGTGAAAATAAATTGTACGCCAAGCAGAGTAAGTACGAGTTCTGGATGAGTAGCGTGACATTCCTTGGGCACGTAATCTCTGCCGAAGGTGTCGCGGTGGACCCAAAGAAGATTGATGCGGTGGTGGATTGGAAACGACCTGCCTCGGCTAGCGACATTCGGAGCTTCCTGGGCTTAGCGGGCTACTATCGTAGATTCGTACGAAGCTTCTCAAAACTAGCGTCGCCTCTGACTCGCCTCACCCAGAAGGGATTAGTATTCGAATGGAGCGACAACTGTGAATCCAGCTTTCAAGAGTTGAAGCAACGGCTCGTCTCAGCTCCAATCCTTACACTTCCAGACGGTCCCGAAGGCTTTCAGATATTCAGCGACGCGTCGGGAACTGGCCTCGGGTACGTACTCATGCAGAGAGACAAAGTTATCTCCTACGCTTCACGGCAGTTAAAGCAGCACGAGAAAAATTACCCGACGCACGACTTAGAATTGGCGGCGATCGTCTTTGCATTGAAGTTATGGCGGCACTATCTCTATGGTGTAGCATGCAGAATCTACACAGATCATAAAAGCCTGAAGTACTTGTTCATGCAAAGGGAACTCAACCTACGACAGCGATGATGGCTCGAACTCATAAAAGATTATGAGCTAACGATCGAGTACACGCCATGCAAGGAAAACATGATGGCCGACGCACTCAGCAGAATGTTTATGGGAACACTGGCCATAAACAAAGAAATACGGCGAGACCTTGAAGCGATGGGTATCAAACTCGAAATTGAGTATCGACACCTGCACCTAGCTCAACTGAAGTTAGGATCGAGCCTGCTTAGCAAGATAAAGACCGCACAGGAGGACGACTCATTCCTGAAGAAGATGCGCGAGCTGATTTCAACGGGAAGGACGACTGACTTTGCGGAAGACGAAGACGGGACGATGCGACTAAAGGGAAGGCTCTGCATTCCTGAAACTGCCGAACTCAGAAAAGAAATTCTGACGGAGGCACATTATGCGAAGTACTCGTTACATCCTGGGAGCACCAAGATGTACAAGGACTTGTGCATAAACTTTTGGTGGCACGGCATGAAGAAGGACGTGGCTACGTTCGTATCGCAATGCATGGCGTGTCAGCAAGTGAAGGCGGAACACCAAAGGCCAGGCGGCGAGCTGCAGAACATCGCCATTCCCGAGTGGAAGTGGGACAATATTTCGATGGATTGCATTGTGGGATTTCCGAAGACGCCGCGGGGGAATGACGCGATTTGGGTCATTGTTGATAGATTGACCAAGTCAGCTCACTTCATCGCAATTAAAGTAGGATGGAGCGTCGATCGGTTAGCGCAAATCTACGTCGATGAGATTGTTCGACTGCACGGGGTGCCGGCCTCAATAATTTCGGACAAAGACGGGCGATTCCTATCGCGTTTCTGGACGAGCCTCCAAGCGGCGATGGGGACCAAACTGAACTTTAGTTCGGCGTACCATCCCCAAACAGACGGTCAGACGGAGAGGGTCAACCAGATCTTAGAAGACATGCTGCGTCTGTGTGCGATCGACCTAAAGACTAGTTGGGATACGCATTTGCCGCTTGCGGAGTTTGCGTATAACAATAGTTACCAGTCGAGCATTCAGATGGCTCCATACGAAGCGCTCTACGGAAGGAAGTGTCGTTCGCCGATATGCTGGGATGAAGTCGGAGAGCGACAAGTACTGGGACCGGAACTGGTGGTACAGGCCGTCGAAAAGGTCCGCTTGATTCGAGATAGACTCTGCATCGCGCAAAGTCGACAAAAGAGCTACGCAGATCTTCGTCGACGACCGCTAGAGTTTTTGGCCGGGGACCATGTGTTTCTGAAAGTAATGCCCATGCGCGGAGTGATGCGGTTCGGCGTTAAAGGCAAATTGAGCCCGAGATTTGTAGGCCCCTTCGAGATCATTGAGCGAGTTGCGACGGTTGCTTATCGGATCGTGCTACCTCCTGCCTTAGTCGATGTGCACGATGTTTTCCACGTTTCACAACTTCGAAAATACGTGCACGATCCAAGTCATGTGGTTAGCTTCGATCAGTTGGAGCTACGTACTGACTTGTCTTACTCGGAGGAGCCTATTCAAATTTTGGACCGCAAGGAAAAAGTGCTACGAAATCGATCGATGTCCTTGGTCCGCGTGCTTTGGCGGAACCATACAGTCGAGGAGTCGACGTGGGAGATGGAGGCGGAGATGAAGGAGAAGTACCCTGCGTTGTTCGTCTAAATTAAGGTCCGACCCTTGTCCTTAAGTTTCGGGATGAAACTTTTTCTTAGTGGTATATTATGTAGCGCCCCGCTTTCGATAGGCGACGGAACTTCATAATATGCTAGCGCCGAGTCAGATCGGCCGGGAACTTAGATGGCCATCTGACTCGATCGCTAAGCTTGGTAAACGATAACGCCTTGCGGCATCGATTCAATTCGATTTGGACGGAAGATACGAGAATCGATCCAACTAATGGAACGACTTCTGTTGGAACAAGTCCTAGAAGCAGCGGGCTGCATCTCGGCGCACGAGCTCTCTATAAGAGTCCCTTCGACGGGACCGGACCGCTGTATGGTTTTCTTGGAGCTTTGCCGCTGGGCTTGATTGAAGTGCTTTCGCGTCGTTTTCAAGGATGCAATTACAAATTTCGATACAAGGGGAAAAGAAGGAAATCTAACAAAGTGTTGATGCATTACAGGAGCTCGTGTAACTAAGGATTGACGTTACGTAGCGCTTCAACGACCTGCACGAAGCCAAGTAATCGGTGGGTGATTCGGCCTTCTTTTCTATTCTGTCCCGCAAACTTATTCCTTGCTTCGAATCCATTCAAATCGAACGATACCAAGTTAATTGCATGCCAATCCACTAAGTCAAGAACTCGAGAAAAACGTATCGATTTACAAATACAAGTTTTTCACATAAACCAAAAAGTTTAAGGTTTACAGAAAAAGATAGACTATTTCAAGTGCTGCAAAATATTATGAAACGTTGAACATGGGTTTTGATGTCTCGGACAATTTGGTGCCTACGGGACGCTAAATCGAGTGTATGGCTTCGGGGAAAATGAATCGATGCATAAGTTGCCATAAATGATAATGTCGTTGAATACTGTCCGTGCTATACAAAACGGTTTGCATGCATTAAACTGTTCGCACATAGGCATGGTCATGGACAGCTTGTGCACAAGTTCGATTCCTCGAAACGGTATTCGGGGCATCGGAACCGATTCGACCTAGGGGAATAATTTATCGTGCTTCGGCGCGATGCATACGGGACCTTCAGTAAGGCTTGCAACCTAGGCTGAAAGGGTAGCATCGCATGCCAACTTCGATTAAGTCCCTCGTGGTGCGTAGCACCAATAACCGCATATAAGATAGTTTCATGCTCATCTATTGTCTTATGCAGGGTAAATATTATCTATGTTTTCATGCAGGGACGAGCACGGCCGTGGTAAGAAATATGAAAAGTGCGATGTTATACTATATGCTTTATTACTCAAAGACGGCTATCGAATATGAACTGAATTCATTTAGTTCTAATAGAAAGACAACTCTAAAGCATGCCTATCCTAACAAATCAGAGTCGGTTTAGACGAGTTGGTTCGTCTCGTCCACTTAGCAAGTGTGCTAATCCTCTCCCCCAATTTCTCCAGGTGCGGCGGGCGCTCCAACCTAAAACGAAGCTGAAGTACGGAGAGGCATTTTGAAGCTCTTCCTATGCTGAAGTATTTTGAAGCCAATTCAAATCGACGGCTTATGTATAAAGGGGCGAATGTATGGGACGGCAAGCGTAGTTCAGGCAACTTATCGAATGTATTTTCTTTCTGTTTTCAATCAATGTAGCCGCAACGGCATCCAATGTAAATTACGACTTGCACTTCGTTGCAAGCTATGAATGAAAAGCATTTCTATCTTCCTATACTGCGTCTTATATTCTGATGTGATTTGTGAAGTTTTGACTTGGCGTATTAATATCAAAATCAAAAGATAACCGTTTGAGAACTTGTCATCTTGCCTTGCACGAGCGCAACTCCAGGCTCGTGCGGCATTACGCCTTAGCGAGGACGATCGAATCGACAAAATTAACATCGGGGACGAACGTTGCCGACTCGGGGCGTGACAGGTAGATCCTCCGGAGCTGCTCCGAAATCTGGCCACACAAAACCAGCTGGGTCAGACCCCAGAAAGAGAAAGTGCCACAAAGGAAGCTTCACTTAGGAACTAAAACCAGCAATCAGCACAAGATATAAATAAAAGTATGAACTGGAAATAAAGAAAATACATCAGGATGATATACGACGAGATAACCATGGAACTATTCAGATAACCAGGTTACAACCCGTAAACCAAACAAGGACCGAGGTTGTAATCCTTCGTCTGAACAGAACTTGGAATTCTCACCATTTATCGGTAAAATAAATGCAAGCATTCTGGTCATTCAATAGTCTGGAACAGGATCAGGGCAAGACTAGACTGGTTAGACTCCATTCAATCTCTTTACGGCCAAACAAGAATTACGGCTTGATACTTTAACTAAGTAGGGTTGTCACAAGCCTAATTACTAACAACATGCAGTAAGATTATTCCACAGCCACAAGCCTTACAGACTATCCAGGTTACCCGTGTTGAAAGATTAGGGTTGAATTCAGGTGGGTACATCGTCCAGGAAACGAATGTACCCTTAGGTAGCTTGAAGGGTGCAACACATGACAGTGTGCTGGAAATATGCCCTACTCGACGGCAGGCTACAGATCCCAAGGCGTGCCCAGGTAACAGGATTGCCTGTAGCTGGAAAATCTCGTCATGAATAATGTATTAATCAAATTATTAGCCTTAGTCCATTTTAGTAGGTACTCCTGACCGTGGTACTCAGGAGTCCCTGTCCTAGACATGATGCAAGACAGGACTGGTTTATTTGTACAAGCACAATCGCCCACGGTGTCCAGGTTATTATACAGGTCATGTCGTATCAGGTAGCCGTCGTAACAGCTATTCGAGATAATCATGCCAGTTTTATCATATCAAGTGTACTAGTCAGGAGTGTGCCACGACGGGCCACTATCAGGTCATGTCAGGTTATTATGTCAAGAGTACACCACTACGGGTCACTATCACGTCTTGCGGCCCAAAATCCGAGTTCTTGCGGCTCGGATAAATCGGTCTCAAGGCAGCGCGGGCGCGCGGCGCATGCGGCTGCAGGAGCTTATGCGGTCAGGAAGGGGGAATCTCATGCGGCTGGGGAGCACAGGAAGCCTGCAGCTAAGAGCAATGGGGAGCAGTCTATGCGGCTCAAATGGTCCTTGCATATGCGGGTGATCGGTTGAGGGTCCCTGCGGCTCATGGTAGATGGGCCTCATGCGGCCCGAAACAGTGGACGCATATGCGTCCAAACATAGAGGGATTATGCGTCTAGCGGAGAGCGGGAACATGCGGCTGCATTGGTCTCAGCCTCATGTGGCTGGGGCTAAGTTCATGCAGCTAGAAGTGCAAAGGGTCTCATGCGGCTCAAATATGCATGCGGCTAGTTAGGAGTACAAGTTTATGCGGCCAGGAAGGCAAGGGCGCATATGCGGCTAAGTGGGGAAAAGTCCATGCGGCTGGAAGAACACTTGCCGCATGAAATATTCATGCGGTCAAGTCAAGTATTGTTCTTCTTCTCCAAATTCTGAGAAGAAGAACGCCATGAGAGCCAAGTTTCCAAGCTCCATAACTCCATCATCCGGAGCCCAAATCCGAACTTCCATAGGTCAAAATGGGGTAGAACGAAATTCTCAACAACATGGAACCATCAAAACTTAGAAATAACAAGATTAAGTAGATCAAAACCCAAGAATTTTTGAAAATAAAATAGACTTAGATCCACAAGAATCTAGCCATGGAAAGTGAAAATGCCAAGTACTAAAGTAAGTTAAAATGTTTAAAGGAAGAGAATGAAGCAATAAAATTAGAGTTCCTCCATGAAGCAAGTTGCACTTGCCTAGACCTCTCTCTCCCTCTCTCTGGTAGGTAAGAAAGTAATGGTGGAGAAGATGATAAATGAAGAGAGAGAAAGGAGAAGGGTTAATAAATGGTAGTGGTGGTGGTAGGTAGGGATTCATCCCCTTGGTTCATGATGAACCAAGAGCAATCCCAAACCGAACCAAGCCAACCCAAACCAAGAATAAACCAAGCCCAGGGAGGAAATTAAGCAAGGAAAGCATGCAATACAAGAGTAAATACGTACACGTATTCCAGAAATACGTAATACGAACCACAGGCATTACAATGAGATAAGTTGTTCCATATAATGAGTTCGTAGTAATTTGAGACTGATGTATTTGCCTTCGTATTGCAGAAGTGTCGGAACCCACGGCCGAGCAAGAACGGAGCGCTTCGAGCGGCTCGAGTAGTTTGCAGGCCGGAGCTTCTAACAATACCATCGAAAGGATGTTGTGCATGATGGAGGCGCAGCAGAAACAGTCCAAAAACCGACATCAACAGACAGAGGCACGACAGGCCCCGTTCGAAGCTCGCTTCGACGCACAAGCTAAGCTGCAACAAAAGCAACTAGATACTCTGCAGCAGATCGTCTAGACAATTATGGCCAACAGAAATTCTGCGACTGCGTCTACTGTCACCGTGTCGACGGTCCAACCCATCAAAGTCGACACGGAGGAGCCAGACTGTCAGCCGACAGCACCGAAAAAATACAACTTTAAAGTGTCAAAATTCAAGAAAGCGTGTCGCACTTCCTTCAGCGGTACCGAAGGCCCTTCTATGGCAATCGACTGGTTGGAAGAGCTGGAAGATCACTTCAAGCTCCTCGGCATTAAAGAATCAAAGCAGTCGCCTACGCACAACTTTAACTATGATTGAACGTGCATGATTGGTGAGCCGTGCACAAGCGAGCAATCCGATACGACAACAACTCAGCGTCGATCTCTTGGGCCACATTCCGTAAAGCCTTTGAAGTCGAGTACCTTTCCTCCGTCGTTCGCCAAGAGAAGGAGAATGAATTCATGCAGTTGAGGCAAGGGAACCGGACAATAGAACAGTATGCCACAGAATTTAATAAATTGCCCAAATTTGTTGGTATGTTTCTTCCTACAGAGGTGTATCGTGTGCGACGGTTCGAAGTGGGTCTGCGACGCTCTATCGGTACGTATGTAGGGGTTTCGGAGTACAAGATCACGGGCGATGCTCTAAATTATGCTCTCTACCTTGAGAGCCAGTACCCTCATGTTGCTGCAGACTTTGTGCATCATTCCAATCACAAACGTCCAAGCCATACAGAAGGTAACAATCACGCATCAAAGCGTCCAAACAACGGCGGCTATAGAGGAAAGAACCCATTACCTCGATGCACCAAGTACGACAGTTTCGGACACGATGCCAATAACTGCTTCGCCTTCAACGGAGCATGTTTCATTTGTGGAGAAAGGGCCACCGAGCTCGAAACAGCTTGGCCTGAAGACAAAATCATCCCAATGTACCACCACAACAACGCCGTCAAGAGAACCGAGGACAGGCGCCCCGACCTCCTCAACCCACTCAACCCAACAACTAAGACCGACGTCCTACTGCTCAAGGGCACATCTTTGTCCTGACTCGAGATGAGGCGTTCGTTTTCGATACTGTTGTGACAGGTATATTGAATTTCAATAATGTACATGCTCGTGTGTTATTTGATTCTGGTGCTTCGTATAGTTTCATATCGGCAAACTTTACCTCCGAGCACAAATTTTCTATGATGTCGTTAGACCTCGATCTTAGAGTAAGTATGCCTTCGGACGTGCCACTACTCACAAATTTATCTTACGGGAGAGGAATCATATGTATTGGGGGTCAAGAGATCATTCTTGATGCGATAGTTCTAGATATTAAGGACTTCGACATCATCCTGGGTATGGATTGGCTCGGTCCTTACAGCGCTACCATCGGCTGCACAGGAAAGAAGGCCACTTTCTGCATACCTTGAGTCCCCGAATTCTACTATTCGTGTGGTGAAGCATCACCGACCTGCATGGTGATCTCGGTAATTTTTGCTCGAAAGCTGCAGCATTCCAGATGTGAAGGCTACTTGGCGTCCGTTCGTGACATGAGACAGGATAGTGCTAACGCGGGTCAGACCGATGTTCTGGCAGAATTCCCAAACGTGTTCCCGGACGAGCTACCCGGCATGCCGTCCGATCGAAAAATAGAGTTTACTATCGACACATTCCCTGACACCCGGCCGATCTCGAAAGCTCCGTACAGAATGGCCCCTGCAGAATTAAAAGAACTGAAGGCACAACTACAGGAATTATTCGACAAAGGGTTTATTCGTCCGAGTGTCTCACCGTGGGGTGCGCCCGTACTATTTGTGAAAAAGAAGGATGGATCGATGCGGCTCTACATCGACTATCGGGAATTGAATAAGGCCACCATCCAGAACAAATACCCCATGTCCCGTATCAACGACTTGTTGGACTAACTCCAAGGAACAACGTTGTTTTTGAAGATTGATCTGCGATCAGGTTACCACCAACTCAAAGTCAAGTCAGACGACGTGCCGAAGTCTGCCTTCCGTACTCGCTAAGGCCACTACCAGTTCTTGGTAATAACGTTCGGCCTAACAAATACTCATGCCGTCTTCATAGATCTAATGAATCGGGTGTTCCGTCCGTTTATTGACAAATTTGTAGTAGTCTTCATCAACGACATCCTTGTCTACTCAAAGGATCGAGCGCAACATACAGAATACCTGCAGACGGTACTCCAAATCCTTCGAGAGAATCAGTTGTATGCGAAGATAAGCAAGTGTGAATTCTGGCTGAACAGCGTCTCATTCCTCGGGCACATCATCTCCGCTGCGGGTATCTCAGTCGATCCGAAGAAAGTTGAGGCAGTTGCTGATTGGAGACAGCCCGTATCAGTTAGCAAAATTTAAAGCTTCATAGGCTTGGCGGGATACTACCGACACTTCGTCAAAGACTACGTAAAGATTGTACCGCCATTGACTCGCCTCACCCAGAAAGGAGTCACATTCGAGTGGTTAGATGACTGTGAAGCATCCTTCCAAGAGCTCAAACAATGGCTCGTTTTGGCCCCGATACGTGCTCTTTCTGAAGGGACTAAGGGATTTCAAATCTTTAGCGATGCTTCTGGCCAGGACTTGGGGTGAGTGCTCATGCAGCGGGGTAAGGTGATATCTTTTGCTTCGTGGCAGTTGAAGTCGCACGAGAAGAACTACCCTACGCATGACCTAGAACTAGCGACGATTGTGTTCGCATTGAAGCTGTGGCAGAGGCGACAGCTTGAACTAATCAAAGACTATGACTTATCAATCGACTATATGTCGGGCAAGGGAAATGTTGTAGCGGATGCGCTGAGCCGAAAGTACTTAGCTTCGTTATACAACAACAGTCGACTGCTGCGTGACTTGGAAGGGATGGGCATTGAACTTCGAGTTCGTTTTAGAGACGTAAGGCTGGCGCAACTGCGGTTGGAATCGAGCCTATTTAAGAGGATCAAGTCTGCTCAGAATAATGACACATACCTAGAGAAGATGCAAAAGCTGATATCGATAGGGAAAGTGTCCGACTTTGTAGAGGACGAGTCGGAAGTGTTGCAAGTGAAGGGTCGGCTATGCATTCCGGATGACGCAGAACTTAGAAAGGAGATAATGTCTGAGGCACATTATGCAAAATATTCCCTGCATCCTGGTAGTACCAAGATGTATAAGGACCTCCGCATTGTCTTTTGGTGGCACGACATGAAGAGGAATGTAGTGCTCTTTGTGTCGAAGTACATGGCCTGTCAACAAGTGAAAGTCGAGCACCAGCGACCGGGCAGGGAGATACATAACCTTGCTATTCCAGAGTAGAAATGGGATCATGTCACTATGGATTTTGTTGTTGCCTTGTCGAGTACGTCGTGGGGAAACGATGCCGTCTAGGTTATCGTCGATCGACTAACCAAGTCAGCGCACTTTATAGCCATTAAAGTTACTTAGAGCGTCGACCGCCTCGCTCAGATATATATTGATGAAATAGTTCGGCTATACGGTGTCCCAGTATCTATCATCTCGGATCAGGATAGACAGTTCGTAGCACGCTTCTGGGGTAGTCTTCTTTCAGCTTTGGGGACCAAGTTGAAGTTTAGCTCAGCTTATCATCCTCAGACTGACGGCCAAACAGAGCAGGTGAACCAGATTCTCGAGGACATGTTACGACTCTGTACGATCGACTTGAAGTCAAGCTGGGATGTCCATCTACCGTTGGCCAAGTTTTCATACAATAACAGCTATCAGTCCAGCATCCAAATAGTGCCATATGAAGCCATGTACGGCCGAAAGTGCAGATCGCCCATTTGTTGGGATGAAGTCGGGGAATGGCAGATACTCGGTCCGGAGCTGGTGGAGCAGACTGTGTAGAAGGTCAAGTTAACACGAAAGAGATTGAAGATAGCAAAAAGTCGATAAAAGAGCTATGCCGACACGCATCGACGCCCCCTCGAGTTCTCGGAAGGCGACCATGTATTCCTGAAGGTAATGCCCATGCATGGAGTTTCCAGGTTCGGTGCAAAAGGGAAGTTGAGCCCAAGATTTGTTGGTCCATTAAAAATATTGAAGAGAGTCGCCCTGGTAGCTTACCAAATCGCCTTGTCACCTACATTGTCGGAGGTATACGATGTCTTCCACGTCTCATAGTTGCAAAAGTACATACATGATCTGAGCCATATGGTAGATTTAGGTCAGCTGGATCTGAAGGCGGACATGTATATGTCGAAGAGCCAGTGCAAATCTTGGAACAAAAAGATAAACTTCTCCTTAACCGGGGTATTTTTCTTGACCGTGTCCTCTGGAGAAACCATTCGGTCGAGGAGTCGACGTGGGAGCTTGAGTCAGAAATGAAAGAAAATTTTCCTTTGTTGTTCTCGTAGAGGTAGGTTCTATTCTTAAGTTTCAAGGACAAAACTTTTTCTTAGTTGGTTATGGTGTAGTGCCCCGTCCCTACGTCGTACCCCATTCTCCGTCTACGGGGTGTGCGAAAAAGGAACACTGTCGCCATCGATTCGGTCGGGAGCGATAGGTCGGGATCGATCGAATCGGTCGAACGGGAATGATTGAATTAAGATCCATTCCCCGTTATGGAATGTCTTCTTCGAAACGAAGTCCCATATTCAGTGGGTTGTGCCTCAAGGATTGACTCTGCGACTGAGTTGGAAGAGACCTCCCGTTGCTCTATTTTTTATGCCACTTGCGTTGGTTTTGGCCTTGGTTTTCTGAATGTATTTTCGTGAATATTTTCGATGGTTTTCTTGGCTTACATTTCAAACTCGCATTTTCTATTGAACTTCTTGAATAATATAGTGTTTTAATCAGTTGCTTGTGCAATTTCAGGTGATCGCATAGACGGCGTCTAGCGCGACCAACAAGTTCTCTTACCTCAAGCAAACTCAAGGTGAGTGGCTGACCTTTCTCTTCTCGACCCCTTCTTAGTTCAATCGATAATAGTGTCACAAAAGATATGATAAATGCAAAGGCATGGGCACTCTGTAAGTTGTAGTAATGCATTTACAAAAGAATGACTCAAGTAAAGTGTGGATTCTACCTGAGTTAACTAAATAAGTCTAACTCGGTCATTAGATAACTTGTCGACAAGGTAGAGTTTCCTCGTAACGGCAACCCGAGGCCATGGGACCGTTTTGGCCAAGGAAGGAAACACGGTGTATAGCTGTGTTGGATAATAGCACAGGTTAAGTGGGGACTTACAATGGGGCTTGCTACTTACGCTGCAAGGGCCCCGGCTAATAAAAGCTATAGAGTCCATGATGGCTTGTTATGCCAGTGACTAATCACACGTAATATTGCCCTTGGTATATAAATGATAACAAGTAACAGGAAAGAACATGGTAAGTCTCATCAGGCACAGCATGGTCCACCGTGGGTAAGTTCCAACGTATTTTACTTTATGCTTGTCATATGCTTATTTAAAATTCATTTGGATGGTTAGAAACAATTCATGTATTAAGTCATATATACTCTTCAACGAAATAAGAGCTTGGAACTTAAATAGCCACGTACCAGTATAAAGTGTAATGTACTGATCCTCGCTCTCCACGCAGGTACCCCGAACTATAAAAGGCGTGTCGCTTAAAGCTCAAGGCAACATGAACACTTTTGAAGCCTCGTCCGTGTGTTGAAGGCTTGTTTCTGAATCCTTTTGAAGACCCCACACTCAGTCCAAGAGGAGATGACGACTCGACTCCCCTCAATAGCAGGTGGAAAGTGTTATAATTTGCTTGTAAAAAAGGATGTAATATATGGAACGACTATCTCATCAGCGTTCGTTTTGAAATTGAGTCATGTTGTAGCCCACGCGGTAATGATTGTAATAGAGTCAATGTAAATGAAGTTTTATTATCAATAAAAAAAATACTTCTATTTCAAATGTGTCCATCAATTATCTCTGCGTACTCTAACTTGATGTTGTGTTTTGGATAACCTTATGACTATACCTTGTGCGATCGCAACTTAGGTCTGCACGACATCACGCCCGGGGGACGACTATCGATTCTACGGAAATTGGGGCGTGACACCGTACATGAAGGGATTATGGAAGACAACATTTATGTCTTCTTTTTAGAAAGCACTAACAATACAGAAAAGTGCCTGATAGCCAACCAAAATGAAAAAAAGCACTAACAATGCAGAAAAGTGCCTGATAGCCAACCAAGATAAAAATTGGCTATGGCACAAGAGACTAGGACATGCCAATATGGACACTATCTCACGGCTATGTACCAAAAAGTTGGTAAAATGACTCCCGAAAATCACATTCAAGAGAGACATGGTATGTGTTGTTTGTGAAAAGAATAAAGCAACTCGGTCAACTTTTAAATCCATCAACGTTGTAAGTACTTTTAGACCCTTGCAGTTAATTCACATGAATTTATTTGGTCCTAGTAGAGTCGCTAGTCATAGCGGTAAGCTCAACGCTTTTATAATTTTTGATGATTTCTCTCGTTATACATGGGATTTTTTTATCAAATAAAAGTGATGATATTTTTGAATTTTAAATATCTTGTAGAAAGGTACAAAACAAAAAAGGGTTCATTGATTACTCGAATCCGAAGTGATCATGGTGGCAAATTCGTAAACGCTGATTTCAAAAAGTATTATGATGATAGTGGATAATACCACAAATCTTTTCCTAGAACTCCCCAACAAAATGATGTTGTGGAGTGGAAGAATCGAACTCTAAGCGATATGGCTAGAGTTATGTTGAATCAGCATTATCTTCCTAAATATTGTTGGACAGAAGATGTTAGTACAACCTGTCATATTTTAAATAGGGTGTTGATTTGACCTATCTCAAAGAAAGCACCATATGAGCTATAGTTCGAAAGGATTCCAAATATTTCATACTTTAAAGTTTTTGGACGTCGTTGTTTTATTCTGAACACCAAGGACAACTTGGGTAAGTTCGACTTTAAAGCAGATGAAGAGATATTTCTCGAATATGCTAAGAGTAAAGGATATAGAGTTTTCAATAAAAGATCTATGATTGTTGAAGAGTCTATTAACGTTACCTTTGAAGAGCTTAATAGTCACAGATCTAGTGACAGTGATGATGAAGATGCAAAGACATCTGAAGGTAATACTACCAACGAGAGCTATCTGGAAAGTCTACCAGAGAGAATGAAATTTATGCCAGACTATCCAGAGACACTCGTCAGAGATAATATATCAAAAGGTGTAAGAACACGTTCTTCTACTAAGGATATTAATGTAGCAGATAATATAGCTTTTATATCTTAAGTAGAACCTAAGACTGCAGCAGATACAATTAATGATAAATTTTTGGATGGATGCCATGCAAGAGAAACTAAATAAATTTAAGAGAAACCAAGTTTGGGAACTTGTTCTTTAACCTATTGGTCAACCGATAATTGGTACCAAATGGGTGTTCCAAAATAAACTTAGTGAGGATGGGCAAGTTCTACGCAACAAAGTACGTCTAATGGCACAAGGTTATAATCAATAAGAAGGTATTGATTTTGACGATACATATGCTCATGTTGCTAGACTAGAAGCTATCCGTATGTTTTGTGCATTTGCATATTTTCACAATTTTAAACTTTTTCAAATGGACGTAAAAAGTGCATTTTTAATGGCTTTTTAAAAGAGGAAGTTTTTGTGAAACAATCCCCTGGTTTTGAAGATTTTCAAAAATCCGATCACGTCTTCAAACTTAGGAAAGCACTCTATGGACTCAAACAAGCACCTCGTGTTTGGTATGAACGCCTAAGTGCCTTCTTACTTGAAAATGTTTTTCAAAAGGAAGAGTTGATACTATTTTATTTATCAAGTCTCCAAATGATTGTATACTTCTTGTGTAAATTTATGTAGATGACATAATATCCGGTTCTACTAATGAAAAACTGTCAAAAATTTGCTAAGCGTATGCAGAGTGAGTTTGAGATGAGTATGATGGGAGAGCTAAACTACTTTCTAGGACTCCAGATCAAACAGCACTCATAGGGAACATTCATCAACCAAGCTAAGTACACGAAGGATTTACTGAAGAAGTATGACTTTGATAACGAAAAGCCTATCAGAACTCCAATGGCTACATCAAATCGGCTAGGCATTAATGAAAGTGGAAAACCAGTCGACCAGCGTAAGTATCGAGGTAAGATTGGTAATTTATTATATTTAACTGCTAGTCGCCCTGATATCTTGTTTAGCGTTTGTATTTGTGCTTGATATCAAGCTAATCCTAAGGAATCATACTTATGTACCGTTAAGTGTATCTTCCGATACCTTAAAGGAACTTCTACAGTCGGCTTGTGGTATCCCAAAACCACATCTTTTGACCTAATCGGTTATTCAAATGCAAATTTTGTAGGATGCAAAGTAGACCATAAAAGTACCAACAGTACGTGTCATTTCTTAGGAAAAGCTTTAGTCTCCTGGTTTAGCAAGAAGCAAAATTCTGTAGCACTATCAACGACTAAGGCTGAGTATATCGCCGCAGGACGTTGTTGTGCTCTAATTTTGTGGATAAATCAAACGCTAGAGGACTACAATCTGTACTGCATAAAGATTCTCATATATTATGATAAAACTAGTACGATTAATTTGACTAAGAACTATGTTTTTCACTCACGCACGAAGCATATAGAGATACGTCATAACTTTTTACGTGATCACCAGCAACACGGGGATATTTGCTTAGAATTTATCGACACAGATCATCAATTAACAGATATTTTTAAAAAATCGCTAGCTGAAGACCGTTTCAATTATCTGCGTCACGAATTAGGTATACTTGAATTTTCAGATTCATAATGTGTTATGTTTAATAAAAATGCTTACAACTTGAGATTTTGAGATTTATTAATTGAAATTATTTTTAGTACAATCCGAAAGGGCCCTTTTGTCAAAAAGACGTAAAAGTCTAAGCGATACGGTGCCAAGTATCTTTGGACTACCGCTAGCTGGAATTCGGCCCCTATAGCTAACCCAAAGTAATGGATATTACTAAATTATAGAATTAAAAGTTATTGAGTATATTTATTATTCATTATGCATCAAATGAAATAGAAAAACAAGTGGCCTACCTCGGACAGAACTCGGACCGAGTTTGGACCGAGTTCAGGCCGAGTTCGGTTGGCATCGTTTCAAGTTTCCAGAACAGCATAGCTGGTCCTAGATCCCTATATAACTTCATCTTCTTCTTCTTTTTTTCTTCACACCCGAACGAAAAAATCTAAAACTCTAGTTTGCTATTACAGTTTCCAAGCTCCAATCTTCTTTTTCTCAACTCTAGGAGGCTCTAGAAGGTTTTCTCCCCTCTTCTACCTAGTATTTTTGAGGTATATCTCTTTCCATCTTCTTTTCAATTCTATGGCTCCAAATCTTTTTAAGAAAAGGAAAGGATAGTCTACGGCTTCGTATTCTACCTCTGAATATGAACCCACCAATGTGTTTTGTCCTGCTCGCCCTACCGACAAAGAGGGATATGATGCGACCCTATTTTCGTCTATGGAAATAGCGAACATGGTTTGACGCCTTTCATTTTTGGGAAATATGCCCCGGACAATCAGTCAACTTCACTATCATCTTTGAGTACGCCTCCACTTTTGAAAACTTTGGTCTCAGGGATTTTTTTAAAACTTCTAGTAATATTTATGATAATATTGTACGTATATTTTATTGTAATATGCAAATAAAAGACGACGGTATTAACTATTCTTGTGTCGACGAAAAAGAGATTGGATTTAACTCAACTGACCATAGTGAATACTTCCATATGTCGGACATCGGCGAAGCATTAGTTAAGATAAACCGACTTCAATTTCTCGCAGATGTTACCCTTGATTTCCTTAAGGCTGCAATGTGTCATCCTAATCCAGTCCCTAGGGGCGGTAAGCTGTATGCAAAGCACCTTAATCAACACTACTAAGAGTTGCATTGTTTCATTTATTCTGTTTTGCTTCCTAAAATGGGATCTACTTATGAGATTACCTTTTTCGAGATGTCTTTCATGTACCACCTTCACTTTGGTGTCATATTCTCTGTCTTCAAGACCTTCATGGCTTGGATGATCAGCTGTCGGAGTGTGGGTCACAACCTCTTGTACCCTATGCATCTAGTAGTCATTTTTAGGAGATTTAAAATCAACCATGATTCCTGTCCTATCTCCGGGTCGTCTTCTGAGGTGACTAGGTCTAGAAAATATCCTTTACCTCCACCCGGTGCTGCTTATGCTGATGTTCATGCTGATCAAGACGCTCCAGCTCTTGCCCCTGCTGCTCCAGGATTTGATCCTCGGTTCGATCAACAGTTCTATGACTTTGTCACCCTCTCGGGACAACGTCATCAAAGCTATTTTGATGTTGAGTTCTGCCATACCTCTCAGGCTCAGGTCTTGAGGAATGGCATTGCTAATATGTACTGGAGTTTGGTGCAACATCCTTCAGCTCATGTTCCGATTATCCGTCATCCTGGCTTGGACGAACCGAAGTTTAATGATCTGACCACCTTTGAATACTTTGATCCGACTACATCTTACTTCGATCCTCAGCCAGCTGCTCCTTCAGCCGATCATGACGCTCAGATGTGATTTGGGCTTTTGGTTTCAAGTTTTGTGATTTTAGTTTGCTGATGATGATCTATGTCATAGTGTACTTTATAGTAGTCTAAACCCTTTTGTAGCACCCAGTTTTTCAAATAAGGATAATTTTAAAATTTCGTGTTTATAATTATTTTAATAATGATATTTAATTCATGATATGATTTTTTGGTGATTTTAAAATCATTTTAAAATTATTTAAATCAATGACTTATGGTTTTGACGTTTTGCTAGTGAAACCCTAGAGACTGTTTGACCTAGAGCCTAACCATACGATTATAATATTTTAATGTCATTTTTGGCCTAAGGATATTTTTGCATTTGACCTCTTTGAATTATTTTGATATTATTTTATTATTTATGATATTGTTTTGGGGTTATTTGAGTCGGGTTCGAATTTCAACTCAATCCGACTTGAAACGGGGACCCGGGGGTAGTTTGACTCTAGTGGGACCCACACACTAGTTAGGCATGGCCCACATGATATTAATTTTAGTCCACATGATAGAAATATTTTAGTTAGAGGATAGACTAATTATTATGGATAAGGTTAGTGTGATTAGAGACTTTAGAATGACTAATTTAGCCCCAACCAATTAGCCCTTTCCTAATACTCATAGAATAGGTTAGTGGGGGCATTTTGGAGCTTACCATAATAGGACAAATAGCCTCATATGGCCAGCCACTTTGGGAGAGGATAGGCTCAAGTTCATTTCATTATTCTCATCCACACTCTCTCTCTTGTTCTTCTCCAAATTTCTAGAGAGCAATCCCTAGCAATTTCTCCACCAAATCCTTCTATTTTGCCACCAAATCTTCTTCTTTCCTTCTCCATTCTAGCCAAGGAGGAAGCTACCCAAGTTTGGGAGGATTCGGAGCTTGTTCGTGTCCTTTTGGAATCTCTACGTGTC
Organism: Iris pallida; assembly: GCA_029216955.1. Lineage (NCBI taxonomy): Eukaryota > Viridiplantae > Streptophyta > Magnoliopsida > Asparagales > Iridaceae > Iris > Iris pallida. The sequence goes on along the minus strand of JANAVB010038018.1, from coordinate 15,013,453 downwards.
GGTGTCGCTCCGGGAAGGCTTTTCTTCGATTCGATCTACCGGGAGGTATAAATTCCTTCTTCTTTTCATTTTCTCATACATATAGGTCTATTTTGAACCCATAGGAATGACCCCCATGGTTGTATCTCCATCTGTGTCCATTTCGTGTCCATTTGGAGGTCATAGGAGTGTCCTTTGTGTTGTGGTTGTGTCCATGTAGGAAAACCCCAAATTTGGACACACTATGTGTTGTTGTTATGTATGAATAAATTATTACATGTTTAATCTCATATTTTTGTATTGGAGATGTGTTCTATAGTGTCTCATATATATATATATTAGTGTAGAGAGTGAGTTCTTGATATATTATGTTATATACTTGTGTTCTTTTGTCTCAAACTACCCAAATCCGTCATAATTTTTATCCACGTTTTTAATTTCAGCCCTAACTTAGAAATGTCATAACTTCTAGCTCAAAGCTCCGTTTAATCTCCTATTTTTTTAAAAGAAGCGTATTGAAGTTAGCTTTCCAAAAACATGTATTAATAGGCCTAATTCTTTCTGTAACTTTCTGGAGAATTATTTGAGTGTCAGCTGTACGAAAGACAAACGCGTTCTCGGTATTTTCGCGATTCCGGGAGTTTTCGGAAACGAAAATGCGATCCGTTTAAAGTTTCGAAAAGCTAACATATAGATCTATAACATACTTTAATCCTAGATTTTAATTCATACTGAGATGGTATAGTATTGATTATTAGTAGGAGTTACTATTCGACATATGCATTTTGTGCACCCTTGTGTGTAATATAATGTTCTATTTGATTTTAACCCTTGTTAATGTATATACATTATGTAATTAAATAGAGAATTCAAGCATGAGTAAATATTTAAATAAATGATGTATGAGGTGTAAGTATCCTATCTAATGTAAGCATGTATAAGTATGGCTTGTAATGTATATGTAGGTTCCATAGTATGTAATGTATGGTGCATATAGTGGTACAAGAGAATAAATGAATGATGAATGAATGCAAGCATGAATGTAATGTAATAATAGATGTAATGTATGCAATATACAAGTTAATAAGATGTAATGTTCTATGTTAACACAAATCCTATATTACCTCATGTACCCCCTTACACTATGTTGACACTATCACACTTGACACATTGTTCACTTACACTTTGACACTCTTTGATATGTATACACTATGTATGCCCATTTAACCCTCACTTGCCCCTTTGCCATGTTCACATACACACACATAGCCTCTTAAATAAGTATTTATGAATATAGTTAACTTAGCTATGTATGTATATTATATATATGTTAGCATATTGTGTTGTAATATATAAGTTTATATAACCATTTGAAATGCCATAATTATAGACCTAATGTTGAATACCAATATATGCATGTGTATATATGTGTAGATATATATAGCTTAAAGTAATAGATTACCTAGTGTATATCCAATATGAATTCTTACCTATTTGAGTATTGAATAATTGCATGCTATATAGAGTTGGGTGTATGTTGGCTTGTATAGCCTTGTATTGATGTGTGCTTGCTAGAATAGTCTTGGTTAGGCCTAGTAAGACTTGCTGGGTTAGGACATGACCTAGTTTGACCTTGTTTGACTAGTGCAGTTGACTAGAGTTGACCAAGGGTTGACTTTGGCCTAGTTTGACCTAGATTCATGTAGAATACATTGTAGTACTTTATATTACCCTTTTGGATATGTTGTGACTCGTGCTGTTCTAATTAGGAGCCAGACACCTCTCCTCGGACAGTATCTTTACCTTGGACATTCAGATATCAGGCGAGTACATTCTCTGATTATTTCATATCCTGTTAGAATTATTTTCCTGCTTTAGATTACTATACTTGATGCTGTCACGTTGGTAACACGGATCAGTACTATATGGATCCTTTTTTGAGATGTTATCCTCTCAGGGAGCATCGTATACTACATGTTCTGTGTGTTTTACTTACATGGTGTATCACTATGCTTCACGGTTCTTCGATCACTTGTGACATGTACTCTCATGATCACAGAGTCTTCCCAGAATCACCCCATTGTGGGCATTCCCAGAATCACCCATTTATGGACTATCCATGTATCATCCCTTGTGGGCCTTTGCATGGAATCGTAACATAACCTGGTTGGATCCTTGTGTATTGATTGGGGGTACGGGGGAGTAGAAATAGCATGTGAATAATTCCAAATAATATAATCTTGAACCACCTCTCATGAATCACCTTTACCTGTTCACATGTCTAGCTTGTACTCTGATTCACTAGTCACTGTTAGTTCTCTACTTATAGTAGATATTTCTATTACAGTTCTCTCTCTCTCTCTGTTTACATACTGTATTTCTTTCAGATCATGTATCTTAATTTACTGCATGATTATATTTTTCTAACCTGCCATGATCTGTTGAGATGTATTGTGCTCGCTCCAGTCCTGACTGGACCTATTGATAAATTTTACAGATAGCCTGGAGGTTGGCTGCTAGCCTAGAGGAGACAGTAGAGGTTGCATAGATAGCTAGGGTTTTTGCTTATAGTTTATTTTTAGTCATCTTGAGTTGTATTTATAGATTACTGTATTTGAGTTTTGAGATGTATTCTGAGTTTGTATCTTAGACACTTAGACTTCTATCTGTTGTATCTCTTTTCGATTTCATGTTTTATCTATCTTCCTTTATGCTCTACCTTAGATGTGATTGAGTTTACATTCTGCTATGTCACCCCCATTCAGGGAGTATAAACTATTTAGTCTTATACTGTTAGATGCATTGAAACCTAGGACAGCGTTCTACCACCGACACTGCGGCGTAGGCTGGGCGTTGTTATGTTCTCGTGCCCTAACTCTAGGGTGCGGGTCGTGACACGTTTTTAGTGGTGGCCCATGCAGGTCAAGATTCGCATTAGTGCGATTTCGTAGTAGCGCAACGACTTAGTTGTACTACTACGAGCCTGCTATAGGATATATAAATTAAGGTATTAGGATGAGAGGATACTCAATCACTGTTAGGATTCCTTGAGAGATTCCTGGGATGACCCTTAAGAATCTCATTTTGAATTCCGATTTAAACTCCTTTTTCTTGTTTTGATTCACCTTTTTCCTTGATTTGAATTTGATTTTGTGGATTCGTTGTAGAACTTTGAATCCTGGTATTAGTTGATGATTTTGATAAAATTTTGTAGTTGTTGATTTAATTTTGTATTTAGATTAATATTTTTAAATCCAAGGTACTCAATCACACTTAGGATTCTTTGAGAGATTTCTAGGACGACCCCTGAGAAACTCATTTTGAACTTCAATTGGAATTCCTTTTCCTCTTGTTTGGATTCACCCTCATTCCTTGCTATTAAATTTAAGCTTGATAGGTTCCTCTCGTTTGAACCGATGAGAAGGAACATATCTTCATTATTCTTTCTCGCCATTATTCCATTGCATTCTTATTTACCTCTTATCTTAAACTCTATCTCATTACATTAATTACCCATATCTTGTCGTCCCTACCAGATGTACTTCGAAACCCTTGAATCTTCGTATCTTTTGCATGGGGAAGGCTAAGGAAGTGACATAAATTATGTAGCTCAGAGAAGACGTAACTGGTTATTTTATGATGATCTAAAGGAAATCAAATGTGGAGTGTTCCATATGAAAACTTGAGATAGAAATGTGGTAAAGGTCTCGAATAGAATAAAGAGATGTATACTGCCAATCTGGAAACAATTACAATTAGAGAAATTTTGGGGTTATGAGATAGTTTATAGGTGTATTCAAAACTAATGAGGATATCAGAGGTCAATCTAGTTTTGAGAACTTAGAAAATCTTGGTTATTGATTCTGGGAAAAACTTTTACTCTGAGGCTATGTAGAAGGTTAGTGATGGAAAAGAGAAGTTAATTGTGTTTAATAAGGATATTAAACAAGATGTTGCGAGGAAATGACTAGGGATAGAGAGAACACAAAGTTATGGAAGTTTAGAGATTGTTGTGAAATATTTTTAGGAGAATAATATTCAAGGGTGTATGTCGAAGAAAATACGGAAGTTGATTTTATGATGGAAGATAAGTTTTGTAAGGCCTAGAGATTTAAATTAAATAATACGAGGAGAATAATTTGAACAAGTTCAAGGAATTCGTAAACGGGATTTAGAGGTTTTGGGTCAAATTTAAGACAAGGTGAAAGAACTTGGAAATTTAAATAAATGGTTAATGTTGATTCCTAAATGTGAGGGCTGTACTTCAAGAGTGATGTTTGGAAATTGGAAATTGCCTACGGTAGTCATGGTAAGGGACTAAGTAAAGGTTAAATTTTCATATGGAGACTGGTGAGGTAAAGATATGATTGGCAAGTTATGACCAGATGAACTTAAGAGTATCAGAAGCAGATGACTAACTCGATCTTCATTATTTTGTGCATTAATTACCACCTCTTGAACTCCCACTTTCTAATTGAGATCCTTGACGTTTCTTATCGTTACTTTGATATTCGAAATGTAATACTAGCTGTTACCTTCCAACAAATCTTATATGCAAGACCTAGACGAGCTCACCTTCGTGTAGGTATATCATGTCCCACTAAAACCCGTCTTCTTGTACTCTATTTTCTTGATATAATTTTTTGGTCAACTGGATAAACTATAACCTCTACCATTATACTAAATTTCTTCTTATTTCAATTAGAAATCCAGCCTTGACTCAATTCTTTCGACCCGACATGTGATGGTGTTCTGCTTGTTTCCTTAGATGCTTAACCTTGTACCTTATCTGATTACTTGCCCCGTTGGTTAAGAAACTTGGACTATGTAATTCTTTTCATCATTACCGCCCTTATATCTTGTGCTGCTAAATTAGCCTTAGTTTTGCAAGCTTATCTATTTTCGAGCTTGGTCATGACATATTTTATTGGGTGGCCACCCACTAACATATTGTCTAATCAGAATCGGTACATGGTGGTCTGATCAACCTATTGCACTTTGGTTCGCTTTTTCATGTATCAATCTACGAGAATGGAGACATAGTTAAACTTGAACCTATAGTCTCATTCGCGACAGCCTTGACAATTCTCCTTGAAATCTTTTCATCGCCTTTGAACCTCGTATTCGTACTCAGTCGAATTAAATTTAATCATGAACTGAACCTCCATCATTGGATGCTCGTGCTCATACTTTGATTTCATTGATTTTCCTTCTTGCCCAAATCTCGTTTTATCCCGAAATTGATCAACTTAGATCGTGTCAAGACAAAAATCTATTTATGATTTGTTGTGCCTAAATTTTCAATTTTTGCCATTTTATGGAATAGTAACCTTTTAATAATTTCTTAGTTGCTTGTTAATGACCAATTTTTATATAGGATGGTAGACGGCCCTACAACCTTGATGATTGTTGTTTCCTTACCTTCCCAATTAGGACACCCTAGATTGTTTGTGTGTTGATACCATAGTACTGTTTTGACCTAGAATGACCAGTGCACCTAGGTGAGACTTCCAACTGCTACGGTATGCCCTGACCTTGTATACTATTCCTTCAAATTGTATGATTTAGATATAAAAAAAATTAGACCTTGATTGTTGGGAAATAGGGACGTCACCCCATTAGTATCAGTTGTAGATATATATAGGTTAGTCCTTGATGTGGGGATGTGTGTCTCTAAACATGTAGCTTATGAGATTTATAAGAGATTATAGTATCAGCCTTGATAGGATGTACTAGTCTTTTGGTGATTATAAATGTGTTATGAGAGATAGGGGCCTATATGTCTTAGTAATGCATCGTTCCTATGGTAATAGAATGTATTAATAGATGGTTAATAGGAAGATAATAGTTTGAGCATACCTATAGCCTACGATCAGTTCCTTTTCATCCTTAGTTAAGACCACTTTAAAATAGGTCCAGTCCCTTGGATATAGGTTCCAGTCCATATTTTATTGAAGTTCCATTACCGCCGTACAGCAGAGCAGTGTTGGAGGTATTCCTAGATTGACACTATTTAGATGTTCGTTTATTATTCCAGTGTTAGGAAGTGTTACCTTAGATATTTGGTAGGTTATAGGCTCTAGAAGGAGTACTATCGATCTTAAATTTCGAGGACGAAATTTTTCTAAGGTGGGTAGAGTTGTAGCACCCAGTTTTCCAAATGAGGATAATTTTAAAATTTCGTGTTTATAATTATTTTAATAATGATATTTAATTCATGATATAATTTTTTGGTGATTTTAAAATCATTTTAAAATTATTTAAATCAATGACTTGTGGTTTTGACGTTTTGCTAGTGAAACCCTAGAGACTGTTTGACCTAGAGCCTAACCATGTGATTATGATATTTTAATATCATTTTTGGCCTAAGAATATTTTTATATTTGACCTCTTTGAATTATTTTAATATTATTTTATTATTTATGATATTGTTTTGGGGTTATTTGAGTCGAGTTCGAATTTCAACTCAATCCGACTTGAAACGGGGACCCGGGGGTAGTTTGACTCTAGTGGGACCCACACACTAGTTAGGCATGGCCCACATGATATTAATTTTAGTCCACATGATAGAAATATTTTAGTCAGAGAATAGACTAATTATTATGGATAAGGTTAGTGTGGTTAGAGACTTTAGAATAACTAATTTAGCCCCAACCAATTAGCCCTTTCCTAATACTCATAGAATAGGTTAGTGGGGGCATTTTGGACCTTACCATAATAGGACAAATAGCCCCATATGGCCAGCCACATTGGGAGAGGATAGGCTCAAGTTTATTTCATTATTCTCATCCACACTCTCTCTCTTGTTCTTCCCCAAATTCCTAGAGAGTAATTCCTAGCAATTTCTCCACCAAATCCTTCCATTTTGCCACCAAATCTTCTTCTTTCCTTCTTCATTCTAGCCAAGGAGGAAGCTACCCAAGTTTGGGAGGATTCGGAGCTTGTTCGTGTCCTTTTGGAATCTCTACGTGTCGGTGTCGCTCCGGGAAGGCTTTTCTTCGATTCGATCTACCGGGAGGTATAAATCCCTTCTCCTTTTCATTTCCTCATGCATATAGGTCTATTTTGAACCCATAGAAATGACCCCCATGGTTGTATCTCCATTTGTGTCCATTTCGTGTCCATTTGGAGGTCATAGGAGTGTCCTTTGTGTTGTGGTTGTGTCCATGTAGGAAAACCCCAAATTTGGACACACTATGTGTTGTTGTTATGTATGAATGAATTATTACATGTTTAATCTCATATTTTTGTATTGGAGATGTATTCTATAGTGTCTCATATATATATATTAGTGTAGAGAGTGAGTTCTTGATATATTATGTTATATACTTGAGTTCTTTTGTCTCAAACTACCCAAATCCGTCATGATTTTTATCCACGTTTTTAATTTCAGCCCTAAAATAGAAATGTCATAACTTCTAGCTCAAAGCTCGGTTTAATCTTCCATTTTTTTTAAAAGAAGCATATTGAAGTTAGCTTTCCAAAAACATGTATTAATAGGCCTAATTCTTTCTATAACTTTCTGGAAAATTATTTGAGTGTCAGCTGTACGAAAGAGAAACGCGTTCTCGGTGTTTTCGCGATTCCGGGAGTTTTCGGAAATGAAAACGCGATCCGTTTGAAGTTTCAGAAAGCTAACACATAGATATATAACATACTTTAGTCCTAGATTTTAATTCATGCTGAGATGGTACAGTATTAATTATTAGTAGGAGTTACTATTCGGCATATACATTTTGTGCACCCTTGTGTGTAATATAATGTTCTATTTAATTTTAACCCATGTTAATGTATATACATTATGTAATTAAATAGAGAATGCAAGCATGAGTAAATGTTTAAATAAATAATGTATGAGGTGTAAGTATCCTATCTAATGTAAGCATGTATAAGTATGGCTTGTAATGAATATGTAGGTTCCATAGTATGTAATGTATGGTGCATATAGTGGTACAAGAGAATAAATGAATGATGAATGAATGCAAGCATGAATGTAATGTAATAATAGATGTAATGTATGCAATATACAAGTTAATAAGATGTAATATTCTATGTTAACACAAATCCTATATTACCTCATGTACCCCCTTACACTATGTTGACACTATCACACTTGACACATTGTTCACTTACACTTTGACACTCTTTGATATGTATACACTATGTATGCCTATTTAACCCTCACTTGCCCCTTTGCCATGTTTACATACACACACATAGCCTCTTAAATAAGTATTTATGAATATAGTTAACTTAGCTATGTATGTATATTATATATATGTTTGCATATTGTGTTGTAATATATAAGTTTATATAACTATTTAAAATGCCATGATTATAGACCTAATGTTGAATACCAATATATGCATGCGTATATATGTGTAGATATATATAGCTTAAAGTAATAGATTACCTAGTGTATATCCAATGTGAATTCTTGCCTATTTGAGTATTAAATAATTGCATGCTATATAGAGTTGGGTGTATGTTGGCTTGTATAGCCTTGTATTGATGTGTACTTGCTATGATAGTCTTGGTTAGGCCTAGTAAGACTTGCTGGGTTAGGACATGACCTAGTTTGACCTAGTTTGACTAGTGCAGTTGACCAGAGTTGACCAAGGGTTGTCTTTGGCCTAGTTTGACCTAGATTCATGAAGAATGCATTGTAGTGCTTTATATTACCCTTCTGGACATGTTTTGACTTGTGCTGTTCTAATTAGGAGCCAGACACCTCTCCTCGGACAGTATCTTTACCTTGGACATTCAGATATCAGGCGAGTACATTCTCTGATCATTTTATATCCTGTTAGAATTATTTTCCTGCTTTAGATTACTATACTTGATGCTGTCACATTGGTAACATGGATTAGTACTATATGGATCCTTTTTTGAGATATTATCCTCTCAGGGAGCATCGTATACTAAATGTTATGTGTGTTTCACTTACATGGTGTATCACTATGCTTCACGGTTCTTCGATCACTTGTGACATGTACTCTCATGATCACAGAGTCTTTCCAGAATCACCCTATTATGGGCATTCCCAGAATCACCCACTTATGGGCTATCCATGTATCATCCCTTGTGGGCCTTTGCATGGAATCATAACATAACCTGGTCGGATCCTTGTGTATTGATTGGGGGTACGGGGGAGTAGAAATAGCATGTGAATAATTCCAAATAATATAATCTTGAACCACCTCTTATGAATCATCTCTACCTGTTCACATATCTAGCTTGTACTCTGATTCACTAGTCACTGTTAGTTCTCTACTTATAGTAGATATTTCTATTACAGTTCTCTCTCTCTCTGTTTACATATTGTATTTCTTTCAGATCCTGTATCTTAATTTATTGCATGATTATATTTTTCTAACCTGCCATGATCTGTTGAGATATATTGTGCTCGCTCCAGTCCTGACTGGACCTGTTGATAAATTTTACAGATAGCCTAAAGGTTGGCTGCTAGCCTAGAGGAGACAGTAGAGGTTGCATAGATAGCTAGGATTTTTGCTTATAGTTTATTTTCAGTCATCTTGAGTTGTATTTATAGATTACTGTATTTGAGTTTTGAGATGTATTCTGAGTTTGTATCTTAGACACTTAGACTTCTATCTGTTGTATCTCTTTTCGATTTCATGTTTTATCTATCTTCCTTTATACTCTACCTTAGATGTGATTGAGTTTACATTCTGCTATGTCACACCCATTCAGGGAGTATAAACTGTTTAGTCTTATACTGTTAGATGCATTGAGACCTAGGACAGCGTTCTACCGCCGACACTGCGGCATAGGCTGGGCATTGTTACGTTCTCGTGCCCTAACTCTAGGATGCGGGTCGTGACATCTTTCAGTTGGACTTATGTAGCAGTCATAAACTCTTTCAGTTATGTCTTTATGCATTTGGATTTCAGTTATATTTGCTTTTAGTTGTATTCTAGTTCATGCTATTTGAGTTTCTTTATTTACACTGCTGTTAGTTCTACTGAGTTATGACTTGTTTAGTATGGATATTACTCTATCTATTTCTTTGTCTGTGTTGGATTGTTAGCTTCACATATTACGGAGGAGCTACACATTTTGCGTACATGACAAAGGGGGAGAAGAGCAATACCAAAAATTAAATTTTGCGATAGCGATACATTTCTGCAAGTCCGGTATATTTTTTCAAAGTTACATACTAGTTATATTTTGGTATAGACTCAAGTTTGTCAATTGTCAAAATAGAGGATATTGTTGGCCCATTGGCTAAATGGTCATACCTGATTTTGATAATCAACGATAATTTAAGTCGATAAGCAAAATATACGAACTGCTACAGATGTTACAGGTTACTGAAATCAATACCGAAGAACGTACTACATCTACATCCTACATCCATAAGGAACGTCGCATCATTATCCAGACAAGATTGTTTCGGAATCCAGATCTAGTCATTTTATATTTTCTTTTGTATTTTTACTTTATTGAGTCTAGGAAATATAGAATGTGAGATCGTTCGGATATTACTGGCTTAGGTTTTTCTCAGTCCATAAACTAAAAAGCCTACCTATTTATCCCAAAAGAACCCCACATATCCAAAGAGCCCAAACCTATGCAATTTGGCCCATACAAATCCCATTCTGCACAAAATTCGGTCAGAACTCTGACCGAGTTCGATCCGAGTTAGGCCAGAAGATTTTTGAAATTTTGTTTCCCCCAAATTTGTATGCAACATTCGAATGCGAGATCCAAGCATCCGAACTCTGCCCGAGTTCGATCCTCAAAAATACTATAAACAGAGAAGTTTTTCACATTTCTAATCACTCATTCACTCCTCTCTCTCTCTCTCTCTCTCTCTCTCTCTCTCTCTCTCTCTCTTTTTAAGTGCTTTTCAATGCTCTAAAGCTTTCAAATCTTACCTATACCACTCTTAGCCAAAGCCAGAAATATTCTGTTTGATTTAGAGTCTTTGGTACAAAGAGTTATAAAGAGGTCGCAATTCAGAAAACGTTCCAGTTTTTGCGTTCAAGTTTGTTGGAGTCGGTCGTGCGCTCGTCACCAAGGCACGGTGTTGTAAAGAGATGGCAAGCTTTCATTTAGTTGTGAATAGTGGATTAACAGCGGACAAGAGTACTCGCGAATGGATTAGTCCTCTCAGAGGGAAACCATTATATATCGCGGTGTTCACTAAGTTTGATTTTTTATCTCTTGATTGCTGCATTTAATTTACTGTCTCTTATAACTGTCGTAGTTTTAATCTATTAATTTTTTAAGTGGTGGTTATTTTTGCTGTACACGCACACACTCTATTTACCCCCTAGAGGTGCTCAATGGTTCTACATTCTAGACTAGCAGAATTTTGTACAAATTTGCCCCGAATTCGGCCCAAGTTCGACTACCTGAACGTTGGATTTTAAACTCAGTCTTACCGCAGTTACGGATGCAACGACTATATGTCGAGATTCTCTCATAGAATTCTGTCCGAATTCTGCCGAATTCTGCCCGAATTCTTTCGTAGGAAATCCTATAAATAGAGAAGAAATTCTACCAATTCAACTCACTCATTCACTTTCATATCTCTTCTCTTTAAGCTTACTACGATCTTCCAAAGCCCCACTAAGCTTTCAATTTCAAATCCTAAGCCAGTTACAATCCTCTAGTCGATTTGCCAATGCGGTATGGTCTAGAATTTCAGAGTGATTGTAATCAAGAGGCTTCATAGAAGTGAGACACTTTATAATTAAAGTTGGTAGAGTACTTCGGATCAAAGCTCGCATTTGTAGAAGTTGCAAGGACTTCGTATGAAAACTTGCGATCTTTCCATAGTAGATTTCAACTGGGAGCTAGAGTTCTCTCGACTGGATTATTCCTCGTAAGGGGAAGACCAGTATACATCGCCGTCTTTGCGTTTTCTCTTTGTACTTTACTTTTACTTACTCATAACTGTGATATATTTATATGATCTTGCTGCTAACATTTTAATAGATAATATTCTGCTGCCTACTCTATTCACCCCTTCCCCCTCTACAGTATATCGCTTTATATTTCGTTTCTACATCCTGGAGCAAAAAGCCCTAACATTGCAGCTTCCAGAAGCACAACCTACTGGAGCACATTGCCTCAAAAGACACAGCATCTAAAGGTGCAGCCTCGCTAGTACAGTACCCCAGCCATCAATTCAGTATTTACGGTACGATTGACACATAGTGTCAGCCAATAGTTGTCAGATGTCAGCTATCATTTGTCAATTGTCAGACATCGAATGTCAGTTGTCAGATATCCGCAGCCAATTTGGCCCAGGAGCGCAGTTATCATCGCACTCAAAAGTGCAGCCTCCAGGCCACTCAACAAGTGCACTCTCCAGGGCGTTTCGGAGCGTAGCTTCCAGCAGGATTCAAATAGCGCAGCCTCTATGGCACTCAAGAGGCACAGCCTCTACGGCAAGAGCGCAACTCTCATAGTATCCATAAAGTGCAACACTTGCCCATGAATGCCACGTGGCCAGCAAAAGTATAGTGCCTCTCGGGCATAGTTGAATCTATTCTATTTTAACTGAATGAGATTGTTGAGCAACGTACACGCGCCACGTGTCATTGACTCAGTTATGCCTATAAATGGATGCCAACCACCCAATATCTTAGCAAAAAAATGAATATCAACAACTGTCACGTGTCAGCTCATTCGCGGTACAACAATACAGTTACAACAGATTCAGTTCTATCTTCATACATGCCACGTTCTTGTGCACCAAAAACCCATGGGCGCATTAAATATATGCACATGTGTTGGCTGTCTCATCTGCCTATAAATAGAAGGAGTACTCATTCACTCTCAATCTCCAGCCCAGATTATTTAGAGAGATACAACTAGAGAGTCAGAGCATTTTTTTTCTCATCGTTAGATCATCAACGGAGTAAAGGAACCACTACAGTATTCGATCAATATCGTCACACTTTTCCAGAATTATTTGTACTTAGATTTCCTTTTTAGGACATCTTTTGTACTTTTGTCGCTTGTAATACAAAAAGTTCGTACAACTTTTATCCATGGCAAACAGTAAATACTATTCGAGGATCCATTAGATTAGAAATTCTTCTCATATGTACAGTTGGTCATTATCACGTGGCTCGATCCTATATATTTTGGGACGGGCATGACACACGTCAATGTACTTTGTAGTAAGAGCTTGGATGCATATAGAAGCTCTAGCACATCAGTCCTGACTCAACCTCCATAGTAACTAAGCTATAAATAAAAGAAAAATCTTTGCTCCACCATCTAATTTGTGTTTGTGTTCAATCTCCTCTAAGTTGTGTTTGTATCCAATCTCCTTGGGGACCCCTTTATATTCGAATATCTTCTCCACCATCTAATGCAAATAAAAGAAAATTCTTTGCTTCAACGTCAATATGGAATTCTGAAAGTTCCATTTTGATGCCATCTTGGTACCTCTTGTGTCTCTTTAACAATCGACAAAAGGGTATGATGCGAAGGACTTATATTAATAAGGTTGACAATCCGCCTCACGACCCAATCGATTGGATCGTTATTCTTTCTATCTCGTAACTCCATCATTATCTCCTCGAGTTGTCTCCTTCACTTGTCCATCTCAAGATCCCATACATCATGTTCATAGCCGCTACGTTTATGGCCACCACAACCACCATGAGCACGTATAAGTCTCGACATGGATAATGATTAATATAGATATGAGCTCTGATCCTATTATAGTACAACCCTAGACTAGCATAGTTAGGGTTTCAGTACAAGGAAAAGGAAGGGAAAGAGTAAATGGAATAAGGGCACTCATGCCTAAGGTTCTGTAACGCCCCAGTCTCAAAATACGTATAGGACTAGGATACGTATACATGCCAGCTACGCATCGAGAGGACTCCAGTCCAGCTCGAATACGTATAAGCTGTATGGACTACTGCATTATGCCTAATCAAAGCAAGTCAAAACTAATCTCAATCCACAATAAATAATAAAATATCAAGAATGAACAATATGGTTCGTGGTCTGCAGCCCACTAGCATACATGTCCGAATAGACACACAAAAAAACACGAGTTTAATTAAACTAGGCTAATAAGAAGAAATATATCAAGATAAGAATATGCAGCACGAGAGAATAATAAAATAAAATCATGCACCAACGATACCTGAATCCTGCAGACGCAAAACAAAACCATCCATCGATTCTACCAGCTTGGCTATAACCTGGAAAGATTACCAGGTCCTCAGAGGACTAGCAAGACACATAATATACATGCCTACTGTACAGTAAATAACATGCAAGAAAAATAGGAATAACAAGTAGAAGAATGTAAAATAGGCAATGATCAATAAGACGTCTCAATATCATAACGCCATGGGACGCTCCCGACCTCAAGACAAAAGATAAATCTCTACTACCGTAATGCTATGGGACACTCCCGGACCTAGAGATGAGATAACAAGTCGAGAAGAAGTCTCTAACACTGTAACGCCATTGGACGCTCCCGATCTAGAGATGGAATAACAGCTCGATAAAAAGTCTCTAACACCATAACGCCATTGGACGCTCCCGATCTAGAGATATCAGGGCTAAAGTCTAATCAATCAATCATGACTACAGGTTAAGTAAAACTCAAGGGCGAAGGTAGAAGACTAGTCAATATCGTCACAAGACTCGCGTAGAACAATAACGGCATAAGATGACTCAATAAGGAATGTGCACGTAAAATAAGAAAGTATAAGTAACATAAACATGAATAAAAGATATGAAGTAGAATTGGAAAGAGATAATAATATAGAATATGCATGTAAATACTGTAAAGTTTGGCAAGGTGTACTTGCCTGAGGTTTGCACGGAGAACCAACAATATATCGCCAATCAACAAGTCAGAAAGTCCAAGTCTCACAACTGCCTCCAGAAGCTGTAATAGACGTTACCAACGTTTCCAGATTAGTCAAATTAGCTAGGATTGCATGTCCTTAAGTCCAATTCTGGACACAGGGGCAAAACGGTAATTTCGGGTCAAAACGGTGTCCACCGTTGGACCCGCTTTGCACCAAAAAATATGCCAAAGTCAATAGTCTCTAAAGTCGTCAAACTATAAGTTTACGGATTCGGTTTGATGATACGAACCCAATGGTATATACAATTTTGGATTCCGATGGGCCGTGCACAAAATCGCCCGTTGAATCGGATCATGGGGCCCGTAAAACGGCGACCCGATCAACTGTCTCAGAATCGGACCAAACTTGGCATACAAGACCAAAAAAATGATACAATCCTGTTGGCATAAGTTTTGTCTCGATCTGACGAACGTGTACAAAGTAATTGGAAAATTTGTACAGAGGTCGATACGGTGAATTTCGACGGATACGTATCAAATTCGTCGCGCACACGCAACCAATTTGAATTCAGTCAAAGCCCACACGTCCATGAACTCGATACGCACCTTTCGATGCTTTCGGTTCGTGACCACGTTGCCCGAATTGGCGGGACGCACGTCGTATCGAGGGATTTTCATGTTTTCAAAACTGGTTTTTGTCAAACTTCGGAATCCGATTTCTAGGCACATAGTCGATGTAATCGACTTTCGCGAATTGGATCGTGGAGCCCTACATGTTGTCTATAACTGTATTCAAGTAGAATTTCTATTCTGGTACTAGATCGATCAGGAACGATCTTCAAACGTGGGTGATTGGACCGTTATTGGAATTGTTTCGGGACAGATTTTTGATCGACTTTGTGTCAATTTCTTGGATCGGTCGCACGATTCTATCAAAAGCTAACTACTGGAGTTTGAATACGGTTATGTTGTAATCTTACCTGAGCAATCAGGACGACATTTCGTCGATCGAGAAGGGAGAATCGCGGCCTCAAACATTGGTGTTTGGGTTGATGCTGCGGTTGTTCTCCGAGTTCTACGCACGCGCATGGATTGCGGCGGTCTTGGCCGGCCGGTGGCGCTGTCACGGCGGTGGTCCGACGCCACCCAGGGTGGCTGGGGCGCGCGCAGTGTCATCCTCGGGTTAGGGTTTTGAAGTTTTTTCGAAGTCTCCTCGCGTTCTAATATATATTGATAAGCGGTTCTTCACCGCTGTGTAACGCAAGGGGAGGGGGTCAGGCTCCATTGTTCGGCTGGGCTTGGCCTTTAGTTAGCCTTTGGGTTTTGCTAGGCTGTGGCTGCTTTTTCTTTTTCTTTTTCTTTTTCTTTTTCTTTTTCTTTTTCTTTTTCTTTTTCTTTAATAGCAATAACTAATGTATATATGTATATTTATATATACACACACACACACACACACACATATATATATATATATATATACACCTACACACATATATTCATATACATGTATACATACACAAATATATTCATGTACATGTATACGTACACACATATTATATATATATATATATATATATATATATATATATATATATATATATATATATATATATATATATATATATATATATATATATATATATATATATATATTTATATTTATATTTATATATATATATATATATATATATATATATATATAAATATATATATATATTTATGTATATATAAATATATATATATATATATATATATATATATATATATATATATATATATATATATATATAAATATAAATATAAATATATATATATATATATATATATATATATATATATATATATATATATATATATATATATATATATAAATATATATATATATATATATATATATATATATATATATATATATATATATATATATATATATATATTTATATTTATATTTATATATATATATATATATATATATATATATATATATATATATATATATATATATATATATTTATATATACATAAATATATATATATATATATATATATATATATATATATATATATATATATATATATATATATATATAAATATATATATATATATATATATATATATATATATATATATATATATATATTTATATATACATACACATACACACACATATATATATATATGTAACATATACACATGTATAATATATATATATATTTATATATACATACACATACATATACATATATACGTAACATATTTATATGTACATATATTAATAAATTAGAAATATAATTACTTGCCTATATGATCAATATATATACCCTGGTATTTATACACATATATATACCACAAATTTCATACAGACAATACAATATTATAAATATAATCAATATTAATAATATCTAATAGTAATAAATATATTTATTTAATCAGCACAAAATAATAAAATAATAATAAAATAATTAAATGGTGGTTTGGTGAATCCATACTATTCACCTTTATCCAGGTCCAGAAAATTATACAAATATTGTAAAACAATATTTAATAATAAAAATACCAATTTTTGTATAGTTATTTAAATAAATAAAAATGCACATCAATACCTAAAATAATTTAGGAACTATTTGTACACACATATATATGCCTACATGGTCGTCTTTGGTCTCACTACATACCTAAGTTGGTACAATCGGGTCATCTAAAATCAATATATCTAATTAATAAATAAATAATTCTTCGGTGGGGGTTAAGTCACAACTTGATCTGATTTTCCTAGTTGAGACACACATATGGCTCGACCTTCCCTAAAATGGCTAATAGACTAGTCAAAGTACACGACTACACTATCCATGCTAAAATTCCTAGTCGATATGCATCTCTAACTTAACAATGACTAAGGCCATAAATAAATATGGTATTAGGCTATTATAAATATAATCATATATATACAAAATTGCATTTAAATCTGTTTAATTGTAGAACATCCCAAGATAAATCCATAATAATTATACTGTCATGGCAACCTAACATGGCTTCCTACCAAGTGGGGTTGGCTAGAATAGGGTCCAAATATATTTTCTAATTTAATCGAACTCTAAGAGTCAACCAATAAGTCTCTTGTGCCATTCGCAATTAAATAGCACATGGAGACTCGATTGAGTGGCACACCCTTGGCATGTGTGTCATAGACTCAAAATGGGCTAAAATTATATATTGGGTCAAATGGTTTCCATATCGAGTTCCGAATTCACATGGGAAGCTAGGTATGGAATTATGGTAAATAATCTAATTACCTAAATTTGACTCGAAGTTGCACGAAGTCAAAAGAATGCTAGGAGACAAGTTTGGATGGGACATGATATACCAAATTGGAGGTCATCTTGTCGACTACAAAACTCATGAACGACGTTTCGAGAGATGGGCACGTCTTGTGCTCCAAAAATCAAAGACACGGAAAAGTACATCTATAATTATAATTAATAAGAAAATATAATACAATAAATATACAATCATCTAATTGTATAAAATAAATAATAATAAAATCCCCAAAAATCAGGGTCTTTACAGGTTCTGCTTGGATTGAGGGTTAAGAGAGTTAAGTGAAGGGAAGTTAAGCGAGCGAAATAAAAATCATGCTTCGTGAGGGTAGGGGTTTAAGAGGGGGTTATAGAGGGTTAAGTGGGGGTTTGTTTAAGCTATTTTTTCTATTTTTGAACCCCCCAAATCGAAGGATTGACGAAGGAGATTGAGGGATTTTGTTTACAAAATCATAAATACATTTATTTGTCCTATAAAATATTATGACTTTTTTCTCTATTTTTTATGCTTTCAACATGCTGCTCCATATCTTCGTCATTTATAAAGATATTTTGACAAGTTTTTATTAAAATTTCAATCAAATTTAATTTTATGACAATGTAACAAGGGTATTTTGGTAACTATTATATTTTTGTTAATCATCCACTCACTCAAAATCTTCAACCAAACAAGAGTTATTAAATACACCACACTTAACTCTTTCTCCAATCCAAGCAAGGTTATATGTATTGACTCTACTTCTCCTCACTTAACTTCCCTTCAGGGGCTCTTTGTTTTGTGGAGGGTTGGCTACAAGTGGGTCATTTTGGTACAATTAGCTGCAAGTGAGGGGTCTTTTTGGTGAGTTACACCATCTAGTTGGCTGGAGCTTGCGTGCTACAAGCGGAGAATCTGTGACCCCAACAGTGCCGTGTCTCCCCTAAACTTGATTTCTTACCTTCCTCCAAAAAGTGGAGTAACTCCACGGAAGCTATGTTTGCTATGGTCACTTGCAACCCATTTTTCTCCTCTTCAGCTATGGTCACCTCCTTCCTTCCGCCATCTTCATCTTTCCTACAGGTGAAACTTTTTTCCCCATTCTTTTTGTTGCAAACTTGCGGATCACTTTTTTCGTAGTAGATTTGCAATATTTGTTAAGATCTGAGGTTATTTTTTTTCAAATTTTCACAATATATAATGTTAATTTCTGTTTCTATACACCAAATTTAAACTTTATGGTGAAAACCAACAGCTTATGTGAAATTTTGAGATCTAGCTCTACAAAAATTACTCTCTATTTGTTGATTTGTGAAATAATTCATGAGATTTAATATCTATTTTGATTTTATACCGAATTGTGTAATTTTTCCTTTCCGTTTCTCCTAAATGGCATGACTAATAATTGGTACATATGTGATGGTTTGTCTATTTTATACATGATATATGATTACAATTTGGAATTTTTTATATAGATGGATTTGTTGAATCCCAATGATCCTTTACTTAATGACGCAGTCGCTAGTATACTTATTGTCATAATTGTAATTATGGCTCTAATTTAAAATGAGAACAATGACCGTCAAGACATTACAAGAAAACCCTTCCAAATTAGAGAAAGTGGAGGTAAGCACACATGTATCGAATTTTGACAACATGACCAAATAATTGTGTCCATTATCTAAGGATGACTTATGCTGCTTCTTATGGTCTCAAAAATATCCTTCGTTCTAATGGGTCACTCCATGATATGCATTACGTTTGTGTGGAAGAACAACTAGTCCTATTCCTTTACATGCTGGTATATAAGACAAAAATAGAGTACGTGACATTAAATTCACTCGATCCGGAGAAACGGTTTCTACGTATGTTATTTAAGCCCTAGGTGTAATATGTTCTATTCAAGAACGATTTGTGAAGCAACCAGGGTCTGAAACTCCAAAGGAGATAAGGAATTCAGCAAAATAGTTTCATTGAAATATAGGATTGTATAGAGATGATAGATGGCACCCACATCAAAGCTACCCTCCTAGCCTCTATAGTAGCGAGGATCAGGGGTAAAAACAAGTAACACAAAATATGTTAGCGACTTGTACTCCCAACAAAAAATTTACATATATCCTGACAGGGTGGGAAGGTTGTGCTAATGATGTCATAATTTTAAAGGAATTCCTTTCTAGGCCATCTCTACATGGCCTAAAGTTCATAGCAGGTAAATAGTTTGAAGCATTCAAACTTTATAGTTTCATTTTTATGCACGTAGCTTCTCATGTATAAGAAAGAATTAATCTTACATTTTTATACATGTCGTTTTTTTACGTATAGGAAAGTATTACTTGGCTGATGTTGGCCACACCACAATGTCGGGTTTTGTTGCCCCTTATCGTGGAGTTAGGTACTACTTCAATCCTAAGAAGGATCGTCACCCTACAAATACAAAGGAACTGTTCAACTATAGGCATTCTAAGTAGCAAAGTAAAATTGAACGCGCATTTGCCACCCTCAAGAACAGGTTATGCATCCTAGGAGAGAAACAATTCCATGACTTTCCTACACAAGTTGATATTGTACTTGCTTATTGTGTGTTGCACAACTACATACTTGGATTTGACCCTAAATACGAGTTATTTGTAGATGAACCGTGTTCATGTGAGGGAAGTAATCAAAGACAATTTGTTCGAGTATATACAATTCTTCCAAAATAGTACGCAAGTCCAACAAAATATGAAGAAGGCTTAGGAAGACATGCGTGATCAAATTGCACAACACATGTGGCATGATTACTGTACTGAACATGGTAGGGTATAAGAATAACAAATTCCAGGTTTTTTTGTAGGGTGAATTGTTATTAGTAATAGTTTTTGTAATAGGTTGTATGATATCTTTGGCATATGTTGTATGAGGCAAATGGAATTTGTATTAATTATGCCTTTTCCTTGAATAAAATATATAATTTGTACTCGTTTGGCAACAAAATTAAATATCAACAAGTGAGATGTGAGACAACTTTCAAACTATCGATACTTCCATTCACATGCTGGTAGCCCCTTTGTACCTCCTCAATCAAAGAGGAGGTCAATTGGTACTAGTACAGGAAATCAAGGCCATAAAATCGAACAATAAGGAGGACAAGAAAAGGTGACACAACCGAGTCAAACCGTCCAATTGTAAACCCAATGCTTGACACAAATTGGGGATACAATATTAATCCTTTCATGGATTCATATTCCTTAGTTGTTAGCGGAGGATCTAATCTACCAAGTGATGGACATTATCAACAATTAGGACATAATGAGGGCCAAGCTGAATCTCCTCAAAAGAGAAAACCAAAGAAGCCCTTGGATAATAAAGTAAGAATATGTAAAATGAAGGAGTAGGAACTCCCAATAAGCATTGAAAGGATGAACATGTTGACCCAAACTGGATCGCAGTCAACCTAATCTTGATAATTAACAAGACGATATTTGTTATGATCCAACTTGACACATCAAGCTCCAAAACAGACAATCACCACACATCAGCTCAAGATGAACATCATCGACAATTGCTATGACATGATGTTATTTACTTGTTCTCTAAGTTTGTATTTTTACTTTTTATTGAGTCTAGGCTATTGTAAGTTGAGTCGCAGTGAGTTTCTTAATCCTAGACTTTACACCCAACGCTCCACAAACAAAAGTCAAAAAACCGGCCAAACCCAAAACAACCCATTGAATATTCTGTCCCCATGGAGACAAGAGTTCGGGCCGAACTCTGCCCCACACAGAGTTCGGGCCGAACTATGCCTCCTTAATTTCAGGACCTGATTTTTAGGGTTTGTTGGTTGCTAGTTGTCCAACGACTAAATATTTAAATATTTAGGACAGAGTTCTGGCCGAACTCTGCCTCTCTGGACTAGTATATATAGGCCTTGATTTTTCTCATTTTCAATCATCCAATCTTCTCATCTTCTCATCTTCTATAGCCTATACATTCAACAGCTTATTCTTCTCATCTAATTAGCTGCAAAACTTCCCAAGCCCCCAAGGTGCTCAGTAGGAGTCAACTAGAAGTTTGTGTATAAGAGTTCCACAAGAAGTCACTTGGACAATTCCAAGTCTCGCCATCTACAAATCTGTATGAAGTTGGCGTGCTCTTATGAGTAAAGGAACGTGGTTGTACGCTATTTCACAAATAGTGGATTTCAATCGTGAGCTAGAGTTCTCAGGCCTGGACTAGTCCTCCACGAGAAAAACCAAGTTAAAAACTGTTGTGTCTGCGTATGCTTCTCTGATCTCTATTTATATTCCGCACTTATACTCTGATTATTATTTCTGTAGGGTGGTGGACTTGAATAGAGTTATTTTTAATTGGGTAATATCGACACATACTTTATTCACCCTTCCCCCTCTAGAGTTGTCTAAATGTACTTCAATTGGTATCAGAGCTTGGTTCTCTTATATCGGATTAACATCCTAAGAGCTGACCCATGGCAACCACACAACATACCTTTTCCAACTATGGTGAGGTACAGTCAACAAATAGGCCACCCCTATTTGACGGAACTAACTATACCTATTGGAAAACTAGGATGAGTTTTATCTTAAGTCTCTAGACTTTAATATGTAGACCATCGTCATGGTTGGTTAAAAAAAGCCTGCCAGAATAGCTGTCGAGGGGACTCTTGTTGAAAAACTCCATGAAAAATATTCTGACCAGAAAAAGAAACAGGCAAGTCTAGATGTGAGGGCTATTAATGCTCTCTTTTGTGCAATAGACAGGACTGAATTCAACAGGATCTCTACATGCTCCACCTCACGCGAAGTATAGAGGCTTCTAGAGGTGACTCATGAAGGAACCACACAGGTTAAAGAATCAAAGATCAGTCGTCAGACACAAGAATACGAGGCATTCAAAATGAAGCTAAATGAGACAATTACTCAGATATTCACCAGATTCCTCGACATCGTCAACCCTCTATCTTCCCTTTGTCAAAGTATATTCCAACCATGAGAAGATACGCAAAGTGCTAAGAGGATTGCCGAAGATCTGGAACCCCAAGGTCACAGCAATTATCGAAGGAAATAATCTTACAACTATGTCGCTAGAAACTCTGATGGGCAAGTTGATGACGCATGAGCTCGACCTCAAAGATTTTGAAGAAATGTCTCCAAAAGAAAAAGAAATTTCCATAAGAGCTCATCGCCGAAGAACCATCATAGAGGAAACATATGACAACGATTCCGAAGGTGACGATTGTAATACCCAGTTTTCTTAAATGAGAGTAATTTTGAAACTTTTATAATTTTAGTCTTTTAATGATGAGATTTAAATCATGTTATAATTTTTGGTAATTTTTAATTCTTTTAAAACTATTTTAATTGGTAATTTATGATTTTGGTGTTTTGTTAGTGAAACCTTAGAACTACATTGACTAGAGGTTAACCAAGACTACAGAAACTTAATTAGTGAGATTAGACATGTTAGTTAGGCTTTAATTCATCTAGAATAGCACTTAGAGGCCATTAATTAACTTAGACATTAAACCACTTGTGGCTTTCTTCTTAAAAGGCTTTTGAATGACAAGTATGAAGGCCTTTAACAAAATGTACCCAACCAAAACCCTAGCTATACATCATGGCCGGCCACAAGGGAATTCCCCCTTCTATTAATAGCCACACATTCCCTCTTTTTCCCTTTCATTAGAAAACCAAACCCTAATTTGTGTTCTTCCCAAATTGCCTCCAACATCCAAATTGTCCCAAACAAATTGCAAACTCTTCCTCTTGAAGAGATGAAGCCTCTATTGCCTAGTTTGGGATCATTTGGAGCAATTTGATCATTGGAGCTTGGTGGGAGTCTAGATCTAGAGATTTTCATTGAGATTCCAACTCCCAATTGGTAAGAACCCTCTAAACCTTGTAATTTACATTCCTTTGATATAGATACATTCATTTAGGGTCCCTCTTGCATTATGAAGAAGTTGGGTCAATTTTGGATTCGTTTGATGTGCGTATCATAAGAATATCGGATATGCACATCAAGTGTTCGATGAAATGTCTCTTAGGACTTCTATTGCTTTAATTTCTATTGTAATTAGTTAATTTGGTGGGTAATGTACTGTAAATAATATGGGGACTGTTCCTTATGATTTAGAGATGGATTTGATATGTTATTTGTATTTGGAAGGCTCGGGTCCATGTGGTGTTTTATTGTTATTCACTAATTCTTGTAGGGCATGTGCAGTCAGTTAATTTTGGTTTGTACCTATTGTTTTCACCTCCTAGACACCAAGCTATCATAGTTATTTACTGCATATCCTAAGTTCAGTCCCTTTTGGATTTATCTTCCCGATACTTCCCATAACAACCTATCCCTTTAGTTTATACATTCATTCACTGCATCCTATAATACCCATTTTTTCTGTTCAGTCATTTATCAACCTTGATCAGTTCTGCATATTCGATATACTTTTAGTTCCTTTAATTGAGGTTCAGGTCAATGCTTCATTATCCCCTACACCTTCATATACTCTACTACACATGATTAGATCATTGCATGGAGGATACATTGCAGCAGATCCATTAAATTACCTATCCTGCATATTACAATTATTGCATTCACTACAACCTAATCACTGCACACATTAGATTCAGACTTCGGCATTGTCTTGTATGTATACGTATTCTTAACTGTACACATTGCAACACATATACCAACTATCCAGTCCCATTACCACTTGACCAAATCCTACACTATATCTTGTTCTATCCTGTTGATGTAGTAGATAAGGGGTTGTGCTTGAACTCCTGTTCAGTACTTGGGGTGAATTCATTCAAGTTCATTTCCATTAAGCCCATGTTTAATCGAGTTCTTCCACCATTGTGTCCAATTGAGCCATCAAGTTCAATTACATGTTCAATTGTTCCTTTGATGCCCCGTAACCATTCATACTTGCCCTGTATATAGGTAACCAAATTGCATTCATACTATTAGGATGTCCAGCATCACTGCCTGTAAACTTTGAATGTTCTGATAAAAACTTTAAATGTTCTACAGAAGTCACCCTTACCTTCATGTCCATTGTATTACCTTGCCATTATATCACTGCCCATATTGTAATTACTAGCATTTAGCTGATTCTCTTCATTACATGTTCTTTATACCCTCAATTTTTACTACATGTTAGCCACTACACCTGTAAACCTGCATTAGCCATAGCACATACCTGCATATCCCCTCCAGTACATACCCACCTGCAAACCCTTCATTGTCCTACTCTCATATTCACTTTTTCACTCATGAACCATTACTTCACCAATAGCCACTGCAACATTACATTTTTCCCCTGTATCACATATATGATCAGTCTTTCTGCATCCTAAAATGCACCCCTGCCTATCCTCATTCAGCCCTTGGCTTTATTTTGATCAATTCACCTTAATAAGTATATGTCCTTTCATTACCTTTAATTATTCAGTTATTACCCTTTAGTTCATTCCACCATAGGTTTTAGTTCCTTTTTAGCAAGCCCAACTTAAGCTCAGTTGATAATAGGACCTTAAGCCCAGTTCTTTTATTGAATGCAGTCCTTGTTTCAATTTATGATGTATGTATTTTGATGTCGTCCACTTGAGTTTAGGATATTACCAAACCCTTTAATTTAATCCTTACATGTTGGAAAGGATGAGGGGAGTACCTTAGTGCATTGTTCTGCCCATTTCGATGGTGTTCAGTTCCCTTTAGATGTAGGATCAGACCAACACTCTACCAGACCCTATTCCTTGTTCAGATACCGAACCATAAGTCGAGTTCCCTGCAATACTCTTTGTTTTAGATCTCTATTTGATGAAGCTAACTGTCCCCCTGTCCAGAGTTGGTTCAGAACCACCCTCCTTGTTCACTTATTGGTTTCATTTCCATTGATCAGATAATCACTTTGTTCAGTTGATACATGAACATGATGGTTCAGGAATCTAATTTAGGTTCAGTCTTGTTTTAGTCCACTATAGACTTACATCCAATTGTCTGCCTAAAAAAACTAATGATCTGCATATCACTGCCCAAAAGTCATTTCCTGCCTATTATGTTTTCTAGCCATGTGTTCTGTCCCATTGTACTCTTCCATCACCCTACTTTGCATATCCCTTTGTATCCATGTCCTGTATACATACCTTGATACTGCCATGTATCAGAGCCCAGATATTTGTCCTGCATTCACTTAAAAGTTTTGATTCGTTTTCCATCTATTGTTCAGATATTCGCCATATTAGTTTACTCCATTTTGTTTAGCCTTGGTTTTGTCCAACTCTTGTAAGCCTTAGTATTAGTTGTAGATGTATTCAGCTTCATTTATAATGAAGGGGGGATCCTAGACAGCTAGTATATATGTGTATGCCTGGCTTAGGTGTGTGGCAAGGTGTGGCACTCTATTCAGTAAGCAAGTAGGGGACTCAAACCTATGTACAGTATATTTATATTCTTGTACACAGGTTTTATGAGAGGGTTCAATAGGTATCATTGTGTCATAAACATGGAGTAGGAATTTAGCCTATATGCAGACCTTGGGTAATAAGTTCAGTCCAGCCCATTCCTTAAGTTAGGTCAGCTCCTTGTTTTCCCCTCCATTGCTGCCTTATTTATTTGCCCTCCAATTCTTTGTTACTATATTGTGGTACATATATATATGAGAGTAACATATATGTATCATATGTGATATGTCATACCTTATATAGATGTTACACTTTATATATATATGATGTAAATATATGTTATGCTTATATATATGTGGATAGGTATTTGACCAGAGTTGATTTTGGGTTGACTTTTGACCTAGAGAGGCCTAGAGCATGTATAATTCATTGTTTAATTCAAATATTCAATATTGAACACAATGTAACCTGTATCTCATTAATAGGACTCTATGACTCCAGTTTGGCCATCTTTCTCAGCAGCTGTTTAGGATATCAGGCGAGTACATTCTCTGACCGTTTCATACTTGATAGGATTTATATTTATGCTCTAGATTACTTTACTTGATGCTGTCATGTTGTTAACACGGATTGGTACTATATGGATCCCTTCATGAGATGTTATCCCCCTCGGGAGCATCGAGTTACAGTATGTCATGTGCATTTCACTTTCATCATGTACTCCGGTGCTTTCACCATTCATGTGCACTCTTGTGATTCATGTACTCTCATGTTCACAGAGCCCCCATGTATACATTCATGTGTACCCATTTATGGGCCTTCATGTGATATCATGTGCAATAACATAACTTGTTTGGATCCTTATGTATTGATTGGGGTACAGGGGAGTATAAATGGTCATGTGAATAATTCCAAAGTAGTGTTATCATATGTAAACTCTTAGAATACTCATGTGCAAATTTAAGCCATTCACATATATATCTTGTACACTACATCACTAGCCACTGTTAGCTCTTTACTTATAGTAGATATTTCTTTACAGTCATCTCTTTTACTTCATATATATTCTCCAGCGTTTCATGTATCTTACTCTATAGCATATTTACATATCCTGTCATATTATGAATTGTGTGAGATGTATTGTGCTCGTTCCTGTCCTGACTGGACCTGTTAAAAATATTACAGGTAACCTGGAGATTCACAGCTAGCCTAGAGGACCTGTAGAGCTTGGAGTAGATTACTAGTTTATGGTTTAGTTTCTCTTTTAGAACTCGTATTGTAATAAGTGGAGATTTGAGTTGTATTTGAGATTGTTAAGATATTATTATTTTAGAAGTTTATTTTTATTCCTTTGAGTTTAGTGTAGACTTCTATGTTATCTTATCGTACTTAGATTGTGATTGAGTATTATCGTATTTTATACTTGTCCTCCATTCGGAGTTGAGATTGTCAAAGGTACACTATATAATTGCGTGAGTTGTTGATTAGATAGTGACATAGAACAGTGTTCTATCGTCGACACTGTGGCGTAGGCTGGACGTACCCACTTCTCGGGCCCCAACACTGGGTGCGGGTCGTGATACGGTTTTAGTAGTGTCCCATACAGGTCGAGAGTCGCATTATTACGATATCGTAGTAGCACAATGACTTAGTTGTACTGCTACGAGCCTGCGATAGAATATAGGAAGTAAGGTGTTAGAAAGAGAGGATACTCAATCACAGTTAGAAATTCTTGAGAGATTCCTGGGATGACCCTTGAGAATCTTATTTAAACTTTAATTTGAAATCCCTTCCTTTGTTTTGTTCACCCTTACTCCTTCTTATTGAATTTGATTTTTGATGGATCGTTGTTTATTTCGATTTTCCTATCGAGATGAATTTTATGGCCTGAGCTACGATATTTTCTGATAACATATGTTGACGGAAGTAACAGGGATGGTAAAACGTCTACTTAATTTTGGAACCTAGAGTTTATCGCAGCCATATTAGCTGGCGTGGCAGAAACGTAGAGACCTGACTTCGGATGTACATATCTTGGTTATGAGATTTGGAATTTCTCGCAGCTATACTAGTCGGCATAGCGAGAATTTTAGATGACATGATTATAGAGGTGCATACCCCAGTTATGGAATCTATTGTTTATCGCAGCCTTGCTTACTGGCATGGCGAGGATTCTGAGTAACATGAATTTGGACAGACGCATATGATTATCAGATTGTATCTTGAAAAGGTTTTAAACATATCATCTCTGTCGTACCCTTCTGTTGTTATAAAATTGTATTCGATCATCAAATAACTTAGGAGTAGGAATAACTTCAGATAACTAGTCTAATTCTTTGTAGAACTTCATTAGTTATAACTCTTTCATAGTATAATGGTTTGATAGCTTGTATTAGGACTTATTCTTAGGTATGGTAGTCAAGTTGACATTAGACTAGTAATACTTTATAGTTAAATCTCTGTTGATTTTGACTATCAGTTTCATATAGGATATTAGTCTGCTCAGGAGGTAGTGACCCTCCGACTCACCAGAAGGATAGTAGGATATATTGATGGTTAGAACAGTGATATTTTGTACGTGTACTTTAGAAACAACAAGGATATTCGAGGTCGGTTTGTTTTGTGGACTTGAATAATTTTAGATTATTGATTCTCGAGATATTTCACTTAAGATTGTGATGCTAAATTTAGAAATTTAGAAATGGAAAAGAGAATGTAACTATGAAGTGATGATGGTACCAAAATTGAATAAGATGTTGGTAACAGGACAGAGTGAACACAAGGATTTTGGGTTATGAAGAAATTTAAAGATTTTGTGGAGGTTTTAAAATTTAAGGAGAATAATATTTGAAGGAGTACGTGAAGGAAATACGAAGGTCGATTTTATAATAAAGAATAAGTTCCTGCATAACATAGTAGTTTTAGCTTCGAATAAATTCGAGGATAGTGATTTGAATAAGTTCGAGGATTTCATAGACTTTGATCTAGAGATTTTGGATCCAAGTTAGGACAACGTGTAGGAATTTAAATTTTTGGGATGATTAAGTGGATAAGGGAGAGTAAGATCAGAAAGAAGGAATAAGAGTTTTAACAAGAGCATGATTCATGAGAATTGCCTTGGGAATTTAGGCCCTGCTTCTATGAGAGAGTTTTAGTCACCAGACCTAATTTGAGGTGAGTTTTCGACCTAGGCTTTAGCATGTCTTTTGTGATATTTTGGTACACCCCATTGCTTGTATGTTATGATACCTTATGATTGACTTGTGCTGTAGTTGTAGCATTATTAGTGTAGCTAGAAGAGACCCCAAGTTGACATGGCATGTCACGACCCTGTATGTTGTCCTTTCAATATTGTGTGATTTAGATAAGTTTTCTGAGACCATGATTGTTGGAGGGTTTGACCTAGAAGGAGTACGACCACTCTTAATTTCGAGGACAAAATTCTTCTAAGGAGGGTAGACTTGTAACAGCCAGTTTTCTAAAATGAGGATAATTTTGAAACTTTTATAATTTTAGTCTTTTAATGATGAGATTTAAATTATGTTATAATTTTTGGTAATTTTTAATTCTTTTAAAACTACTTTAATTGGTGATTTATGATTTTGGTGTTTTGCTAGTGAAACCTTAGAACTACATTGACTAAAGGTTAACCAAGACCATAGAAACTTAATTAGTGAGATTAGATATGTTAGTTAGGCTTTAATTCATCTAGAATAGCACTTAGAGGCCATTAATTAACTTAGACATTAAACCACTTGGGGCTTTCTTTTTAAAAGGCTTTTGAATGATAAGTAGGAAGGCCTTTAACCAAATGTACCCAATCAAAACCCTAGCTACACATCATGGCCGGACACAAGGTGATTCCCCCTTCCTATTAATAGCCACATATTCCCTCTTTTTCCCCCATTCATTAGAAAACCAAACCCTAATTTGTGTTCTTTCCAAATTGCCTCCAACATCCAAATTGCCCCCAAACGAATTACAAACTCTTCCCTTTGAAGAGAGGATGCCTCTATTGCCTAGTTTGGGATCATTTGGAGCAATTTGACCGTTGGAGCTTGGTGGGAGTCTAGATCTAGAGATTTTTATTGGGATTCCAACTCCCAATTGGTAAGAACCCTCTAAACCTTCTAATTTACATTCCTTTGATATAGATACATTCATTTAGGGTCCCTCTTGCATTATGAAGAAGTTGGGTCAATTTCGGATTTGTTTGATGTGCGTATCACGAGAATATCAGATACGCACATCAAGTGTTCGATGAAATGTCTCTTAGGACTTTTATTGCCTTAATTTCTATTATAATTAGTTAATTTGGTGGGTAATGTACTGTAAATAATGTTGGGACTGTTCCTTATGATTTAGAGATGGATTTGATATGTTATTTGTATTTGGAAGGCTCGGGTCCATGTGGTGTTTTATTGTTATTCACTAATTCTTGTAGGGCATGTGCAGTCAGTTAATTTTGGTTTGTACCTATTGTTTTCACCTCCTAGACACCAAGCTATCATAGCTATTCACTGCATATACTAAGTTCAGCCCCTTTTGGATTTATCTTCCCGACACTTTCCATAACAACCCACCCCTTTAGTTTATACATTCATTCACTGCATCCTATACTACCCATTTTTTCTTGTTCAGTCATTTATCAACCTTGATTTGTTCTGCATATTTGATATACTTTCAGTTCCTTTAATTGAGGTTCAGGTCAATGCTTCATTATCCCCTACACCTTCATATACTCTACTACACATGATTAGATCACTGCATGGAGGATACATTGCAGCTGATCCATTAAATTGCATGTCCTGTATATTACAATTATTGCATTCACTACAACCTAATCACTGTACACATTAGATTCAGACTTCGGAATTGTCTTGTACGTATACGCATTCTTCACTGTACACATTGCAACACATATACCAACTATCCAGTCCCATTACCACTTGACCAAATCCCACACTATATCTTATTCTATCCTATTGATGTAGCAGATAAGGGGTTGTGCTTGAACCCCTGTTCAATACTTGGGATGAATTCATTCAAGTTCATTTCCATTAAGCCCATGCTTAATCGAGTTATTCCACCATTGTGTCCAATTGAGCCATCAAGTTCAATTACATGTTCAATTGTTCCTTTGATGCCCTACACCCACTCATACTTGCCCTATGTATAGGTAACCAAATTGCATTCATACTATTAGGATGTCCTGCATCACTGCCTGCAAACTTTTAATGTTCTGCTGAAGTCACCCTTACCTTCATGTCCATTGTATTACATTGCCATTATATCACTGCCCATATTATAATTACCAGCATTTAGCTGATTCTCTTTATTGAATGTTCTGTACACCCTCGATTTTCACTACACGTTAGCCACTACACCTGTAAACCTGTATTAGCCATAGCACATGCCTGCATATCCCCTCCAGTACATACCCACCTGCAAACCCTTTATTGCCCTACTCTCACATTTATTGTTTCACTCATGAACCATTGCTTCACCAATAGCCACTGCAACACTATATTTTCCCCTTGCATCACATATATGATCAGACTTCCTGCATCCTAAAATGCACCCCTGCCTATCCTCATTCAGTCCTTGGCTTTATTTTGATCAATTCACCTTAATAAGTATATGTCCTTTCATTACCTTTTATTATTCAGTTATTATCCTTTAGTTCATTCCACCATAGGTTTTAGTTCCTTTTAAGCAAGCCCAACTTAAGCTCAGTTGATACTAGGACCTTAAGCCCAGTTCTTTTATTGAATGCAGTCCTTGTTCCAGTTTATGATGTATGTATGTTGATGTCATCCACTTGAGTTTAGGATATTACCAAACCCTCTAATTTAATCCTTACTTGTTGGAAAGGATTAGAGGAGTACCTTAGTGTATTATTCTGCCCATTTCGATGGTGTTCAGTTCCCTTTAGATGTAGGATCAGACCAATACTCCACTAGACCCTATTCCTTGTTCAGATACCGAACCATAAGTCGAGTCCCCTGCAATACTCTTTGTTTTAGATCTCTATGTGATGAAGCTAACTGTCCCCCTGTCCAGAGTTGGTTCAGAAACACCCTCCATGTTCACTGTATTGGTTTCATTTCCATTGATCAGATAATCACTTTGTTCAGTTGATACCTGAACATGATGGTTCAGGTATCCAATTTAGGTTCAGTCTTGTTTTAGTCCACTTTAGACTTGTATCCAATTGTCTGCCTAAAAAAACTACTGATCTGCATATCACTGCCCAAAAGTCATATCCTGCCCATTAGGTTGTCTAGCCATATGTTTTGTCCCATTGCACTCTTCCATCACCCTACATTGCATATCCCTTTGCATCCATGTCCTGCATACATACCTTGATACTGCCATGTATCAGAGCCCAGATATTTATCCTACATTTACCTAAAAGTTCTGATTCGTTTTCCATCTATTGTTAAGATATTCGCCATATTAGTTTACTCCATTTTGTTTAGCCTTGGTTTTGTCCAACTCTTGTAAGCCTTAGTATTAGTTGTAGATGTATTCAGCTTCATTCATTATGAAAGGGGGAGCCTAGACAGCTAGTATATATGTGTATGCCTGGCTTAGGTGTGTGGCAAGTGTGGCACTCTATTCAGTAAGCAAGTAGGGGACCTAAACCTATGTACAGTATACTTATGTTCTTATGCACAGGTTTTAGGAGAGGGTTCAATAGGTATCATTGTGTCATAGACATGAAGTAGGAATTTGGCCTATATGCAAACCTTGGGTAATAAGTTCAGTCCAGCCCATTCTTTAAGTTAGGTCAGCTCCTTATTTTTCCCTCCATTGCTGCCTTAGTCATTTTCCCTCCATTGCTGCCTTAGTCATTTGCCCTCCAATTCTTTGTTACTATATTGCGGTATATATATATATATATATATATATATATATATATATATATATATATATATATATATAAAATATAAATTTTTCTGGAATGAGCGGAGAAGCTGTGTTCTCTCTTGGCTGCTCCGGATTGGGGGCACCCTAGGGCACCTCCTCTCCCACGTACTCCGGCGATGGCTCCGCCCTTCCCCCCCGGGCCGGCCGGCTGCTTAGCCCTGGTCGGACTACCACCGTCCTCGTCAGATCCCCCGACCGCCTCCCTCGCTTCTCCCTCATCTACGCCCAACCCACTTTCGTTCTCTTTTGGATCCTCCGCCCCCCCCCCCCCAACCGGCATCTCCGGGATCTCCGCCACTCCTTCTCCCGCGTCCTGGACGGCCGCCGATCTCACCGTCCTCCCTTCCTCCGAGTACTGGACGTCCACCCCTCCGACCGGCTTTTCCGGGCCCTCCACAGGTCTCTCCGCCTCCCTATCCCCCGTGCACTGGACGTCCGGCGCCGGCTTTCCCGCCTACCCCTCCCCCGCGTACTGGTCATCCCCCGCCGGCTTCCCCGCCTCCCACTTCGCGTACTGGCCGTCCGCCGGTCTTCCACCAGTCCAGGCGTGGGACGGGAGCGCCTCTGCGGGGTTCCCGAGGCAGTCGAGCTGTCATAGTTTGAATCCCTCTACTCACTCCTCGGTATGGGCTCCTGCCAGCTGGGCGGGTCTCACTTATCCCCACGCCAGCTTCTTTGGCTCAGGTTACAGGAGTGCTACTCCCGAGGCATTGACCTACTTGCTCCCTGATGGAACGCGCAGGCTTATGGAGTTACACTCACGCGCGCAATCCATCCCTCCTTTTTCGTCACCATCACATTACTCCCTCGGATCCCTCCACACTCCCCCAGGCACTGCTGCACAATTTGTCGAGCCCCTCATTTCCGCGGATTGGACGGGCTCTGTTGGCGCTGCCCCCACCCTTGCTGGCCCCCTTCCGCTTGCGCAATCCAGCTCGTGTTGGCCTTTTGCCAGCTGGCATGACCCTTCCGTGCGCAGCCTGGTGGCCCCCTCCCTGTGCAACTTGGCTGCAGATTCGGTACGCGATTTGCAGGAGGGTGCGGAGGATCCCCCCCGCCTGCTGCCACCGCCAGCGACGGAACTTGGTAGATCTTCCTCCTCTCCTTGCGTGCCGGCATCCCAGGGTGGGACCCTCCCCCCCTCTCCTGCGCTGTCCACAGGAGGCGATCCTCCCTCCTTGTCCTCGGGGATCTCACGCCCCCACCACCCCGCATCCTCTCAGGCTGGAGTCTCTATCCCACCTCCCCCCACCCCTTCTTCCGAACTGCCTCCCTCGGTGGCATCCCCTGTCGACCCGCCTACATGCTCAATAACCCCCCCCCCCCGCTGCCGCCCTCGGTGCCTCCCCTGCCACCTGTCTCCGGATCCTCAACCCCAACGCCCCCAGCGACCCTGACCAGCGCAGGCGCCCCCAGCTCTCTTTCGGCAGCCCCCACGGCGCCCTCCTTCATTGCAGCGGCCGGGAGTCCGTCCGATGCCCCCACCATCGCTGGCGTTCTCTCACCCTTGCCCCAAGGTGGTGGTTCATCTGCCGCTTCCGTCCCTATTATCCCCGCTCCTGCGCCAACCCCTCCTCCCTCGATCGCATCCAGAGGGACTCAGCTCCCCTCCTCTCCGAGAGCAGGCCCGACCTCCTACGCCGCCATCCTCCGCCCGAACTTAGCTCCTCAGAAGGGTCTCCTCATTCCTGACGTCAATCTCCCGGATATCGTATACTCGCAGGAGTCCCATATCCCCATAATTCCATTCTCCGATTTGGAATTGACCTCGCTTTCATCCTCATTCCCCCACACCTTTGTCCTCAAATTCTCCTCAGGATGTCCCAAAATCGCCAGAGTGCAGGAGGTTATCGCCAGCTGGAGACTCTCCGCGGAATATCGCGTCGCCCCCCTCGACCCCAGACATATTCTTCTCCACCTCTCTTCCGATGCTGACCACAGTTCTGTGTGGTCCAAAGGCACTAGTCGGGTGGATTCCCACCAGATGAAGATCATCAAGTGGACCCCCGGCTTTAGTACTCAGACAGATTCAGCGAAGGTCGCAGTTTGGGTGACGCTGCCGAATCTACCCCTCATCTGCTTCGTTCCAGCGGCTATTCGGTGCATTGCCAACTCCTTCGGGACGTATGTCGCCACGGCCCCTGAAACCAGCAACCTCTCCAAGGCCAACTACGCCAAATTTTGTGTGGAACTCGATCTAACCACTGAACCCCCCAACTTCATCAGTATCGAGCTCGGCAATCGCACACACACCCAGCAGGTCGTATATGACAACCACATTTTGTTCTGCAACCATTGCCACTTACGCGGCCACATCCCAAAACACTGTCATCGTCTTCACCCTGAACTCAAGAAGAAATCGGCCCGGAACGATCACCTGGAAATTAGAGGGAGGACTCCAAGGTCTCCCCTCTTACCACCACCGAACACGCACACCAGATTTGGCTCTTGTGACGGCTATTCCGACAATGGCGGAAGCCCCAGCAAAACCTCTGTCCCTAACGAAACCCAAGCTCTAATCCTCTTCAATAAGTTTGATGCTCTTGAATCGGAAGATGAGGGCACTCCATCGGAGCCATCCTTTGTTGACAACACAACCAATGAAGGGGACCAGCAGGATGCTGTTGCTCACAATACCACCGAGATTAGCCCACTCTCGGAGACCACTGCGGAGCTCGAAGACCCCACAGCTGCCGAGCAACCCATCAGCATACCAGACCCTGTGGAAGAAGCATTATCGATCCTCGGACCAGACCAGGTTCAGAGAGGACTTCAGATTCAAGCTGCTGGTTTTTCTCTCCAGCAAACTCTGACACAGTTTGACAGCACCAACGACGCCCTGGCCATTCCTTCGGAAGAGATCATCCTGGATTCCGCCGGAGATCAGATTGACCACCCTACTGAATCCCCCACCGAATTCCGAGCGAATTCCAGCAACATCCCAAGCGCGACAGTGGCAGACAAACCAACATCGAGCAGGAAAACAGACAAGACGGGAACAGCAGATAATCCAACTATCCTTACCAGATCCGCCTCCAGGCGGAACAAAAAACACCCTACCCATCCTCATTAATGATTAACATCCTATCCTGGAATGTCCGCGGTCTGGCCAACAAACCCACGCTGAGGAGAATCTCCACCCTGCGGAAGCTTCACAAAATCGATATTCTCATTATTATCGAACCCAAAATTCCCCCCAAAAGATTGAAATCTATCCAACTGCAGCTCGGTCTGCCCCAGGCCATAGCTAGTAGTAACGATATCTGGATCCTAGTCACGGAGGAAGTCAACTTCGGAGTCATCCACGACTCCTTGCAGGCCCTTTCTTGCTGGGTGGAACACCCTTTACTCCCTAAGCGCATCATCCTCTCAGCAGTGCACGGCAGCTGTGTCATTGCAGAACGGAAACAACTGTGGAGCGATCTCCTAGAAATTCACACCAACCACATTAACTCTCCTTGGCTTTGCATGGGAGACTTTAACGCTATTAC
Source organism: Iris pallida (assembly GCA_029216955.1). NCBI lineage: Eukaryota > Viridiplantae > Streptophyta > Magnoliopsida > Asparagales > Iridaceae > Iris > Iris pallida. Next base: position 14,976,523 of record JANAVB010038018.1, on the reverse strand, counting down.
CAGCAGAGAAGAAAAAATTGGAGGTCGTCCGCCGCCGACTTCTGCCATGCAAGATTTCAACAACTTCATCTTCAACGCCCAACTATCCCCTCTCCAGTTCATCGACAATGCTTTCACCTGGTGCAACATGCAAGATGGAGACAACCGTCAATACTCCCGCCTTGATAGGGCCCTCACGAACGTCCATTGGGATGGCATGGGGTTCACTACCAGCCTATCCCACCTCAACACTACAGAATCTGACCACGCTCCCCTGTTGATTGAAACTAAAAATTCTTGCAATCCCGTCAAGAAGAACTTTCGATTCCTCAACTTTTGGACTGAGCACCCTCAATTTTTGGACATTGTCGCGGACGCGTGGAACCGGGTGGAATCACCCGACCCCCTCGTTCGGGTGAGCAACAAGCTTAAAGAAACGAGGAAAGCCCTGACCAATTGGAGCAAACAAGCCTACGGGGACATTTTTTAAGCTGTGCGGGTTGCCGAGGACGACGTCTCTCGGGCAGAGGCTAGGTTTGCCGGGGATCGCTCTCCGACGGCTAGGACGGCCATGAATCTTACCAAAGCTATGCTCAAATTTAGGATCAAAGTGGAGACTGAATTCTGGAAGCAGAAAGCGAGATTGAAATGGGACAGCGATGGGGATAAAAACTCAAAATACTTCCATGACTGCGTCAAAGGACGCATAAAGAAACTCTCGATTCATCAAATCTCCGACGAAAATGGGAACATCTTCACCGACCAAAAGAACAACCAAGCGGCCGCTGCGGAGTTCTACTCCAGGTTATTCTCCAAAGAGACGGTTCACAAAGACAACTCCTTTCTGAATCACATACCACATCTCATCAGCGACACCGACAATATTCAGCTGGAATTGCTCCCAACCATGCAGGAGGTGACCGATGCGGTTTGGGACCTGGATGCCAACAGTGCTCCCGGATCGGACGGCTTTTCGGGGGTGTTTTTTCGCACTTGCTGGGACATTATTAAATAGGGCATCACTGAGGCGGCCATCGCATTCTTCCAGGGAGCTACTTACCCCAAAGCCATCTCCAGCGCCAAGCTGATCCTGATCCCGAAAAGTTCCAACCCTGCATCATTCCGAGACTTTCGTCCCATCAGTCTATGCACTTTCACTAACAAGATCATCTCCAAGATAATTGCTACCAGAATGGCCGGACTTCTTCCAAAGCTCATATCCGAGGAACAAAGCGGCCTTGTTCGCGGTAGAAATATCCAGGACAACATCATGCTAGCTCAGGAGTTAATCACCTGCATGAAATTTCCAGCAAGAGGGGGCAACATCGCTATCAAGCTCGACATGGAGAAAGCTTACGACAGAATGGATTGGCAGTTTATCATATGGGTCTTCAGAGCTTTCGGATTCTCGGAAATTTGGACCAACACTGTGTGGAGATCCATTAGCAACTCGTGGCTCTCCACGGTTATCAACGGACAGGCCGCAGGGTTCTTCAAATCCACTCGCGGAGTTAGACAATGCGACCCTCTTTCCTCCACTATTTTTATCATTGCGGCCGACGCTTTGAGCAGAAATCTTAATAACATGATTAACACTCCCAATTTCCAGCACTATCACACCACTAGCGGATGCCCCCTCATCACCCACTTGGCTTTTGCCGACGATGTCCTCATATTCTCGTCCGGGGAGATTGGCGCGGTGGAAGTGGTGCACCACACGCTGCAGAGATACTCCAGATGCTCCGGTCAAAAAATCAACACCGCCAAAAGCGTGATTTACGCCCATCACAACTTCAATCGAGAGTACGCCCGCGACCTCTCCCACTTAACATCATTCAAGGTAGCCCATCCGCCCTTCACATACTTGGGATGTCCCCTTGTGTATGGGAGATCAAATTCCGGCATCTTCGAGGAATTATTATCTAGAATCAGAAAAAAACTGGCGGGTTGGCATAATGCCACCCTATCCCCTGGCGGCAAGATGATCCTCATCAAACATGTGCTCACCTCTATCCCTATTCACATATTGGCTATGTGCTCCCCACCCAAGAAGGTTCTGACCTTGATCGAGCAGACCTTCTGTAACTTTTTCTGGGGACAGGACAAAGGCCAAGACAAGCATCACTGGGCGAGTTGGGATTCAATGGCACGCCCCACCGAGGAAGGGGGGCTGGGCTTTACCAAACTCTCCCACATCGTCAAAGCATTCTCATTGAAACTGTGGTGGAATCTTCGGACTAGCAACAATTTATGGTCCAGGTATATGAAGGCCAGATACTTCAAGCACATTCACCCATCGGTTGCCACCTCCAACTGTCGCTCCTCGGCGGCGTGGCGTCGTATTCTCGATGGGCGAGACAGCGCCGAATCTGTTATCAGGCTCCACTTGGGTTCCGGTGATTCGGACCCTTTCCTGGAGCGTTGGATTGGGGATAGCATGATCCCGAGTATCACGGAGACCCCAAGAAACTGCAGGATCAGCGACCTGTGGGACTTCAGTAGAAACGAGTGGAACTGGGACAAGATCCGTGATTGGTCCGGGAACGATACTGTGGAGAGCATCCGCCTTTGCGGAGTTAGTATCGGCATCGAGGCGGATGGTTGGAGGTGGTCGCTCGAGGCATCGGGGGCATTCTCGATGCGATCGGCTAGACGCGCTGTTTGTATTATTGGGAACCCGAACCCGTCCGTTGCCCCCTTTTGGCACTCTTGCATCCCTAAGAAGTGGTCATTCCTTCTGTGGAGAATCATCAGGAAAAAACTGCCAACCGACGACATACTTAACACCTTGGGGATCAGCTTAGCATCTGCTTGTAATTGTTGCTCGGATCGTCAGAGGGAGACTATAGACCACATTTTCTATCGGGGCGGTCTGCCCGGTCAAATCTGGAGGATCCTCAACCAACTATGTAGGATCGAGTCGGAGAGTGGGCGCTTCCACGATCTTGCGGTCTCCTGGGGCGCTGCCTCCCACGGACACCAGATCGTCGCAGCGGCCGCCATGTGGGTCATCTGGAAGAACCGCAACAAGGCTAGATACGAAGGTATCCAATTTTCGGCCAACCAGCTCATCCGGGAAGTCTTTCGCCAATGTCGTAAAAGAAGCACCCGGTGTACCCACAGCTCGAGGGCATTCTGGTCCCCATTCCTTCTCTAGTTCTCGCTGGTCGTTGCTTCCCCCCCCCCCCCCCCCCCCCCCTCTTTTCTACTTTTGCGGTGATATACTTGTATAGGCTTCGGTATTTTGCGCCTTGTATCCTTGTTCAGGCTTCGGTTTTTGAGCCTTGATTAATATAAAAGGGGGTTTTGATTAAAATATATATATATATATATATATATATATATATATATATATATATATATATATATATATATATATGAGAGTAACATATCTGTATCATATGAGATATGTCATACCTTATATAGATGTTACACTTTATATATAGATGATATAAATATATGTTATGCTTATATATGTGGATAGGTATTTGACCATAGTTGACTTTGGGTTGACTTTTGACCTAGAGAGGCCTGGAGCATGTATAATTTATTGTTTAATTCAAATATTCAATATTGAAAACAATGTAACTTGTATCTTATTGATAGGACTCTGTGACTCCAGTTTGGCCATCTTTCTTAGCAGCTGTTCAGGATATCAGGCGAGTACATTCTCTGTCCGTTTCATACTTGATAGGATTTGCATTTATGCTCTAGATTACTTTACTTGATGATGTCATGTTGTTAACACGGATTGGTACTATATGGATCCCTTCATGAGATGTTATCCCCCTCGGGAGCATCGTGTTACATTATGTCATGTGTGTTTCACTCTCATCATGTACTCCGGTGCTTTCACCATTCATATGCACTCTTGTAATTTATGTACTCTCATGTTCACAGAGCCCCCATGTATACATTCATGTGCACCCATTTATGGGCCTTCATGTGATATCATGTGCAATAACATAACTTGACTGGATCTTTGTGTATTGATTGGGGTACGGGGGAGTATAAATAGTCATGTGAACAATTCCAAATTAGTGTAATCATGTGCAAACTCTTAGAATCCACATGTGCAAATTCAAGCCGTTCACATGTTTATCTTATTATCTACATCACTAGCCACTGTTATCTCTTTACTTATAGTAGATATTTCTTTACAGTCATCTCTTTTACTTTATATATATTCTCCAGCATTTCATGTATCTTACTCTACAGCATATTTACATATCTTGTCATATTATGAATTGAGTGAGATGTATTGTGCTCGTTCTTGTCCTGACTGGACCTGTTGAAAATATTACAGGTAACCTAGAGATTCACAGCTAGCCTAGAGGACCTATAGAGCTTGGAGTAGATTACTAGTTTATGGTTTAGTTTCTTTTATAGAACTTGTATTGTAATAAGTGAAGATTTGAGATGTATTTAAGATTGTTGAGATATTATTATTTTAGAAGTTTATTTAAGTTATTCCTTTGAGTTTAGTGTAGACTTCTATGTTATCTTATCGTGCTTAGATTGTGATTGAGTATTATCGTATTTTATACTTGTCCTCCATTCGGACTTAAGATTGTGACAGGTACACTATATAATTGCTTGAGTTGTTGATTAGATAGTGACCTAGAACAGCGTTCTACCGTCGATACTGCGGCGTAGGCTGGACGTACCCACTTTTCGTACCTCTACAGTGGGTGCGGGTCATGACAACGATCAAACACTTATGGTTCAAAATTTCAAGAAGTTCCTACGCTTCAACCGAAGGAAGAAGGAACAAAAAGACGATGAGGAAGAACCCATCTGCTTCGGATGCAAGAAGACGGGACACGTCAGAAAAGATTGTCCTGTAGCAAAGAAAGGAAGTAGATACGAAAAGTCATACAAGAAGCGAACCTCAAGAAAATATACCAACACTAGCATCTGGCACGAAAGCGAGGCCAGTTATTCAGAACGGAGAAGAGGACCCTCCGCAAGACACGGCAAACGTCTACCTAATGGCAACTTCAGATATGGTAAATGATTCTTTTGACGACTTTTCTTTTGATGAACTAGGTGATGGCTTTAGTGATTTACTTGAAGACCACAAAAAGGTTATTAACAAATATAAACGTGCTAAGGATAAAATCACAGCTCATGAAGCCGAGATACATAGACTTTCATGCTTATTAGAAAATGTTAGAAATACTACATCCACGAAAAATACTGAGGAGGTATCTAAGATTAAGTTAAGCTTACACGATGTCGAATCTCTTATTGAGAAGCAAACACATGATATCACTACTTTAAAGAAAAAAACTTGTTGAAGAGAAAAATAAGTACAAGATTGCTACTGGTAGAATAAATGGTCTTACTGCTAAATGTGATGAGTTGTATGCTGCCTCTAAGAAATTAGAGACTAGACTGGATAAACAGGTTATTCAACCTCAAACTCAGTCTCATAATCACAACACTTACACTAAACACCAGACGACTCAACACAAGAGAACACGTCATTACAAGAACACTCATCCACATAACACACAAAAATATGCCTTTATGTACACCTACTCTCATGCAGCACGTAAAACACATACGCGTAGTTATAATCATCATGCTGCTTTACGTAATTATTATCATCATCCTACTACTACATATAGTTATCCTACACCCACATATAGACATCACTATCATCCTGCACCCAACACTAATATGCATGCTACATGTACTTACTGTGGTTACATGGACACATATCACCACAGTATAGAATTAGAAAACTAGTAGAAATTAATCTATATGTATGGGTACCAAAGACTAACTTTTTAGGACCCACAAGAATCTGGGTACCAAAGGTCATATCTATTCATGGTGTAGGTGGACCTTCCTTCTCAATCTAGAAGCAAATGGATTCTCGATAGTGGGTGCTCGCAACATATGACTGGAGATGCTAATCTATTCACAACACTATCGATGAAAAGGAAAGTATATGTATCCTTCGGCAACAATCTAAAAGGCTATATCATAGGTAACGGTACAATTGGTTATTCCCCTTCTCCCGTTATTAAGGATGTCTGTTTAGTGACCGAGCTAAAGCATAACCTGCTCAGCATCAGTCATCTTGCTGATCACGGATATGATATTAACTTTGATAAAACTAAATGCTTTATCTATGATAGATCATCTGGAGACATCGCATCCGAAAGGATAAGGAAAGATAACATATATATTTTCTATCTATCTAGAGATACTAACAGTGCAGGTAGATGCCTTTACACCCACAAAGATGAAAGACTATTATGGCATCAGCGTCTTAGTCATGCTAACATGGACACCATATCAAGTCTATCTACCAAGAAGCTAGTAAGAGGATTTCCTAAAATCATATTCAAAAAGGACACGGTATGTGCCGAATGTGAAAAGAATAAGGCTACAAAATCTTTCTTTAAATCCATCAACACTATAAGTATCACTCGACCTTTGCAATTACTCCATATGGATTTATTTGGTCCTAGTAGAGTAGCCAGTCTTGGCAAAAAATTCTATGCTTTCGTAAATGTTGATGAATTTTTACTACAAGAAAAATACCATTTTATGAAGGGTAAAAACCGTCATATATGACAACTTATGACAATTTTTTTGAAGCAAGCAACTGTCATGAACACGGGTGTAATAAAAATTTAGAAAAATCGTTATATATGACTTACCTTTATGTGACACTTTTTTATTAAAAATGACAAAATTAATTCAATTATATATAACACAAAATTTGAAAACGACAATAATATTAACATTATATATAACATATCTATCCTAAAGCTTTATGAATAGGTTATATATACATAACGCTTATTAAAATGATCTGGTTCTGAAACTATTCAGAAAAAGTTCATGAAATGTAATAAAAAGAACTTATACATGACACTTTCTAACATTCTGTTCTTGTCATTCACACATATATATCACCTGTCAATGCTTATAATTCAATACGTTATAAAAAAGCATATTAATTTCCTGAAATATGAAATTTAAGGAAACATTTCATTAAAAAATATACAAATATCACATCATCTTAATTATATTTCAAAATATATCACTCTTTTTTAACTTTTGTTTTCACCAACATATCACCATTACATTTCAAAATCCAAAAATATATAGATCTTTCCCTTTTAGGACAGTCGGCCTCAAAACATGGAAACATCATTCACCAACACCAAATTGTGATATCCCTTCAAAAGCCAACATTGTATCTCTCTTCAAAAGTCAACATTGTACCCTACAAATAAAGGTAGTATAAAAAATTATTGATTTTTCAAACAAATAAGAAGACAAACTTCAGAAAACCGCTCTGCAGATACCTGTCAAACTGTACATTGGCTGCAGATACACATTTCCCCACAAAATAAACCCTCTGTATATACACATCAGAAAAACACTATCGTATAAAGATTACTACCTACAAATGCAAGACACTTACCCATGATCCAGCTGATGTCAAATTTAGACCCATAGATTACTGCTTGCCTCTGTTCAGCTGATGTCAAATTTGGACTTTGTAGTAAAACAAGAGATGAGAAGAAGCAAAGAAGAGGACAAAAAAAGTAACCCTTTGTGTAAGATTCTCTAAAATAACAAAAAAAAGCTCTCCCTCTGAATCCTCAATCAGTCAGAACACTTTGGAGCGTAATTATATCAAAAAGATCCAGACTTCCCAAATAATTGGATATCTACAATATTATAGATAGAACAAATGGAAGCAGCTTAAGTTGCTAATATGTAACAAGCTAAAGGGATGATAAGACTAGAGAGTATGAAAGATTGACCTGCAGATTCTTATTGTCTCCTTCTTCGTATCCCCTATATGCTCTTGCAATTACAAAGGATGAAGCAGTTTAAGTTGCTAAATATGAGTGTGAACTCACTCCAGACAGCTCATATAGGGGACCCCTAACAATGCACTAATGCGTAGCAATACACAGGACCAACCGAAGGTTCCCCATTCTTTCCAGCTCTTCCACTCTCCACTCTTTCCCACTCAGTTGCAGGCACCTGCAGACTTGGCAGCAGATTTGATGACATTTGGGATAAAAAAAAAGATTTAGAGGCCAAAAACTGTGTTGAAAATGCTAGTACATTTTGTTGTGTCCAAGAGAACACCTCAAGCTTTCAAAAAATACTAGTATCAGAAATGAACAAGCATCTTAGAATTGAGCTTATTGAAGCAACAGTTCAAATATTTAGATGTACACAGTAAACTACCAGAATGGCAAGCTTAGAAATTTAAAATATGCAAGCTGCCACTTACAATATTATGGGATATAAAACTGTAAATCAATTTGCAACAAAAAATGAAAGGTTTACCTCGAGAAATTATTCCTCTTGCATCATTTTCTTGTACACAAAGTTTACTGATAGGATCTTTAGCTTTTGTAGACAGCCTAGATGCTCCAAAAAATTTCAAATGTGTTATTTTACTATATGTGAGTCAATAAGAAAATAAATAGACAATAAAAAAATAGAACAAAATACATGTATGTATCCGAATCTACATGTATGCAACCTAGGTTCTGATACTATTAGTATCCATAATGCAGTTAAGCTATTTACATAAAAGAAATATTACTTTATGAGTGGTGCCTCAACTTCAAGTGAAGACTCCTTGTTCACCAATATTGAATGATAAAATATTGATGTATCAATGCTAGGTCAGGTTTTCCAAGAACTTTTAACCCAATCGACAATCATCATCAACGATATTATTCAGTCAATATCTTTATAAAATTCAAATATCATACACAGTTCAGGAGGCACCACAAAGTGTTCTACCTTCACGAGCTTCTATTTTTTCCAGGCAAGGTAAAGTAACATATAAAACATAAGTCCATATATTTTTGCTCCACATGGAAAAAGGTTGTGTCCGCTCATGTGTGCTCCTAAGGTTTAGCTTGGCATGTAGACATAAATGGACCTTGGTTCTAAGATATAGGCCTATATGGCTGCAATAAAGCTGAATCAAACTTGGAATGTTCAAGTTTGGCACATTTATGATATCAAATTATCAAGTAAAGCTCAAGCTTAAATTTATAGAGACAAGCTCAATCTCAAAGTTCGAACATAAAAAACTATTTTAAAGCATAAAAAAATACTAGTACGTCAAACTAAGAGATGTAGCCATAGTTACTTATAAAGACAAGCTTCTCAAATTGTGCAGATGGACAAAAAGCTACAGCAATATGGGGTTACAATCATCTGTTCTTTTTTCAGTGCCATCAAAATCCTTGTTGGGAAGATTTTTCAAGTGAGAGCGTCAGAGAAAAAAAGATTATATTTTAATTGTTTCAATGTCGTGCACCTTGGTTCATCCGATCCTTTAATTTTAGATGAACCAAACATTGAAAAATATATTTCTCCATAATTCCATAATGTTCGAAAAATCAAATCTTATTTTATCTCGTAGAATTCGTGAATCATGCGAAAATTATTTTGATTTAATGACTCGATTCAATGAATTCCCTAAAAGTTGCAATAGACTTTCAGAACATCAACTCTTTCATGAACATAATTTTTTTTGGCATATGTTATGCATAAGACATCAAGAAAAATACTCAAGTGCAGATGATAAAAAAGAGAAAAAAAATGACAAATTTTCTATGGTTTAAGAAGCTAACCAATGTAGCAAGTTTCGTTGCCAAACACTTCCTTGCTCTCTTTACAAACTCACGTGTCTCACCATACTAAAATTTTTTGTAATATATGAATCTAAAAAAAATGACTTGCTAAAAGAAAATATAAAATAATACCTTCCGATGATGAATCATAAGAACATCCCTAAAGAAGGCACTATTGCTACTGTCATCACCACTAGTACATGCATCATCTAATATCTGAAGTATGTTTTCATCCCCATCTTCCAACCGAGAAACATATCAGACATTTGATCCCACTCTCCCATATTCTAGGCAGCACAAGCTGTCTAAATTAATGAACTAAGAAAAAAGCTCGGTGAAGCAAAGGACGCAAGCTTGTACTATGAAAGATGTACATGTTTGAATCAGATAACAAACAATAGAACTGTCAATACTTAATAGTTCTTTCCACTCTTTGAAAGTTTTTGGTCTTTTGGTTGTCAACAAGCAGAGAAAAAGTGTTGACCTAAAAAAGAAAATGCTACTCATAAAAGACTCATAATAGCTACGTGAATAGTCTCCTTATAGCCATGTTCTATAATGAATTAATGATCATGTAAGCTAATAGTATATGCATAACTTCATAAAGCTCAAGTAAAAGTTTTTTGATAAAAGGGATGTTTCATTTAATTCTAATTCACAAGCCAATGTGACTCTTCAACTAAGAAGTGTACCTAGTGTGACTGCAAGTAATTTAGAAAAAAAAATCTATTTCCCTCTCCTTTCCTCCCTTTACTTAATCTCTGTACAAAGAGAAAGGAGGTAGTAGATCAAAATAACAAAGTCATCCTCCCAATAAAAAGCTAGTCAATTCAAATCAAACCCATTGATTCCTAAAATCCCCACTTCTAATATATCATATCACAGTCTAATTATCAACCATTTCCACTGTTCTGTTTCATGACAGATATAGGAATCATGTAAAAAGAAGAAGAATCTTCAGAATCTTCATTTTCTGGGAGAACTACTCATCATTCAATTTTGACAGACAAGGCCAAAGTTTTTATCCCATCTTCCAACTAAAGAAACATCAAACAAGTACTCTAGAATTCAGATCTCGTGTGACTGTCGGATCGTGCTGCAGATACTGAAACGACATAGGAACTACAAAATAACATTTTACACACCAAATAGTAGGATATTCCAATAACTAATCAAAGAAAAACATACATGCTAATAAATGGATAAGAGGAATCAAAATCTAACTGACCTCCATCATCTCCTTCCTTTGGAGGAGGCATGGCGCAAGCGGCCACTACCATGGAAATGGTTTGTTGGTTGGTGAATTTTCAAGTGCCACCATCTTCCTTGCAGCTAGAGGAGGTCGGCATTGAGAAGGACCAAGAAATCCTAAAATAAAAAGATGGACAAGGATGGTCAGGGTTTAGCAATTTCTAAAACTTCCCAACCTAAAAAACCCTCAGAAATTGCTGCTATTGCCTTTCCCTCCTTCGTAGAAATCCAGAATTATTCTATCAAAAATATTTTGCCATACCGATCTATGAAACCTTCTCTCCAAAAAATATAAGATATTATACCAATTGTAAAGGATCCGACATAAATGAGGAGGAGGTACAACGGAGAGGAGAGAGGTGGGGATTTTATAGCTTACCAGTCCATCACCAATCCTCTTTCGAGCTAGAAACCCTAGAAATCAAATCGATTTGGGACGAGATCCCCATTTTGAGAACTACAATGATAGAAATTAGGGCATAACCTACAATAATAGAAATTTAGGAAAGAATTAGGGCAAACCCTTCACAATAAACGATTGGTTTGCTATCGGTTCCGGTCGTTGACGAGAAGATGATCGGAGTAGAGGGGCTCTTCCACCTCAAACTCGTCTGCAAAATTCATAGAAATGTTAGGGAAAAAGAAAACCCTAAATTGAAGAAAAATAGACTATTACAAGAGAGAGGAACTCACCTTCGTCGTCGGAGACCACAGCTCTCCCGCCCATGTCGAGGATAAAAGAACAAACGTCGGAGCCTTGACCTAGATTAACGAACGAATCGAAACCCTAGATTGGACCGCGACGATCGACCATCGGCTTAAAAAAAGGAAAAAGAAACCCTAGCTATAGGAATTAGGGAGAGGGGGGAGGGAGAGAGCTCTGGAAGATGAGAAGTAAAATGAGAGAGAGAAAGGATCGTGGCTTTTGATTCAGGGATCGGGTTTGAGCGGGGGTTCGAGCAGGATTCTAAATTTTTTTACCATTTTGATAATGATTGTGTATAACATTGTTACATATGTGTGAACAATATATAACGCTTACCACTATAAATCATTATAATAGGCCAAAAATTTCTCAGAACTGTCATATTATGTGGTGTTGCTGAAATTCTGTAACGTTTATATATGAACCGTTGTAATAGCTTCTTTTCAAGCGTTATAACAGGATATTTTTTTTGTAGTGTTTCAAGATTCACTTGGGTTTTCTTTCTTGCAAATAAAGGTAATACTATTTCAGTTTTCAAAGTTTTTGCTAAAAATGTCCAAAACGAAAAAAGGTTACATGATTACTCGTATCCAAAGTGATCATGGTGGCGAATTTGAAAATTTTGATTTTGAAAAGTTTTGTGATTTAAATGGCTTTAATCATGAGTTTTTTTGTCCTAGAACTCCTCAACAAAATGGTGTTATGGAGCGAAAGAATAGGACTCTTGGCGATATGGCTAGAGTCATGTTGAATCAATTTTTTCTTCTAAAATATTTTTAGGCATAAGTTGTCAGCACATCGTGCCATATTTTGAATAGGGTTTTGATTCGACATATTTCGAAGAAAACATCCTATGAAATTTGGTTTTGTAGAACTCCAAATGTTTTTTACTTTCGAGTGTTTGGCTGTCGTTGTTTTATCCTGAATATCAAAGACAACTTAGGCAAGTTTGATGCCAAAGCTGACGAAGGTATTCTTGGTGGTTATGCTGCCAAGAGTAAAGGATATAGAGTGTTCAACAATTGCTCCATGATTGTTGAAGAGTCTACTAACGTAACTTTTAATAAGGACAATAGTACAGCTATTATTCCCGATGATGATGAACCATCAACTTCCCCTCCTGTGGATACACCACTCGAAAGCAGTTCTCTGGAGAGCTTACCAAAGAAGTTCCAATTCAAACCTTCACATCCTAAAAACTTGGTAATAGGTGAGGTATCGAAAGGGGTAACTGCTCAATCTTTTTTAAGAGATTCTATTGCTAGCACTGTTTTTATTTCTCAAATTGAACCTAAAAATATTTTAGAAGCTTTTAACAATAAATTTTGGATATATGCAATGCAATAAGAACTCAACTAGTTCGAATAAAATTAGGTTTGGGAACTTGTTCCTAGACCTGCTGATCATTCAATCATTGGTACCAAATGGGTTTTTTGTAACAAAGTTAATGAGGACGGTTCGGTCACTCGCAATAAGGCTTGTCTCGTAGCCCAAGAATACAACCAAGATGAGGGTATTGACTACGATGAGACGTATGCTCCTGTTGCATGACTTGAATCTATTCGGATGCTTTGTGCCTTTACAAATTTCAAAAACTTTAAACTTTTTCAAATGGATGTGAAAAGTGTTTTTCTAAATGGTTTTATTAAGGAAGAGGTTTTTGTCAAGCAACCCCCCGGTTTTGAAAATCACAATTTCTCGACCATATTTTTAAACTCAAGAAAGCTCTTTAACCTCAAACAAGCTCCACGAGCTTGGTATGAACGCCTTAGTACTTTCTTACTTTATAAGGGTTTTTCAAAAGGAAATGTTTGCCATTAAAAATCAAAGACAGGTATTACAGAAACACTGAAATTGATTGCAAACTCGCTTGTGCAAAGAAAAGCCTAGAAAGAAATCCTAGGAAACAATCTAAGTACAATTATTTAGTTTTTTATTCTGAAGGGTGACGGTGGAGGCTCGGTAAAGTGTATCAACTCTGCCTTACTCCTTGGACTATTTGACGCAGTCTTTAGCTCTTGAAGTAATTGTCTTTTTGAAGGTTGCCCGTCTTTTGCAGGGGTGTGGTACCCTGCTATTTATAGTGGTATATATTTTGAATCGCATAGATGGCCAGTGGCCACGTGGCTGATCAGCACGTGAAGACCCGCTCTTTGGCCTTCAGCTATTGATTTGTTGGGATTTTATTGCAGCAAATCTGGGTGGTTGAGACTTGGTCATCCTGCCACGTGTCCTATCACAGGATAGGAATCATTTTGAGCCGCATAAGTCTCTCAGTTTTCGACCAAGTGAGGCCGCATGAGACTCATGCGGCTTAAGTCGTAATTTTCTTTAGACCGCATATAGCTTAAGGACTTTTAAGCCGTATAGATTCTGTATTTTGGGCCGCATAATGCTCATGCGGCTTGGGTCACAGTCATCCATGGTCGCATGAAGTTCGGAGACTTTGGGGCCGCATATGTTTGAGCCACATAAGGTTCATGCGGCTTGGTTAACACTCCTTCTGGCCGCATGAAAGCGTATGAATCCTGCTTTTGGTGACGTCTCACGTCTTATCTTTTTGTCAGAGTGTCAGAGTTGTTATTTTTGTCAGTTTTGGCAGAACTTGTCAACTTTATCAGACGAACTGATCCATTTGGCTGTATATCTTTCTTCTGCGGCTCGAATCAGTCTGGTTGTCGACGGGCCACATAAGGTGTTGAATCTGTCATGCGGCTCTCCTTTATGCAGACCTGTTTTGGCCCAAAGTACATATGCGGTAAATTATGATCCACATGAACCCCATATTTTCTATGCTTCTACAAGACCCCCTTCAAAGTTTTCAAATTGCAAATTTGGAACACTTTGAATAAGAAGCATGGAAATATGTCAAGTTGTAGGAAAATCTTGAGCCGCAGGGAAACTTTGAGCCGCAGAGGGATCTTGAGTCGCAGGAAAATCTTGAGCCGCAGAGGGAGACCATCTAGCCTGCCAGCTATCACTGCTGCATTTAATTTTTTGATTCGATTTTGGATTTGGGTTCTCTTTTCGAGATAAAGCCGACGGTTACTTGGGATAAAATCCCCAAACGTCATCATTATCTTTAATGATTTCGAGAATCGAAGCGGCACCCTTTAGAAACTCTATAAATAGGGGTCATTTTAGAGAGAGATTTTTCTCTTTCACCTTCTTCTCCTTCGACTTCATCATTTTTTCTACCATAGCTCCAAAAGATTCCAAGTCAACTGGTGCTATGGCCAAAGGGAAGGGACTTGCCTCTCCGTCGAGAGCGGTAAACTCTCCTTCCATTTATTCCGCCGTGCAACCCCCTATCAAAGGTAAGGACAGTGGAAAGACGACGACTAAGATTTTGAATGGCTATGTCGCATATTTTATGCGCGGACCTGTGCTATATCGCTTTCTGTGCTTTAAGCTTGGTCGATGCATGCCCTATCTCATTTGGACTGCATGTGTTCTGTATGATAGGGCCGCATGGGCTAAGCCGCATAAGCGTTTTACATTTGAACCTGATCCTTATAAGTACTCCAGGACTGATCTGTATGAGCACTTCATGACTGAGCCATATAAGCGCCTCATGACTGAACCGTATTAACCGCATAGGTACCTCATGACTGGGCCACATGAGCACTTCAAAACTAAGCCACATGAACCGCATAAGTGCCTCATGGCTGAGTCGCATGAGCACTTCATGATTGAGCCACATAAGTGCCTCATAAGTGCTCATCACTGAGCCGCATGAGCACTTCATGACTGAGCCGTATAAGTACCTCATAAGAGCCTTATGACCGAGCCGCATGAGCACTTTTTTGACTGAGCCGCCTAAGTGTCTCACGACTGAGCCGCATGAGCACTGTATGACCTAGCCGCATGCGTCTCATGCTCTTTAAGCCGCATAGGTTCTGTTTGGCTAGGTCGTCTGGCTGAAGAGATGAACTTCTTCTAACTTTACTTTTTCTTTGTCCTTTGCAGTGAACTTGCACATAACTCCATCGGGGGAGCTCTTGATAGGATATGCCCAATCTGTATTGGGTGTGAGACTTGACCAGATAGTCGAACACGTGTCGACTCAGATCACCCGAAATCAACCTGAGGCTAGGTTAAGGGAGATCAAAAACCAATCATTTTTTTACTTACTCATTATAATGAATTCTGGAAAGCTAGGGGACATTCATCTGAAGCCCGCGTTCTTGTTCGGAGACATATAATTGTCTCGAACCCCCGCACCCTGGAGCTATTTGAGAGCTGGGATTTTCTTTCCAACGGGCTATCAATTCACCTTCCTCAGATGGAACGCCATTTCTCTCTGTCAAGTTTCAACATGGTACATATCGAGAGGCGAATGGAGGACCCCATAACTCAGGACCGGCAAGCAATCTTTATAGGCAATATCCATTATAATAGACGAGTGCGGTCAACGGTCGCGACCAGGGAGTCGGTCAGTTGTTCTGTCGTCGGGCTAGCCCCCGGTAGTTTTATAAATGACCTGAGGCCCAATAACCGATTCTCTTAGGCCGACACCTTCCTGAACCAGATTGCCCGTAAAGGATCATATCCCACGGGTAGACTGTCGATGCATAATTGGATGTGTCGTTCCCCTCCATGGGTCAACCTGACGCTCTGGATTATGTCGACTTATGGAGATACTTTACAATAGCTCGGTCTATACTATGCCATAAGGGGCACTTGCTATGGTCTTCCTATGAATGCAAGGCTGTTCATAGCGCTCCTCGAGATGTATAATCGTCGTACGAGAACCTTTTATACACCTGCTAGGGAGATGGGGCCTGCCCTTCACGAGATGCATGACGTCTCCAAGTTGCCCTGGGGAGATGAAGTTTATGAAGAGTATACCCCCACGAATGAGCAGTTTGAGGGATTAGAGCGACGATTTCCCGGGTTCCTTGCCATTTACCGGGAGGTGTTATGTCATCATAGCACTTGTCAACAAATGTCAAAGAAGAAGGATGAAGGTTCTGAGGGGACCCTTCCTCACACCAAGGCTTAGGTCAGTTATTTGTTCGACCTTGGCACCTCGGGCCGGGTTGTCCCTCGGAGCCCTCAGACTCATGCAGTAGTGGATGCTCAGGTGCAAAGCGCCAAGAGGACCAAAGCTTCTAGTGACAGATTCGGAAGCCAGTCCGACACATTCAGCTACTTCTATCAAGATACCCAACCCTTGTCCAATAAGGCCATCTTGGCTGGATTTCTGAGGATATGGTTGAGGATCTGTGTGGTCTCGGGGGGTGCTGGTTCGATTGAGAGAATCAGCCACAACCTGATCCTCTCTGCAGTCAAGTTAGTTTTCGGAGGCAGGCTAGCTCTACTCCCAGCCATGGTGTGCAGCTGTCACGACCCGCACCCGGTTTTTGGATACGAGCTCGTGAGCAAGCTAGCTACGTATCGAGCGAACTCCAGTCCGACTCGAATACGTAAACGCTATCAAGGCTATGGTATACTGTCAAATCATGGCAAATAAATCTATATCCCAATCCACAATAAGAATATGAAACATGAACGAAGACTATGGGTCGTGGTCTGTAGCCCACTAGCATAAATGTCCGATAAGACTCTAAAAAAATAATAAGAGTCTAAAACTGAATCAAGGAACAGGATATCTCATGACAATGTATGAAAGCACGAACGGATAATAAACACGATAACGATACCTGAATCCCGCAAGAATCGCAAATCCTCCGCCATCCAGAACTACTAGCTAACTCCATGCATTCGCTAAACCTGAGGAGATCATCAGGTCCTCAGAGGACATAGCAAGATACATAATATACATGCCTATCTAGCAGTTTTATCATGCGCAAGAAATAAACAAGAAAGAACGAGAACAAAAAAATTGACTATGAATACGAACACGAACACGAACACGAACACTAGAACAACTACGCATAAATGGACTGTCGGATGAACGATAATCACGAGATCAATGGAAGAAACCAAACCCTCGTCCCGAGTGTGGACTCTCTGGTTTGAACTAAGAACTAACCCTCGTCCCGAGTGTGGACTCTCTGGTTAGCTCACGGCAAGACACCCTCATCCCGTGTGTGGACTCTCTGGTGTAATTGGTCAACCCTCGTCCCGAGTGTGGACTCTCTGGTGCCAATGATCACGACAAACACCCTCGTTCCGTGTGTGGACTCTCTGGTGCACCAAACAACCCTCGTCCCAAGTGTGGACTCTCTGGTTGTATACAACGATAATCAAGGCTATGGCAGTTTACTACACGCACTCGTTCTATGACACGACTCAAGCAAGGTACTGGTGAGAAACTCCAAGCACGAAACACAAGGCCAAACATGGACAAGGCTATAAACAATAAAAAATAACTCCACCGAAAATAACACGAAAAGCACATGTCCATAAATAATCCAAAGACTGTAAAATGAAAGGAAATACATGTAAGTAAAACTGTAAAGAAAGGCAAGGTATACTTGCCTGGAGGTTGCACGCAGATCCCACAAAATATAGTCAACTGGTGAGCCAAATAATTCCACATCTCACAACTGTCTCCGAAAGCTGAAACAAACATTGCCAACATTCCCAGAATAGTTAAATTAGCTAGGATTGCCTGTCCTTAAGTCCAATTCTGGATACAGGGGCAAAACGGTAATTTCGGGCAAAAATGATGTCCGTCGTTGGACCCGCTTTGCACCGAAAAATGTGCCAGAGTCAATGGTATCTAAAGTCATCAAACTTTATGTCTATAAATCCATTTTTCTGATACGAACCCAACCGTATGTCCAGAGTTGGATTCCGGCGGACCGTGCACAAAATCGCCCATTGAATCGGACCGTGGGGCCCACAAAACGACAATTTTATCAACTGTCTCAGAATCGGACCAAACTTGGCATACAGGACCAGAAAAATAATACGGTCCTGCTAGCACAAGTTTTGTCTCGATCTGACGAACATGCACAAAATAATTAGGAAATTTGCAAAGTGCTCGATACGGTAAATTTCGACGGATACGCATCAAATTCGTCGCGCACACGCGACCAATTTGAATTCCGCCAAAGCCCACACGACCACGAAGCCGTTACGCACCTTTCGATGCTTTCGGTTCGTGACCACGTCGCCCGGATTG
Organism: Iris pallida; assembly: GCA_029216955.1. Taxonomy (NCBI): domain Eukaryota; kingdom Viridiplantae; phylum Streptophyta; class Magnoliopsida; order Asparagales; family Iridaceae; genus Iris; species Iris pallida. Next base: position 14,957,850 of record JANAVB010038018.1, on the reverse strand, counting down.
GCGGGACGCACGTCGTATCGAAGGGTTTTATTAAAAAATCACAGTTTTGAAAACATATTTTTCTGTAACTTTACAATCAAATTATTCCTCATATAGTGAACGAAAAAATTAATCTACCTGAAAGGTTTTAGATTTCTATATATGGTCTATAATTATATTCAAGTACAACTTCTAAACTGTTACAAGATCGATCGGAATCGATCCTCGAACAGGGGTGTATGGATTGTCTTACGTTCTGTTTCGAACAGGGTTTTGGCCAAACTTGGCATCGAGTTTCAACTCGATTTTGATTCGATTTGAGTCGAAGTTGATCAATGGCAACGAAGCCCTATGTGTTGTGTTTCCAACACTTATTTTGGTTTGGAAAATGATGAAGAGACGAGGGAGGAATCTTACCTGGAAGTGGGTGCTTGGACTAGTTACTACTGTTGTTGCGCCCCTGCTTTTCCGTGCACGCGCGGCTGTGCCTTCCAGCGGCCTCCGGTGACCCGCGCGCGGTGCAGGGCGGCGCATGTGATCGCCCAGGGTCAGGGTGGCCTGGCAATTGCTCGGGTGGTTGGGCTTTCAATAGTTTCGATCCCTCTCCCTCTCGGCTCTCTTTATATGTGCTGTTAGCCTGGGGGGGAATCGGGCAGAGCAGGGATTGCTTGGAAAAAAATTCAGCTAGGCTCGATTTGGTTTTGCTTAGGATGGGGCCTGGGCCCAGCTGGGCTTGGGCTAGGTTCTGCTGAGCTTGGGCCCGAGCTCAGTGGGCTGGGTAATGGGTTTCCATTTGTTACTATTTCTTTTATTTGATATATATATATATATATAGTCATATATATATACCAATATCTATCTATATGTATCCCTATATGCTCGTATATACCTATATAAATAATTTCCATAAAATCTAAATAAAACAGCAATAACATCCTTTTTCTAGTGTAGGCTTATTTATATAAATATATATCCTATGGATATAACATAACCAATATTAATCAATAAAAATAGCAATAATAAGGTCATTAATAATAATAGTAAAATAAGCTAAACCTATGATAGGTGTACATACCAATATATATATAATCAAAAATCCCCAAGGATCCACAAAGGTATCATAAGGGAAGTATTTAACATATACAAAATAAAATAACCTTTTAATAGCAAGAACATATATATATATATATATATATATATATATATATATATATATATATATATATATATATATATATATATATATATATATATATATATATAGTTAACCACCCTACGTGTAATTGCCTTCTATATCGCTAAAATAAATTACCAATACCATATACATTCACATGGACGTCCTAGGACTCACTATAAGCCTACACGGTCTTGGGCTCGGTTCGAGTCCAGTCCGGACTAGTTTGGTATTGCCGAATTTCCTAAAAGTCCAAACAATAATAAATAACTAATTAAACTATTTATAGGGATTAACTCGCAACTGGGCCTGGTTTTCTTAGTTAGAACACACCTATGGCTTGGCATTCCCCTACCATAGCTAAACACTAGTCAAAGCACGCCAATGCACTATCCGTGCCATGATTCCTAGTCACCTTGTACTCTAAAATTCAACCATGGCTAAAATCGTCCATCGTAATAGTTAACTAAATAATTATTTATAAAAATCTAAAAATCACCATTTAAATCAAATAAATAATAAAAAATATTTTTTAAAAAAATTTTGGGAAGGGAGGCTACATCAGCATCCATCGGGGCCTTCGTATCTTTACGGCCAGAACCATAGTTCGTGACGTTACGAAGGATTTCAACCGAATTGGGCTACCTTACCACTATCTGATGGGGTGGCTGCTAATGCACTGCCCCTCTCTGATGCGACCTGGCCCTGAGGAGAATACGACGATTAACGATGCATTCATCTATCAGTATCAAGATATGCCTTGGACCTGTTCGACCATGTTCGAATGTCGTGTTGCACTCGCGCGGGTGGACAACTACTCCTTCTTTATGTCGGTCCCGCCTTTCACTGATGAGGAAATGAGGCATCTTTATCTTGATGGCAGTGTCGTGCCCCAGATTCTATCTGAGAAGTGTTCCGCTGGTTGCAGAATATTCGTCCTGCACATCTGGTGTATCGTAACCGCAACATTGCCTTCTTGGAACCTTACTTGTCCAGCCGATACTCTAGACAATTTGGGTACTGCCAGTTGTTTTTGGATAACCCGAGTCCCTGCTTGGGTTATGAGAGTGGTGTCCTAGATGGTATCCGGGCCTAGTATTATTACAGTATTGTCTGTACTCAAACCATTTTCTCTCTTCCCGATACCGGGGGCTTGGTGCGCATTTCGTACATGGCAGCCCTCCACCACATCTTTGTAAATGGGTCTCCCTATGACTTTGATGCGAGTACCAGTTTCATAACCGGTACTAAGCTGTCAGAAAAGCACAAGGAGTCCAAAAAGAGGAACAGGGCAGGGAAGGCAAAAGCCGTTGAAGTCTCTGACTCTGATTTTACTGATACGGAAGAAGAGGATGAATACAACGATCTGTTGTCCCCTGCAAGTACTTCAGTGATGCGCTTGCCTTCCCCTGTGCCGACTCCTTCGCCTAAGCGAAGTAAGCGTGGGCCTTCCGTTGCTAATAGGCCTCGTTCTCAAAAACGGTTTACGTTTAGGAATCGAGGTTCTGACCTCGCGGGAGAGGGCAGTGATGCTGAAACCCTCCCGGAGGTAAGTTTCATTTTGGCCGACCATCATGTTACTTTTGGGGTTTTATCTTATTGTTTCTCTCTTTTTTTGTGCAGGCTTTGGAACACATAAACCCTCCGGAGCCCGATGCTGCTTTCGAGATTCCTCTAGTTACGGGCACTCTTGTCACGACCCGCACCCGCTTTTCGGGATACGAGTGCGTGTCCAAGCCCAGCCTACGCCGCGGTATCGGCGGTAGTACGCTGTCTAGCCCGCAATAAACAAAATGCTCATAAATACTAACTGCTCATTCACAACAACTAAATCAACTTTACAAATATTAGAAGTTTTACATTTGAAGAAGAATATAAGCTTTTACAATTATAGAAAACTACCACACATCTAACTAGTCTTCTATGGTTTGGCCTTCAAGTCTCTATCTCCTCCTCGTATGGTCCATCGTACAAAAGTAGACATGTCATCCTCACCTAAAACAACGATCCAATCAGGAAAGGAGCAGATTACAACCATATTGCAATTAATGTTGTTAGTCCAAAATAAGTTAGAACAACGAGAAACTATGATGGCAAAGAGTATATAAAGAACTAGCAAGAGATGAACTAACATGATATGCACTAGCACTAGCAATATATGAACTAGCAGAATGTAACTAGAAAGGTATGAACTAACAAGATATGAACTGGCAAAATGTAAACTAGCAAGATGTGATCTAACAAGATATGAACTGGCAAGATGTAAACTAGCAAGATGTGAACTAACAAGATAATGGACTAGATAAAAGAAAAATAGGAACCACTATGTGTGTGTGAAATACCTTTTAATACGTGAACGGCTGGGCTAATATGGCACATCATACGATGGCTATCCACAATAATAGGGTACGGCTAACTCATACGTGGGGTGTATGACTTAGCTATCCATAATCAAAATATTTGGGTTTGTTCACATACTTACCGAGTATTTCCCCTTTCGACTCTCTAACAATCAATAAAGGTCAATGATACACTAAGAATGAAATAATAACTACGGTGTCACAATCGTGTCTCAACGAAATATCAATCAATGTCTCAACGGGATATCGAACAAGAAAACGATAGAAAAAACGTTATAATGAACTAAAACATAAATACAATATTGTACTTGCCTGAATCCTTGCACAAACCGTAGTCACAAGTAGAGGATGACGGGAATGCTGATCTGGAAGCTGTCAACCTATAACACATATCATACCACGAACTGAGCACAAAAACCACAAGTCAATTCTAATGTTATAGTTCTAAATTCATGGAATAAGTGGCTAATGGGTTAACTAATCTATTAATAGTTAATTCTAGAATAAATTACTTAAAAACATCATTTAACCTAATAATAATCTAAATATAATCTAAACATTCAAGTTTGGCCATCAAAAGTCATGTTTCCAATTTTGGAAACCATAACACGCAAATCGAGATATACCGTTGACTATTTAGTCAAACATCATGAGCTCTAGATTTAAAAGTGCAACTGGGTAGATTTTAGCACCATGAGTGTGCTGGAATCAACCGTACCGTAAAATCACGCTTTGGTCAAAAGATATCGTCGTTATGGCTAATCGTGACCAAAACGATGATTAACCGATCAATTCTGAGTTCAACAGAATAACTAAAATACTAGGTGCATGAAATAATTTTTTTAAAAACTATATGTCGTAGAGCTCTGTGTTAGTTTTCCGAAACTTCAAACGGTTCATGATTTCAATTTTCGGTCCTCCCGAAATCTCGAAAACACCGAAACGTGTCAAGTTTCGGACAACCGACACTCTACGAATTTTGCAAAAATTTAAGAATAATATATATATGAAAATAAATTACATATTCAGAAAGTTTACCTCGGGACGAATCCAGTAAAAAAATAGCACGCTAAAATCACGTCAGGGTTGACGCCAATCGCCTCGGGAAGTCAAGATCTCTACTAGAACTCTCTCTCAAAAAGGCGGCTGAAATTTCCAGATTTTCGTGAATTAATAACATATATATATATGAGAGAGAGAGAGAGTCGGTGCTGACTCATTCTGGCGCCAACAGGTGGGCCAGGGGGTGCTGACTGGATGCTGATTGGCCTGCTGACTGGATAAATGCTGATTTAAATTCAGAAAATGATTTAAAAATCATTTGAGAGCCAAATAAACTCAAATAAAATTCTAAAAATTCCTAAAAAATTCTAGAAAATATATTTAACCTTCTAGAATATAAATAAAATGATTTTCCTCATATTAGTTCCAAATAGCCTTATAATAAATATTGGAAGCCTTTAAAAATATATAAACCTTAATAAATAAATACTTAAATACCTCCAAAAATTATCGAAAAATTCTAGAAAATATAAAATAGCGTAATAAACCCTATAAAAATATTTGGGGTCAATATTTGCCCTTAGGCTAGCACAATAAATTCCAGAAGTCCTAGAAAATAGGTTTTATCTATATTTTATTATCAAAGTAATTCCAAAAAATACCCAAAAAATCCAAAAAAATTAGAAAATAGTTTTTGAGGTTCTAGAACCTAAATAAAATACTGGGTCCCAAAAATAACCCCAAATGGTCATATGGTAAATCATAATCAAATAATAATTAAAAAATCAGGAAGTGGGCTTACAACTCTGGTCGAAGAAGGTACAAGCCTTACGGAATCAAATATCGAGGCTACAGGGTCTCAGTTGGTCGCAACTGACCCAGCTACACCTCCTTTTGGGTTGACCGGGGTTAGAGTGACAGATGCAGGTGATTCGGATATTGCTGTAGAGGAGGATATGGGGGCATTGGAAGGAATTATGACTGTCCACAGTGAGCCGCGGTCTCCACCGCCCTCCCCTGGTAAGCTATGTCATATTCTTACCGACAAGGAGGCTCATTCGCTCTTTTTTTATATCCTTCGAGTCAAGCTGATTGTTGGTTGTTTTGAACCTACAGGACCTGCCTCTCCACTACCGATAGTGGAAATGACCGCGGAGGAGGAGATAGCGGACGATGTCAGGGCGGACCTCTTGCCGAAGAGAAGAAATGGACCTTCCTTCCTTCAGATCGAAAAGAACCCCGCTGAGCCGAGTTCAGAGCCGCTTATACCAGAAGTACTAATGGTAAAGGCGGTGATTCCTATACCTACATCGGTGGATGCAGGGTTGATTGAAGGTGCCTCTTCCCCAGAGATTGAACTCTCCACTCTGCCTAGTCTTCAGCTTCTTTGGGCTACGGAAGAGGAGATTGCTGCTGTACGGGAGTCTCGTCGCTCGGAGTTTGTTTTCCTTTTGACAGGGTCGTCAAGCTTCGCTATGCCTTCTTCTCACACATCTTCAGGTTCCTTGGTTGATGTTCCTTCGACGTTGTCATCTTCGGAGAATCTAGACGAATCGTCGAGGGATATAGTTGAGAGCTTCTACCGTCATCTAAAACAAGGGGTTGAAGCTACTTCGAGGAGAGGGACCTCATTTACTGTGGCCCGTCACTGCGCCCAAGGCCAGATTAACCTGTTGAAGATGCTTTCGGGTGGAGAAGGGGTGGCCGTCCTTCTGGAGCACAAGCTGGCAGAGGCTAATCAGTGTCTAATCCAGTTGCAGAAACTACGGCAAGTCGATGTGTCTGATGCGGTGGAGCAGGAGCGTGCTTTCCTTATAAAAGCAGTTAAAAAGGTGAAGGTTGTTCAAGAGACGACCAAGCCTACCTTAGAAGGACCTCCAGAAGTTGTCCCTTAAGTATGACAAGCTGAGCCGGAAGGGAGAGATTTGCTTGACTCGCGAGGAGACCCATGTTCGTGTTATGACCGAAACTAATGAGCAGCTCCTCCAGCTCCAAGCCAGGCTGACATCTCTGGGGACAGAGCTCCAAGCCACTCGTCAGGAGAGAGAGAAGATCTGTAAGGAGACTGATGAGATCATACGAACCTCTGCTGCTCTAGAGGGTGCACTGAAGAAACTAGAGAAAAATTGGTAGGCTCATGCACATCTTGAGGATGCTGAAAAGCTATCCCATGAAGCTGAACGCCGAGCCAGACTGAGAATTGAGCGTTCAACTGCGCAGCTGGAAGACGTTCTCACCAAGCTATGTGTTGCTAATGAGTAGTGAATTTCCCCCCTCTCTTCTCTCTTTTTTTTAGTCTTGTGAATGTAATACATTTACTCCCACTCTTGAAGGGTTTGTACTAGAGGGTTTTAATATAGCATTTTGATAAAGAATATCCCCCCGGGAGGACTTTTTGTGGACCTATTGCCCTTTTGTTAATTTGGAAATGCGAGTAAATAGATTTGAATGATATTTTGTAGACCTACTACTCTTTGGTACACCGATGGTGTGAGTAATAGATTAGGATAACTTTTATGAACATATTACCCTTTTTGTGTACTGGCGATAAGAGTACTGATAATAAGTGGAGAAAAAACCAACATATTTACTCAGAGGTAATGAGGACGTGGTAAATATAGGTCTAAAGTAGAGCCTCCCTACTCAGAGGTAATGAGGACGTGGTACGAATAGGCCTAATAGGGATACACATAACAACTCAGAGGTGTTATCAACGTAGAAGTTCTATGTATTGGGTGGTTTGTTTGTGATGGACGGAAAAACAACTCAGAGGTAATATGGACGTGGTTGTTTTTCCCGTTGGGGAGTTTTGTGGACCTATTACCCTTTTTGTGCATCGATGGTACGAGTAATAGATTAGAATAAGTTTTATGGACCTATTACCCTTCTGCGCACTGGTGGTGCGGGTAATAGATTTTGAAACAAAAACCCAACAGAGGTTGTATGGACGTGATATATGACAATCGAAACATCAAAGTGGAAGTTCAGGGGTATCAATGTACATGACTTGTCACTCGTAGAGATGCAATGTGAGTCCCCTCGGGGGGAAACAGAGTGTAAGTTCAGAGGTACCTGATGTACATAACTCGACACTCTAGGCAGTATATATATTTTTTTGATCTAATCGGCAGCCTCTTATTGATGAGATAAGGAACTCTGTCCATGGGGATTACATCATCAGGAAAGGGACTATCCGTCTGTGCCACCAGGTACTTGGCGAGTTCTACGTCCTCTTCGGCTACCCCCTGTGAGCCTAAAGGTCGGGATGCTATCTTGGGCAACTTGACCACCAAGGGTTGAGCTTGTGATATTGGCTTGCCTGAGTGTATCGGATCGGCACTTGGTTGTCGGCTCGTCTTCGGAAGATGGATGACAATTGGCTCGGCAAGGGACTTTGTGTCTTCCAATTGTCTTTGAGTTGATTTTGGCAATCGGATCACCATCGGCCCTATAACGGGCTTTGGCTCTTGGCTTTGGGAGTCGGATGACCATTGGTTCTGACTGCGTAGCTTGGACGAGAGAATCGGGCACCTCTTTATGCAAAGTTGCGACAAGGGGTACGGCTTTGCCTGATTTATGGGCCTGGAGATAAATTATCGAGGGTTCCTCTGGCCCTGTGATAGTCTCCAGTTTGTCAGTAATGTACTTCTTGGATTCTTCATATAGACAAGCCTCTGAAGAATAATAAGATTCAACCCCTTTGAAGGGATCAGTCGACGAATTCAGTCTTCACGAAGCCGTACTTACTGACATACTTGAAGCACTGGTGAAGGATGGATGGTACGATCATATAGTCATGTATCCACGGACGTCCCAGGAGGATGTTGTAGGAGGTGTCTGCATCTATGACGTAGCAGGTAATTTTTGTCTTCAGGTCACCAATCTGACATTTCAATCGGATCTTCCCTAGGGGATAACTCCTTTTCGAGTTGAAACCGCTAATGGCAGTGTTGGTTGCCGCTAGCCGGTGCATAGGGATGCCAAGAACTTGAAGTAAGCTTTTCGGGATGAGCTTATCGACGAGCCAGGGTCGATATGCATCTGATCTACCTTGATGTCGCATATGTATCCAACATAGTACAAGGGCCGATCATGCATGTTGGTCTTGATCAACATGTCCTGTGGAGTAAATATAATATTGGACATTGTATTTTTGCCATCGCTGCCCTGTAGATCTGTTGACGGGTCTTCCCCTGGAGGCTTGACCTGAGCTAAGTAGGCGTCAGCATTTTAGAGTGCTTTGCTCAATGCGACATGAAGAACCCTGGAGAGCCTTAGGAGCTCGTATAACGACAACTTTGTCGGCGTATTAGCCAATTATGCTAATATGTCAAAGTTGTAAGGTCTCTCCAGCCCCTGAGGTTCATCGTTACGGAGTGGCCTGTCGAAGCAAATTTGCTTTGGTTTGGACTTATCTGCCAGTGGAGGCTGAAATGGACTTGGAACATCAGAGGGAGACAACATTGCCGGCTGAGGATCTTCGACTAAACTGTCCCGTGTGGGTTAGACTTGTGCTCCAGACCGGGTAACAACGGCTGCAGCTCCCTCAGCTTCAGCTGAAATTATATGGCAGGATCTAGACTTCCTATCATTTTTCTTATTAGTAGGAGATGACACCTCCTGGGTAACTTCGGGCACTAAGTCCGGATGCACCCACATGATCCCTCCTCGCGATGTGGTGAGAGGTACCAATCCAGATGTCTGGTTTCGGACGGGTGGAAGATTAGTAACCTCCATCGTTGCCCAAGGAATAGGTATTACCCCGTCTAGAGTGCTTGTTGGAGGGAAGTCGCCGAACTGAATTGACACCATGTTTGCCGCTATGATAACCTCTTCAAAGTCTATCGACAGAGCTTTGGAGTCGATAAGACTCTGGATGTACCACTTTAATTGGAAGCAGTTATGAGTGGAATTATGGACATAGCGGTAGAAGTGATAATATTTTGGGTCATCTATTTCTGCCGCTCGGAGCTCGCGCCTTGGTGGGGGGAGCTGGATCCTACCCCTTTGCAAGAGCATATCGAAGATAGGTTTGACATGACTATCTTCAAATGAGTAATTCACCTTGGGCCACTGACCTTCTATCTATTTTTGTTCGGGCTTCTGGGTCGCATCAGCGACCATAGCCTGTTTGCCCTTATTGTCCCGGTTGGAGGTGGCGCCACTATTGTTGTTGTTGGAGGTAGAACCAGGACGTCTGCCCTTATCCTCTCCATCTGGGATGTGTAATCCCAACTGGCGAGCCTTCTTCAATTTTGCCTCCGTATTGGTAGCACTTATGATGAAGGTCGTCCAATGCCTGAACTGATCGTCGCCCATCCAGAGGCTAATTACGGAAAGCAACTTCTTCTGGCAGATTTTAATCAAGGAGCTCTCGGGATTGCCTTGGGGCAATCTCATTGCGGTTTAGCAGAACCGCTCGATATAGTTCCTTGTTAGCTCCCTCTCTTCCTGAATGACGTCCATGAGAGATGACATCGTCACATCATGCCCCACTTCGTAGAATCTTTCCAGGAACATGTGCTTGAAGCCATCAAAAGAAAGGATGTAGTTGTCGGAAAGGTTGCGGTACCAGTCGAACGCGATCCCCTCCAATGTTCGGATGAATAATCGTGTGAGGATGGTGTCACTATGCGGCAAGTGGTCGGTTGTGACTTCAAAGTAAGTCATGTACCGACTAGTAGAGGTCTTCCCGTTATATGAATCGATATGAAATGGCTTGTACCATGGTGGAAAAGGCACATCTCTCCATGCAATGGGATATGGCTGCCATATTTTGAGGTTTCGAGAGGAGTCTCCAGCATTGAATATTGCTCGAAGCTCCTGGACTTCCCTTCCTGTCTCCTTGGCTTCATCTGCAGTTGAAGGAACGGATGCTCCTAAGGGATCATCACCCAAATGAGGGGCGGTCGTGTTGGAGTCCGCATTGATTGCGGATCCCAAGCTTGTTTGTCCGGGTGTCCTTACTAATTGAGTTGCCAAGGCGGCTTTGATTTCGTCTACGGACTTGACCAAGGACAGGAGCATGGCTTCAAGTACTTTTAAATGTTGTCAGTCAGTAGGCGCTTCATGATCATCGTCAGCCATAAAGACTGTCCTCACGTGGGTAGAGGTGGAAGGGATTATAGCAGAGGTGCTCTCTGTACCGTACCCTTGTACAGAGAAATTATTGGAAAATATCGGAATGTCATCTTCCTCGGACTCGGAAGGGGTGCTACCCCCTGTGCAGGAAGCCGCATCGTCTTGGCGAGGGTGGCGGCCCTCAGGAGAGTCCAAGTTTGTTGTACAGTTTTGGGGTCTCTCTACCCCCTGTGTGCGCTCTTGGTACACCGGGTTATCGCATATATTGAGGAGACTGCTACCCCCAGCTTCATCTACTCTCAAGGAGGCTGAAGGTGCACCCCTGGGTGCTGGAAGCTTCTTTTTGGATCGAGTGCTAAATAGACACCCCATGTGGTTGTCGGCGGCAACCCTCCATATGAGAGTTTTCTTACAATACTGGCCGAGATTGCCGGGCTAGAAGAGCATGTCTTCTTTTCTCTCTTGCCAGAAGGAAACTTCTGAGTTGAATTACAGGAGGCGAAAGGAAACCCCTCATATTCTGGAATTTGCACATGTTTCTTGAGTTGTTGTCGGACAGGTGCTGGTTGTTGCAGTCATTGGAAAACTGACTGTCGACCTTCAAGTGCTACCGATTTACCGCAGCAGCAGTTGATGATGACTTGGGTGCAACGACATCCCGAGAGAGACTCATCGTATGCCAATATTGCCACCTTACGTTTGTGAGTAATCACCTCACGCAAGTCGGTACCAAGCTGATCTACCTTTGCACCAAACTTGTGGACTCGAGTATCCTGAGCGCACAGGTACCGAGGTATCATGTTTGCTCCCTGATCCGAGGCTAGTAAAAATACTTGCTCTGGATCGTTGGAGGGAGACTTTAAAGACCCACCCTATCCGTTAGCCCTGGGGGACTGGACGCGGGTGGTTCTGTACAACTTTCTATCAGGAGACTGTATAACAGTTAACAGGGACCGCTGACAGCCAGCAACTTGGACAGTTGACTGGGCTTTTTGGGCCCGCACTGCCCTAGACTTCTTTGACTTAGCACCCGAAGGTGCATAGTAAAAAGAGTCCAGATTGATACATCCCACATTCTCAATGGGCCGCATGGAGTCGGGCCCGTATGAGAGACGGTTGAACACAGAGCTTCTGACAGGGCCGTATGAGACATCATGTCTGAAGCCAGGATTGGCTGTCGCATGGGCTATCTTTCTGTGGCCAGGGCTGGCCATCTTTCTGCGGCCAGAGTTGGCTGTCGCTTGGGCCATCTTCCTGCGGCCAGAGTTGGCTGCCGCATGAGCCGTCTTCCTGCGGCCAGAGTTGGTTGTCGCATGAATTGTCTGCCTGCGGCCAGAGTTGGAAGCCGCATGGACAGAGTGCCCATCTCTCTTATGCGACTTCTTCTTTGTCCGTATGGATTTCCCTTGTGCCTCCAATAACTCAGCATCATAGTATTTTTCTCTGCTAGATTTGGGGATAGTGGGTCCTCTGCGGTCGGAAGCAAAGTCGCATGAGAGCTTTGGTCACCGTCTTGGGCTGCAGAATGAGCTTCTTCGAGAACTTGGTCGAGGGTGACAGTTTTGTGCACCGACGTCCTGCAAGTTCTCTTTGGGTTGGCTCGCTTCTGTGACGGGCTGGCGCTCCCTTCAGAGAGCATTTCTTCGAAGGCTTGTTGGTCAAAATGAACCACAAGCATTTGATGCGTAGAGCCGAGCTTGGATGCGTCATATTGCATCATCAGCTTCTCATCAGAGGAGAAGGACGTCCCAAGCAGAGTTGTCATCGTGTTTGTCATTAAAAATCAAAGACAGGTATAACAGAAATACTGAAATTGATTGCAAACTCGCTTGTGCAAAGAAAAGCCTAGAAAGAAATCCTAGGAAAGAATCTAAGTACAATTGTTTAGTTTTTTATTCTAAGGGTGACGGTGGAAGCTCGAAAAAGTGTATCAACTCTGTCTTACTCCTTGGACTATCTGACGCAGTCTTTAGCTCTTGAAGAAATTGCCTTTTTGAAGGTTGCCCGCCTTTTACAGGGGTGTGGCATCCTGCTATTTATAGTGGTATATATTTTGAGCCGCATAGATGGCTTGTGGCCACGTGGCTGATCAGCATGTGAAGATCCGCTCTTTGGCCGCCAGCTATTGATTTGTTGGGATTTTGTTGCAGCAAATCTGGGTGGTTGAGACTTGGTCAGCCTGCCACGTGTTCTATCACATGATAGGAATCATTTTGAGCCGTATGAGTCTCTCAGTTTTCGACCATGTGGGACTGCATGATACTCATGCGGCTTAAGTCGTAATCTTCTTTAGCCCGCATATAGCTTAAGGACTTTTAAGCCGCATAGATTCCGTATTTTGGGCCGCATAAAGCTCATGCGGCTTGGGTCATAGTCACCCTTGGCCGCATGAAGTTCGGAGACTTTGGGGTCGCATATATTTGAGCCGCATAAGGTTCATGCGGCTTGGGTAACACTTCTTCTGGCCGTATGAACCCTGTTTTTGGTGACGTCTCACGTCTTATCTTTTTGTCAGTGACAGAGCTGTCATTTTTGTCAGTTTTGGCAGAACTTGTCAGCTTTATCAGACGAATTGATCCACTTGGCCATATATTTTTCTTCTACGGCCCGAATCAGTCTGGTTGTCGACGGGCCGCATAAGGTATTGAATCTGTCATACGGCTCTCCTTTATGCGGACCTGTTTTGGCCCAAAGTACATATGCGACAAATTGTGATCCGCATGAATCCCATATTTTTTATACTTCTACAGAAAAAATTGATACTACACTTTTCATAAAGTCCCTTGATGATACTGTTTTGTTAGTACAAATCTATGTAGATAATATCATATTTGGGTCTACTAATGAGGGTCTACGCAAAGATTTTACCAAGTGTATGCAGAACGAGTTTGAGATGAGCATGATGGAGGAGCTCAATTACTTCCTTGGACTGCAAATCAAACAATACTCGCAAGGCATCTTCATCAGTCAGTCGAAGTATACAAAGAACATGCTGAAAAAGTTTGAGCTTGACAACACCAAACCTATCATCACTCATATGGCTACTACAACAAAGCTGGAACCTGATGAAAGCGACAAACCGGTCGATCAACGTAAGTATCGAGGTATGATTGCTAGTCTATTGTATTTAACTGCTAGTCGTCCCGATATTATGTTTAGCATTTGCATATGTGCTAGATATCAAGCAAATCCTAAAAAATCACACATGACCGCTGTTAAGCGTATCTTCAGATATCTTAAAGGAACGATTACAGTAGGCTTGTGGTATCCCAAAACCACTTCCTTTGAATTAATCGGATATTTCGATGCTGATTTTACGGGATGCAAAGTCGATCGTAAGAGTACCAGCGACACATGTCATTTGTTAGGAAAGGATTTAGTCTCATGGTTTAGCAAAAAGCAGAATTCTGTCACACTATCCATAACAGAAGCTGAGTACATCGCAGCTAGTCGTTGTTGTGCACAGATTCTGTCGATGAAACAAACTCTTGAAGACTATAACTTATTATTCAAGCACATACCTATTTTCTGTGATAACACTAGTACAATAAATTTGACCAAGAACCCAGTATGTCACTCACGCACAAAGCATATAGAGATTAGACATCATTTATTGCGTGATCATCAACAGAACGGTATTATTAACTTAGAATTCATTGACACTGAACATCAGCTAGCATATTTCTTTACAAAACTACTAGCCTAAGAGCGCTTCAACTTTTTTTGTTGAGAGTTAGGAATATTGGATGAAACTTTCATAAAATAATATGTACCTACGTAAATAACGGTTATGACAATCATCATTTATAATGACTCAGCTTTGGGTACAAGCCGAAAGGGCCCTTCTGACAACAAAGCGTAAAAGCCTAAGCGACACGGTGCACTAGTCTTTAGACTATCGCTAGCTGGAATCTGGCCCCTACAGCTAACCCAAGGCAGTTTCAATGTAATGATCGTTGTCTTAACACTCATTTATTATATGGCTACATAGTGTTTATGACTTATAACATTCAATTTTTAAATTCTAGATTCTCTTTCCTATCAAATTTTTTAACTAATTTTGTGTTCTGGAACAAATAGGCAGAGTTCGGGCCAAACATTGCCCCACACAGAGTTTGGGCCGAACTCTGTGCGCCTGTTTCAAGAACCTACTTTGGTTCTTGGCCATCCAACTTTTTGATCGGTCGGCCACGATTTAACCCGACCTGGTGGCCCTAACCATCATAAACCCGAACTCTCCTTCTCTCTCTTCACTTTCATCTTCTTCTACCTCCCTCCAAACTCTTTTCTCTCAAACCTTAACCCTAGAAAACCTATATTTTAGGGCTATTTTCTTCCAAACTCAAGATCTAAGGATTTTTGAAGGACCTCTTACATCTCCAACCATTTGTGTGGGGTATAACTCTTTTTTTCTTCTCTCTTTCAAATTCAATCTATTTTCATTATCAATGGCTCCTAAGTTATTTGGTAGAGGAAAGAGGTTGAGAAGTAAGGGGGCATCTTCATCTAACCCTTTGTGATATTTTCTTGTGCTTTGGAAACACTTGATAATACTTGTGATATTTGTATGGACATGTGTTTTGAGCTTCAATATATATTGTTGTGCTTGCTTGGATTAGAACTTGTCTCAGGACATATTCATTTAAGAGGGAGCCGATATGTTCATCTACGGGGGAGCTATTACCATTATTCCATGTGTCCAGGTATGAATGTTGCGACATACAAATATCGTATTTTTGTCAATTATCAAAATAGGGGATATTGTTGACCCAAACTAGATCGCAGTCAACGTAATCTTGATAATTAACTAGACGATATCTGTTATGATCCAACTTGACACATCAAGCTCCATCAAGCCCCAAAGCAGACAATCACCACACATCAGCTCAAGACGAACATCATCGACAATTGCTATGACATGTTGCAGTCTACTTATTCTCTGAGTCTGTATTTTACTTTTTATTGAGCCTAGGCTATTGTAAGTTGAGTCGTACTGAGTATCTCAACCCTAGACTTTACACCCAAAGCTCCACAAACAAAAGTCCAAAAATCTGCCAAACCCAAAACAGCCCATTGAGCATTTTGTCCCCAAGGAGACAAAGTTCGGGCCGAACTCTGCCCCACACAGAGTTCGGGCCGAACTCTGTCCCCTTAATTTTATGACCTAATTTTTAGGGTTAGCTGGTTGCTAGTTGTCCAACGGCTAAATATTTGAATATTTGGGACAGAGTTTTGGCCGAACTATGCCTCTCTGGACTAGTATATATAGGCCTTGATTTCTCTCATTTTTAATCATCCAATCTTCTCTTCTTCTATAGCCTATACATTCAACAGCTTATTCTTCTCATCTAACTAGCCACAAAACTTTTCAAGCCCCCAAGGTGCTCATTGCGAGTCAACTAGAAGTTTGTGTGCAATAGTTCCAAAAGAAGTCACTTGGATAATTCCAAGTCTCGCCATCTGCAAATATGTAAGAAGTTGGCGTGCTCTTCTGAGTAAAGGCACGTGGTTGTACGCTATTTCAAAAATAGTAGATTTCAATCCTGAGCTAGAGTTCTCAGGCCTGGACTAGTCCTCCACGAGGGAAACCAAGTTAAAAACTGATGTGGCTGCGTATGCTTCTATGATCTCTATTTATATTCTGCACTTATACTCTGATTATTATTTATGTTGGATGGACTTGAATAGAGTTATTTTTAATTAGGTATTATCGACACATACTCTATTCACCCCCTCCCCCCTCTAGAGTTGCCTAAACGTACTTCAGAACATACAGATGAACTTCTAAAGATTCTTACTAGGGAGGCCGAAGAGTGAAAAAAATGTTACAAAGCCTTTAGAAGTAGTTCCTACGTACTCATTTCAAAGTTAGTAAATGAAAAGTTTGGTACTTCATATAGCCCTAGCAATGTTACAAATCATTTGCGTGATTGGAAGTCTAAGTGGCTAGATATTATAGGCCAAATATTTTTCGGGGGCCGGGCGGGATAAAGATCTAAAGACCTTTGTTTGACATGAACAAAAAGTTGAAGAACTTTTGTATTACAAACGAAGAGTACAAAAGAAATCCTAAACAGAAAATCTAAGTACAAGTTGATTCTGAAAAAGTGTGACGATAAAGATCAAAGACTTTAGTGGTTCCTTTACTCCGTTGACGATCTGACAATGAGAAGAACTTGCTCTGACTCTAAATGCATGTGAGTAGATGATCTAGGTTTGCCAATCAAGAAGTAGTCGAAGATCCTGAATGAAGGAAAACTTCTTCTATTTATAGGCGAGCACATATACATTGTACGTAGGGGCTTTTGGCATGCAGTAGCGCTGCACGCACAAAAATATCGTTAAATCTGTTGTAACTGCACTGTTAGGAAAGCTGATGAGTTGACACATGGCAGTTGTTGAGATTCACTTATTGCTAAGATCTTGGGTGGTTGGCACCCGTTCATAAACATAACTGGGTCAATAACACATGTCGTGTGCTCATTACTCAATGACCTCATTCTGTTTAAACATAGTAGATTTGATTGTATCTTTATAGATACGATTTCCACGTGACATATTCCAATACTATCGTTAGTGGGCTGCGCGTCGTAGAGGCTGCACTTCTGGAGCTCATAGAGGTTGCGCTTCCGGGACATCCTAGACGATGTGCTTCTTAGGCATCTTAGAGACTGCACTTTCTGGCGTGCCGAAGTAGCTACACTTTATGGGGTGCATTGAAGGATGTGCTCTCTATTGATTTCTATCATCTAACATCTATCATCTAACATCTGACATCTGACATCTGACTTCTTCCATCTGATAGATGACATTATGATAGTTGTCTCTGACTTTTTGTGTCAGCATGTCATAAATGTTGAAGTGATGGCCCAGGGTAGGTGCTGCATTCAAAGCACTGCTCTTTTGGGTCTTCCAAGGTGCTACACTTTTGGGGCTCTGAGGCACTGCGCTTTTGAGGCATTTGAGTCAATACCTCCTTAATTTTTGCCACTTTGTAGGGTTCGAGAAATGATGACTAAAGACTCGGTAAAAAAAATCTCATTAAATGAGTTCATTATAATGAATACTAGGTTCATCTAATTAACTTGAAGCCTTTGACTAGCTGCCACTTGGCGTGTGGGTTTGACCACACACAGCCTATAAATTGGGATATTTTTAGGGCACAACTCATTCGTGCATCCCTCTCCCGCTTTCTGTCGGAGACCATGTTGTACCCCAATGAATCTTCTTCTTGGCAAACTTGGCAAAACTTATGTCAGTCGAGTGCTAGGTTTGCAGAACTCTTTGTTCACAAAAGTAGCAAGCTTGATGAAGGAGTCTTTGAGAAGAACTCCGCTGACTATGGAAGGAGTTTGAAGGAGTTGTCCCTGTTGATGCAGCACGCTAGCTGTGCTTTGGTTCAAGACGATATCGAGTGCCGAGATATTGAACATGGGGGCCACGTTCTACTAAATAACTATTTCTGACGAGGAACTGATTCTCTCATGACAAGGGAGTGGTTCACTCGTGACGAGGACAAGAGCGTACATTGTGAAATGCATGTTAAGCTTTCACTTTGTATGTTGTGCTTTACAGCGCTACGTTTTTTGCTGAGCAGACAACGCTGCACTTTTGTACGCTGAGTAGATAATATTGTGCTTTTGTATGCTCAGTAGATAGCTTTATATGTAATCATGAAGAATCTGTAATATACTTTTGTAATCATGACTGTTTTAAATAAAATGTCTCTTTTATGTACTGCACTTTTTGTATCCTGCGCTCTTGTGTTGTCTGTTCTGAGATGCGCAGCAACTCTGTGTTTGACTGCGCTTGTTGATGTTGCGCTTTCATGCTTCTACAACCTTAAGAAGGAAAATATGTGATTTTGACTAAAGATTTATTATGTGATTTTTTATTTAGATTTGAATATAACTAAATATGGTGATTATTACTTGCCTAGGCGAAATCAAAACTAGCTCAATGGGTGAATGTCCCTATTAGGGACTTAGATTTGTTATGAATTAAATGTGGAGATGACTCTGCAAGAGGTGACCATGCAAGTGATAACAATACAAAATGAGGACCAAGAGACTATGTCGATGTAGATACTCCTCTTAGTGGCTCACAACACAATGATGCGACCTCCCAATCTACAAAATCTACGGGTGGGAAACGTTGTAGAGAGCCTAACATGAAAAATGAAGCAATAAGTTAATTTGTGGGGAGTGTTTCTTCGATAGTGGAGGCACTTAGTACGGAGTTCAAGAGCCACGTTGAAAAGATAGGTGCTAAATTATTTGCCTTAGAGGGATACGAGGCAAATGTATTTATGAATGCCTACAATTTCCTTTGCACGAACAACTTTGAAGCCAACAAGTTTATAGTGTTGCCCGAGACATTCCAAAGGGCATGGCTAGATAACTTCATGCAACACAACTAGTCTTCTTGTTATGGATTAAGAACCACCTACTGTGTGGGGTATCACACTTGGTTTGTAATATTTTTGAAACAGTCATGATTGTTTGCTGCCTCCTTATGTATGATATTGTTTCTTTCTTGCTACTATAAACTGCTACCTTTTGTATGATTTATGCCCTTAGTTGCCACTACAAACTACTACCTTCTGTAATATTCTGCAGTATCTGTTGCATTGTTGTTTGTTAATTTTAAAGACACAAGGGCCATTTTGTTTCTACTACATATTGTTGTGCTACTGTTGTTTGATAACTATATGTTGTTGTTTCTACTACTGCTACTGCTGCTTGATAAATATGTGATGTTGTTTCTACTACTGCTACTGCTGTCAGATAACTTCACCCTCAACACAACTGTTGTTTGATATATGTTGTTTCTACTACATACTGATGTATCATGCTAAATTGTTTGATGACGTGACTTATCTTCTATATAGTTATGCATGGTAAAATGCTATTAACTAAATCTTGCTACTTTGTAGCATGGCATACTACATAGTTTTGAAAGGAATAAATCCATGAGTGTACACAAGTTGGCTCGAATGTTTCATGCAAGTTAATGGGTATAAAGGTGCTTGTTATTTCAAGTGCCAAGATAATGATGAGGCAGTGGGCTACTTCCATTCGAAGGATAAGGATGGACGGAGTGAAGTTAAGGAGAAATCTATATTAATGGGCCCTGAAGGGGCATTATTGTTTCTCTTGGTTGTCTTATGCTACTTACATCGATCATTGTCTGGGCCTATATTATGTAAATTTTATGAAAAAGAAAGTAAATTTTCTAAACTGAAATATAGCCAAATATGGTGCCACAAAGAACTATTTATGCATATAATGACAATGCTTTTGTACTGTTTATTTGCAGGGTTTGGCTTTCAATGAAGATTACAAGGGTGTTACAGCGATTAGAAGCTAAAGTTTATGCTACTCCCACCAATTTAGTGATGGATGGAGGTAGCCAACTTTTAGCTCAATTTTAAACTATGATAAGGAAGGTGCAACCTTTGAGTCTAAAACATAGACTCGTTCCGATATTAAAAATGAATATCCGTTGGTGTCCCTCGAGTATTGTCTAGGTAAAGTTGATGGGCTCTCTCCCACCAATTTGGTGATGGATGGAGGTAGCCAACTTTTACCTAAATTTTAGACTATGATGAGGAAGGTGCAACCTTTGAGTCTAGAATCTACAAATTGGCAATGATGACTATCATGATGAATCCTTTAAGCCAATTATATATTTCATGCTTCAACTTGTCTACTATTTTTTAGTATCATTATTTCTATGGTACATTGCAGTATATTTAAGACTTTCAGTTCTTCATAGTAAGGGGATACAATGCAAGATGCAGTATATCTTTGAGTTTCGGTTCATATTTTTTTAGTATCAGTTCTTTTTATGGTATATTGCAGTATATTTTAGGGTATCAGTCCAGGGCTATATTCTAGAGTATCAGTTGTACCATAGAAAAAGAGCACTTTCCGAAGATTTTTTTATTCGGTTTGGGATGGTGTTACACAGAGCTATAAGAAGAAAGTACATATGATGAATGACACATTCTTCATATTAGGTTTCAGTTGTGGTTTGTCTCCATGTTTTTTGTTTCTTTCTTGTTTCACTTATATCTTGTTTCAGTTGGTTTCATTGGAATTATATACTAGCCCATGATACATTAATTTCTCTTATAAGGTTTTCAATTATATACTAGCCCTGAAACAGCATTTAAGGCTCCACTTGTTGCACACTTACTACCTATTATACAGCCCCTAAATGCAGCAAAAGGAAATACATGTGCCCAATCATACTTTTTTCATATTAAGTATCACTTTTTGTGGCTATGTTGGTTTAGTTTTGTAAGTATATGCTCAATGATGATATTCTACAATCATCATTTTAGAGTATCAGTTTTTTGAAAAAGCTTTTGCTAAGACTCTGAGCCTATAGAGTCCTTATTGACTCTTTTTATATCAGTTATTTCGTACATACTCTTTCAGTTTTTTGGTTGTAAAAATTTGGCAATTGAATAAAATCTTCAATGTTGTATGGCCTTTTCAACCATGCACTATATCTTTGGATGCATAAAATCAAAAAAAATTAACTGTCAGGATATGAGTATCATGGAAGTTCTTTAGGTATATTGGCAGCTATATCTTTGAAAGTTTCATGAGTGGTTACATTACCTAATTTAATATGTTGGTGATTATATCACTTGGCGGGGTGTGACCCAAACATTAAAAGTGTGCATTTTAGTTTCCACGTACACTTTCAAGTGGTCATTCAAACAAAGTATATTGAAACTCTCCACTTGCAGGGGGAACAAAATCCCTTATATCCAATCACTCTTTGGAAAGTGGTGCATTGAAAGTGAAATGAGTTACACCATGATGAAAGTGCCAATTTCAAACTTTCGCGAGGTTACCGTGATCCAAACAGGCCGTTACTTAACCACACTTAACTCTACCTTTTTTTCCCCTCAATCCAAGCACAGCCTAAGACTTTCTTTATTTCAAATTTAACTCCCTTACTACAGTGATGGACGGGTTATTATATACTCTTTGATTGCTAAAAAGGAGGAAAGGCATAATGACAATATTTTGAAATTGGAACTAAGGGCATGTTTGGTTTACCGGGACAACGTAATGTAATGGACATTACGTTGTAATTCTAATTCGTATGTTTGGTTGGATTTTTTTTTCTAGATATAATGTAATCATGATTACAAACTTGATTACATTACAATATTTTGTGGGCATCTTCCACTTCTAGTATAAGTAAACCAAGGGATTGGAAAGTAGGTTGTTTTATAAGGAGGCGGATAGAGAGGGAGAGGGATTGTTTTGGAGTACAAATAAAGAGGGAGAGGGATGGTTCATTGTGGTGGTGTTCAACTACTCTTGGTAGTAGATTTTTTTCCTGTGGATGGGATAATATATGGCTTTTTCTAAGGGCACTACCAATTTTACTTGGGGGCAGCCCAAGAAGGTGGAACTTTTGCTGGGGGCTGCCCACAAGTTGCTTTGGGGGCAACCCAACCCCCCAAACCCTCATTTCCTCCCCATTTCTCATTTTCCTCTCTCTCTACCAAAAGAAAAGCTCTCCACCAAAAGAAAAGCTCTCACAAAACCCTACTCTCTTCTCCACCACTCCTCCATCACTCCATCCCAAATTCTTCCACCACTCTCTCCTCCACCACTCCATTGCAAGAGATGACACGCAAGTCAAAGCAATCATCGGAGTCTAGGTATGTTCTTCCCTAATTTCCTCTACATTTTTTTATTTTTTTTAAATCAAAGAACATTGTTAAATCTCCAAAAAGATTTGATAAATTAGGTTTAGAATTACTTTAGGGTTGATGAATGAATTTTTCGAACACGATAATTCGCACACATTACTTGAATCCCAAATCCTAGAACACTACACGACGTTCGGCTGCTACAGTCGAGCAGCATTATGACTGCCAGGGATGTGGCAGTCCTACTGCAAAGTAGGACAGCCAGACTCCATGCAGTCCTGCTTTACAGTAGGACTGCCACATCCCTGGCAGTCCTGATGTTGTTTAATTGTTTAACAACTGTATGTTTAATTGTTGTCTATTTTCGTTAACATGATGTTTAATTGGTTGTCTATTTTCATTCCCTGACATTAGAAATTCTTAACGTGATGTTTAATTGTTGTCTATTTTCGTTTCAATTATTTAATAACTGTATGTTGTCCTGAAGTCCTCCGGCCGCTAACAAAAGAATACGTCCCACCGCGTCAAAGCGGAAGGAACGCGAGGGACGTCCTCTCGAGCGCCCGATTAGAATTTCCGAACAGACGTCCCAAGCTCGATCACGGACGCAGCCACCGGCACCCCAAGTTCGGTTGAAGTTGTTTAGAAAGGCCCGGCATGATATGTAGTTGGATATTCAAAACTATTTTGTATTTGGATGTAATTTGGATGTGGTTGTTGTTGTTTGGAAACTTGACTTATGGATCTTAGGGTATTTTGCCGTATACTTTATTTTGGATAATTTGCCGGATATTTTTTGAAGGATATGTTGTTATTTGGACACCTTGACTTGTTGGATACTTTGTCGGATATGTTGTTATTTTTTATGTAAGTTGGATCTGATTGTCGTAATTTGGATACGTAATAGTAGATATGTTGTTATGTGGACATGTGCGTGTATAAACTCTCTTTGGAATCCTAATTGAAACTCTCTGTGAGGAGAGTTTGTATTTCAAACTCTCCTCACAGAGAGTTAGTATTAGGACTGCCACCCACCAGGCAGTCCTACACTAATGTAGGACTGCCTGAGTGGTGGCAGTCCTATTTGAAACTCTCTGTGAGGAGAGTTTGACAGCGTTTCAAATAGGACTGCCACAACCCTGCTAGTCCTACACTAATGTAGGACTGCCACAACCCTGGCAGTCCTACACTAATTTAGGACTGCCAGGGGTGTAGCAGTCCTAATTGAAACTCTCTGTTAGGAGAGTTTTAAATACAAACTCTCCTCACAGAGAGTTTCAATTAGGACTGCCACATCCCTGGCAGTCCTACACTAAAGTAGGACTGTCAGGATGCTGACAGTCCTAATTGAAACTCTCTGTTCGATCATGCTGGTAGGAGCTGGCTCTTGCCCTTGCTGGCTTTTGCTCTTGCAACATACTGTAGGAAACTTGGAAGTAAGTTCATCCATATGCACATCTACTTCTATTGTTTTGCTAGGGGAAAACAATATCTTCATGTGGATATATGTACAATATCTTCATATATTAAGTATAACGCCAATTCAAAGAAAAGATTCAGAATTAATTTTATACATGTGGATATACGTACAATATCTTCATATATTAAGTATGTATGTAAATAAACATGCTAATGACTTGAAGGTACAACTATACAGACACATACACACACATAACCGCACAAAACGAAGCAATATATTACTATATAGTTGAGTTAAAAATCAGATAAAGAGCTGATAAGTTCTTTTACTGGAAGAATCTAAATTTTATAGTGTTGGACTCGATAAATCATGAAAGCAGTTGAAATACGTTAACAAGTTTGTTTCTTTTTAGTGTTATTGCAATAGACAATGCTTCCTAGCTAACCTTCATGTACAATCATTCTTAATTTAAAATGACAAACACCTGTATAAAACCCCCTCTAACTAGTTCTTCCATAGCTTTGCCTCCAACTCCTGTGGCATGAAAGATGAGGGTCTCATAACCTTCACTTTTAGTTTTTCTTTCACAGCATTTACGCATGGAGTTGTAACACCAAACATAGTTACAATATACTTAATATATAAAGATAATGTTTATACAGGACTGCCAGTACCCTGGCAGTCCTTTACTAATTAAGGACTGCCAGGGGCCTGACAGTCCTGACCCAAACTCTCTGTGAAGTGAGTTTGGGTATGAAACTCTCTTCACAGAGAGTTTTATACAGGACTGCCAACACCCTGGCAGTCCTTTATTAAGTAAGGACTTCCAGGGACCTAGCAGTCCTAACTTAATGTAGGACTGCAGAAAGTCTGGCAGTCCTACTTTACATTAGGACTGCCACAACCCTGGCAGTCCTAATGTTGTAAGCCACGACTGTAGCAGCCGAACGGCCACAACGATTTGTCGTGTTCTAGGGTTAGGGTTTCAAGAAATATGTGAGATCATATTCGAAAAATTTATTCATGAACCCTAAAGTGATTCTAAACCTAATATTTATGTTTATGTTTTCTGATTTTGAGTATGAGTGGAAACTTTTTTTGGTAGCTGATCTTAGACAAATTTGGAGAAAAATTTGTGCCAAACATGATTAAGATAGGAGAATTTTTTGGGAGATAATTCTCGGAAAGAAAGGAAGAAAAATTTGGGAAACAATTTGGACTAGGGTTTAATTCTATGACCTAGAAATGTTGGGAGAGAAGAAAAAGTAGAGGGAGAGAAGAAAAGAGTTGAGGGAGAGAGGAAAAGAGTAGAGGGAGGGTGGGAGAAAAATTAGTAAAGTTGTCTTTTATACCTAATGTTGGGCTGCCCCCAAGTAAAAAAAAAAAACTGATGGCAAACTTGTAATATTTGCAAATATTTTTGGGCTGCCCCCAAGTAAAATTGGTGGTGCCCTTAGAAAAAGCCTAATATATTGAGTGTAAGCTTGGTAAGAAGGGTTTGTTGGTGTAGGTGGGACCAGAAGGAGGTGGTTGAGTCTTCCCTAAAGGTGTGAAATGGGTCCGGCCGGGTCCAACCCGGTAGAGGAAGCGGTCCGACCCGGGAATGAATTTGGAAAACCTAGTCAGGGCTCATGACCCGATCGGGGGCAGGCCGGGCTGGGTAAGGCCGGCTCAGTGTTGGGTCCGGGTCGGCCCGATTTTTCTCCAAAAAAAATCTTTAAAAAATTGAGAAGGAAAATTTGGGAAGAAAGATCCAAAGTCAGAAGGAAAGAAAAAAGATATTATGTAATATAAAACTTATTTGAAATGTCAACTCAAAGCCTCCAAAAAATTTCACACAAGTTGAAACCTCAAGAACACTGCAGTTTGGCCTCCAAATGGTTGCACTTCAAAATCCAGAAAGTTGTTACCTAATCTTCAGAAATTGCTTAGCTTGTAGCTTGTATATTTTGTAAGAGGGAAGAAATGTTTATAATTTTCATGAATCTAGGGATATTTATAGAATTTTTTAGGTGCAAAATGACATTATATCCTTAGAATATATTTATTATAAGGGTATTTTTAGTTATTTTCAGCAAAATGACTAAAATACCCTTAAACAGTCAAAAAACAGCCCTCAAAATGCGAGCATGTCGATCAAGTTAGACATGTCCTGGACCGGGCCGATCAGACCGAATTTTTTGGGTTTAACCGAATCGAACCGGACCCATAGGTGAACCGGATCGGGCCGAGCCGAAGTTCCGGGTCGAAAAAACAAACCCAGCCCAAACTTGCGGAGGAAGCGGACCAAGTCGATCCGGGTCGTTGATCGAGTTCGAGCCGATCCAGACCGAGCTGGACACGGGTCAGGTTACAGGCCGCCCGGCCCATCTCACACCTTGAGTCTTCCCCATAGTTTCTAATAATTTGACTAATAATGGTGTCGATGAATTTTTTTTTCTTCCAAGAGATCATGTGGAGGATTATGTCATGGAAAAAATAAAAATAAAAATCTTTAGGGACAATGATTGTTTAGAAATATAAATATTTAAATTTGGCCAAAAATAAAATATTATATGACGATATGAAAGGTGAAAAGAACCCCAATCGAGGAGTGCAATAGAGAGCTTGAGATCCGATGCGAACAATCAGTCGAAAGAGCGGAGCACGGGCACACTCACTCCAACGACGTACCTTTCGCATGATGGGTCAGCAAGGAAATGGGAACAACGGCTTAAGCCATTAGGTGTAGGCGCTTTCCAGAGGTGGAAGATGATAGAGAAGGATTTGTTACTAAGACCGGATAAGCATGAAATTGCATTCAATTCCTATTATTTGACTATGTCCGAATGGAACGATTGTTGCTAGCAGTTGAAGCTGGTAGGTCAGGGTGACATCTAGGCTTTGCCTTAATTATAAATGATAAGTTTGGTCAAAAATATATATAAATATCAAGGGTATATTTGTCAAAATAATAATTATTATACAATTACATTACATGTTCAACAAACATTTGAATGTAATTGACATTACATTGCATGTTTTGATTACATTTTCCACCGAACATGACAATATAATTGTAACTCCATTACAAACTCAATTCCATTACGATTACATTACAACGAACCAAACACAACCTAAATATGGCTTATTAATGCTGCAAAGGATACCCAAATCACCCACCAATACCTTATCATAATTGACCAAATTTAATATGCTGATGCCAACCATCAAAATTTTATTAATGATGACAAATTTTAATATGCTCAAATCAGCCACTAAATCTTATCAAAATTGACAAAATTTATGATACAGTAGATATAGTGCGATTTGGCTTAGATTATCCGCTCCAAATGACCTGGCCTGCGGCAAACACTCGGGTTCAAAAGCTTTCTTCAGCTCAGTAAATATCAGAAATTACTATTGTTAGGAGAAGAAATTAAGGATAAGTTTTAGAAAACAGCAAATATTGAGGAAATTATGCAGAAGTACATTGTACAGGACTGAACCATAAAAGTGTTATGATTTTCTTAAATCCTCTAACATTAGTAGCTCCATCTGCAAAAATACATATTAACAGGGGGGAGGGAGACCTTTTGAAACCAAAATAAGAACTCAAATTGTGTTTACTCTTAACCAAAATAAGAACAAAAACAATTGTTTAGCCTAACCAAAATGCCTATTTATAAATTCACCTTGCATGAAATAATATTTTGTTTACCATTGACCAAAATAAGAACCTGTGCAGCCTAGTTTTAGTAGGTTACATAGACAACAATGCTTTGTCTGCCGAACCGAGAGGAGGACCGCGTGCGTCAGACGCCATCCACATTAACTCCAGCAGGAGGGATGCTAGAGGGGCGCTGGAGCCTATAGTTTAACTGCTCCCACACATTCATAATACATTTACTGATATGCGTACACATACTCATATACATTTACTGATATAAGTATACATATATGCTATGTCTGCCTATCAAGACACAAGAGAACAAGAAATTACACTATCTGGAGAGAAAAATAAACTTTTAAAGTACCTTCGAGTCGCTAGCCGATTAAAAAAAATTTGTTAAAACATCTGCTGATCCAAGTAAGAGGACAACAAAGAAAAGACCTATGAGAAGAATATATGAAAGTTTTAGATAATATTCAACCTACATTAAACAGATGTAATACATCAAGCAAGCATTTCCTGCTACAAAGAAAAGAGTAGAATGAACCGGAATCTTGACATACTTGTGCTCATCCGAGAAAAAAAAATAAGCAATGCTAATTTTGATACGGCAAGAAGAAAAAAAAATAGGCTCCACAATCCAGTAGCAACTAAGGAAACATACATGCCATGGTATTAAATCAGTCGCAAAAGGAAACAAACCTTCAAGGTTTTGTAAGTCGACACCTGCAATGTATCAAGCAAGAAAGCCAACACATTTTTGCGGATTGAGAAACTCCATATGCCTGGAACGCTAGTTAGAAGAGGGAAAAAAAAAAGAGCATGAAACATAAGCAAGACTTTTAAAATGAGTGATAAGTTTCTTAATTTAGAAAATAAACTTAGTAAAATGAAATGGATAAAGTAGATACACTAACCCACAATATTTCTCAACTAGCATGAGATATCCAGTTTGTCTCACTCACTTGAGACAGTCTAGCCAAGCTAAAGCTAACAAGCCATATGTAAGACGAAAAGCTTGGCAGATAGACGACAACATACCAGTTTCAGTTTCACACAGACTATCAACTAGCACAATGTGCACAACTTCTTTCGTAAAACCAAATACTCTTAGTAAGTTGCAGACAGAACATAAAAGAAGTTATCATCAATTCAGCCAGTCGGGTGTCATAGTTACTAAAGTAAAAAAGATAAAAAGGAAAGTTTTATTGTCAAAATTAATCAATAAGATAGTTAAGTTAAATGCTAGGTTTGTCAATGTTGACATTGATCATGTTCTGTTCCTTTCAATTTGGTCTTCCTTATTGACATAAAAATTAATTGTTGAAATAAAGTATGATCTGTTGAAGTCTGATCTGTTGGTTGGGCATCATGCATGAATCGAACTTGAGATGCGACTAACTCTTAATCTTGTTCAAATTAGAAAATGGACTGATTTCACAATAGTTTCCTAGATAACATTATTTCATCGTTGTAACAAAAAGACTCAAACACTAACAATACAATAGGATACAACAGAATCAACATCATGTCAGCATGATCGCGTCCATATCATATCATAACCGTGTCCATTTAGCATAGTTTCATGTTACCAACATATCTTGTATCACAAAAGGATCAATTGTCTATGAATCCCTTTTATTTCTTAGTCTAATGTAACTCACCCATTCCAACACCCCCATTTCATATAATCTGTTGTTGTTCTGTCCTTAGACTAATCCAAAATATTTTACATTCCAATCTCCACACCACCGTTCTTTTTCGGAAATATATGCACGTTAATTGACACCATATAGAATCCACAACTAGCACAAGATCTAACAATAATAATCAGCCTTAAATAAACAAGCAAATTCAGCAATATCACAAAACTATTTCCCAATAAGAGTCAGTTTTTTATATATATTATTATTGGTTATCCATCTATAACAACTACCAAATCCCATATCCAAGAAGCTAATAACTGAAAGAAGGAGAAGAGATTCTAAACAAACACAAGCGCATGCAATCAACCTATCCGTAGGTCAGTGAGCTACAAGCAGATCCGATAGTCCAAACGGATCCAGACCCGAATCCGAGTTGTCGCTAACGGGGCTGGAGGGGGCGAAGAAGATCCGCTTCGAGGCGAGCATCTTCTTCCGGTTGAGCGATCTGGGGCCGTAGACTCGCGGGGAGAGGCGCGGGGAGCCGTCCGACGGAGGAGGAGGGGGAGGGGAGGCGGCGAAGGGCAGGCGTATCTTCTTGGTCGGGGTCGCGGGTCCGGCGGGCGGGGGGGAGCGGGCGACCATCTTCGTGTCGCGGATCCGGGCGAGCGCGCCCGGCTTCAGGAACCTGTGGTATTTGTCGGGTTGGGTTGGGTTGCGGATCCGGCGGTTCATGGCGGCGGAAGAAAGAGATAGAGAGAGACGAAGAGAGAATGGGGGTTTAGGTTTCCATGTGGGGGAGGGGGGGAGGATTTTAATTGGGGTTAGGTTTTGGAAAGGCGGGAGAATTTGGGGGAGTGGCGGAACAACAGGAGGGAAATTTCGGAATCGGGTCTTGAACTTATTAATGCACCCGACCAATGGTGAACCCAGTAACACACCTTCCTATTGCTTGGTGTTGGGCCCACAGGGTGTGTCTGGTGAAGAATGAGTGTAGCGTGTTTAGTGGGGCCCTGCGAGACGAAAACAAACATGGGATATTTTCCTTGGCTTTTTTTACTACTGGTGGGGCCCCGTGTGGAGGGTTCTGGAGGGAAAACGGAGTTTGGTTGAATTTAAAAGTGGAGGGGGGAGCCATTAGTTAGCCGTGGCCCGTGGACCAAAAATCCTATGGTAATTGTCGAGTCTAATTTGTAAAATAGAAATTCACTCATAGCGTTGAAGTTTTATTCTTTGCGATTTTTTTTCTTTTAAAAAATTATAATTTTTATTAATTTTTTCGATGTTTGAAAATGTTCGAAAAAAATAGGAAGAAAAAAAAGTAAATAATTGAAAATGAAAAAGTTGTTTGAGTGAATGCGGTTTCCAACCTATGTGGAGAACAGGGCCGGCCCACGAGATTGGGTTGTCCTAGCCAGAGCTAAATTTGGTTGTCTTTTATCCTTTGTATTTGACTCCAAAAAAAGATATCAAAAAATTAATGGCGAGTAGGGTTGGCAGCGACGTCGAAGTGTCCGGTTCTGATGGTGTCGTGGAAACTACAACAAAAAGGCCTATTAATAACGCTCGATAAGACGTATTGATGACGCCTGATACCTAAACGTTATCAAAGTTCGAAATACCTTTTTTCTATGACGGTTTGGGCTAATTCTGGACTTTTTATAACGTTTATAAAACAAAGTGTTATTAATATTTTAGAGCGGCGGCAAACTTGTAATATTTTGCAAACTTATTAATATTAAGCGTTCGAAATACCTTCTTCTCCTTCCATTTTCCCTCTCCTCCTCTTCCTCTTCCTCCTCTTCCATGCCCAGAATTATGGTTCGGTCCAGCGTCCAGGTCTAGGGTTAGGTTTAAGGTTTCCGGCGCCATGGACTCCGGCGGGGCCTCCGGCGCCCTCTTCTTCGTCGACCCCCTCGAGCACAACGCCGCCAGGGGGCGCGGCACCATCACCTCCACGGCCTCCGGCAACGATGTCATCGTCCTCGGCACCAGCAAGGGCTGGATCATCCGCCACGACTTCGGCGACTCCTTCGGTCCATCCCAAAACCTAACCCTAATTTTTCACCCCCTCCCCTCCCCCCATTAATTTTTCCTCTTCCCTATGTTTAATCTCTTTGATCCGACGATCGCAGATCTCGACTGCTCCGGCGGCCGAGGCTGCCGACCTACCACCTGCGGACCGTCGCTCCCCTGGTGAGGGACCTCTGCGGGGAGCACGGGCTGCCGTACGACACCGCAGGCTTCCTCGAGGCCAACAGGAGGACGGTGAAGGTCCTCAGGAGCGCCGCGCTCCATGCCCGCGACCTGAGCAGCCCCGTGCTGAAGAACTTGGTCTGGGAAGCTGTTAATACGCACGGGTGAGCTGAATCGGCATTCTGTAAGACGTCCGACTTGACTTCTCCTATGCTTTACTATGTTTGACGAATGTTAGGATTGTTCATCTGTCTTGATTGGGATTTCTATGAGCAAATCATTGTCGTCTCGTTCTTTGGCATGTTTGCTTTGTTTCGGAGAGCTAGTCGCTCTGTTTCTTCATCGACATCTATGACTATTTGAATTGGAGAAAATTTTGGGTGTCATGAGGATGTATTTTGTTGCTTTTGCCTAGTAGTTTGCTTATCGTCTGTTTAATTTCTGATACTTTTATGTATTGGGCTAGGAATTGTACCCCTTAACCCTATTAATAAACCCTATTAATGTAATCTTTTAGCTTTCTGTTCTAATGAAAAAAAAATCCATTTCTTCAATTTCCGATCATATATAACCTTGCTATACTTTTACACCGGCAATTTCGGATTGGAGGAACAAATGAGTATCAGAATTGCTAGGAACAAATGAGTATCAGAATTTCGGATATATATGTTTTAGCTTTTTGTTCTAATTAAAAAAAATCCATTTCTTCAATTCCCGATCATATATAACCTTGCTAGGAATTATACCCCTTAACCGGCAATTTCGGATTGGAGTATCATAATTTTTGGTATCAGAAGACAAATATTTCTAGTGTTGTTTTTTAGAATTTTTGAAATTGAATAAAATAGTAGTCATGCTTGTCAATTGGTTTACATGGGATATGTAAGTTTTCTTCCTTTACATGCTTTTACAACCTTGCTATACTTTTACACCCTTGCCGATTGTCATTTTCATTCAATTTTCTTTACTGAATTGACCGAAAAATAAAACTCACAAATTTAACTGATGGAACACTTCATTAAGTTTGATCACCTTATGAATTCACTCCCTCTCACCATTTATTTATTGCACGCCATGACATAAACCAGGCAACCTGCTATGTAGAGAGCATAGACAATACATTTGTTATTATCTATTCTTCCACTAGTTATATTATATAATATTATAGTATATTATATCATCTTATAAAATATAAAAAGTGTTGAATTGAGGCTAAGTTCTAGGGAGAGTCAAGATGTATGCAACCCAACCTCCAATATATGGAGAGGTTGGTTCCGTGATTTTATAGCATCTATCAATGGAAAATATCTCTATCACTTAGAAAATGAAAAAAATAATCTGAACAAAATTTGTAAATGCCATTTTACTACCGTTCTGAGTTTTACAGATTCCTCCCCACTTTAACTTCTCTTTTTCAAATAGGTACAAAGGTAGCAAACAGTGATGAATGATGAGAAACACCCCCTCCCCCCCCCCCCCCCCCTTCTCTCTCCACGGTGACAAAAATCCAAGATATCTTAACAAAATTTGTGAAGAGAGGAATCAAGTGGTTAGAGCATCTCCAACCCTATTGTGACTTTGGAAAAAAGTTGTTGCCACATAGAAATGACAACATTTTATTCAAAAGTTCTTCTCCAATGCAATTATCAAGTCAATTGTGAAGCTTATGTGGCAAAAATTAAAGAAGACATTGTGAAGTTGATTGTCTTGTTCTAGACAATGCACTTGACAATGTCTTCTCTTCCATGTCATCAATTATGAATAAAAAATATTAGAAAAAAGAAAGAAGATGAGTAGTTGTCTTAAAAGTTGGAACAAAAGTAAATATCTTAATACTTTATGTTCCAATTTCCAAAAAAAGGTAAACATTTCAATACTTTTGCATTGGAGAAAGTTTTCATACTTTATTGTCCTTTGTGAATACAATCTTGCCACATAGATAAGACATTGTCTTGTGACTAATGCCACATAGGATTCACATTGTATTTCAAGACATTAGGGTTGGAGATGCTCTTAGTGGGTGAATAGTGAAACAATGACAAGAAAGCTGGTCATACTGCACTTGAAAAATTATAACATATGCAAAAAAATAGTATAACCACCTAAAATTCATAGGAAGTTTTATTTTAGGGTTATTTACTAATAGGGTTATCCAGCTGATAACCTCTACCTAAACTATTGCGGAACAAAAATGGTTATTATGAAGGCTAGCTCAATCCATAAACAAATTTTGCAGTTTACTCATATTAAGGTAAATTTGCAAATGTGCAGCTAAAAATTAAAAGGTGCATACCATAGTAAGCAGCCAAATCCTGCTCCTTACGGAAGCTTGAAGTTTCTGACCTTGGAAAGCTAGAAACATCTCTACTTCTAAATACTAAACGAATGACTAATTTCTTTCCTTTAACCATCTCATTTTTGCTTGCAATTTTGGCAGCACATTCTTTAAAATGCAGACTTTGTACTTTATTATCCTCAGTTTTAACAGTAGATAATCGTTCTACAATATTTTCTCCGACTTCTTTGGTAGGGCCATACTTGTTTCTTCCTGATTGATAAACACCGGACTTCAAACCGTTTACTAAACTTCTGCTTGCTGAAGATAAGAGACTTTACTCCTTTCTCTTGATATTTTATGATTAGATTTGATTTTTAGGTTTGACAATTATATGGATTGATTTGGTTGTCTTCTCTTTTTTTTCAGGATTTCACTGGTGTTTCGGCTGTCGTTGATTTTTCATGATTATTGGTTATGTGGCCAAGTTTTGATGTGGACAATTTTGCTAGTTGTAAATATATATATATATATATATATATTTTTTTTTTGCTAGTTGTAAATATATATATATATATATATATATATATATATATATATATATATATATATATGTATATATATGTATTTGGATATTCTATTTTGAGAATGTAATGAAGAAGTTGATATGTACTCTATTTTGAGAAATGGAATAAAGATGGTGATATATAATGTTAAGTTTTTTGAATGTAATATATAATGTGCAGTATAGAGCGTTATAAATATGCTAATTTGAATAGTATAAAGTGTTATAAATGTACTGCATTGAGCCTATACATATTATCTATTCATAACGTTTTACAAAAGTCCTGAATTGTGCACTATATATTAAATATTCATAACGCTTTTATAGAAACTATTCATGACGGTTTTTTTATAACGCTTTTAAAAAATATTTATAACACCCATTTTCATAACGGTTGCTTTGGAAAAAAAAAGCGTCATGGTTTGTCATTAATGACGCTTTTTAGTCGTCATTAAAAGAGTTTTTTGTTGTAGTGGGAGCTCGGATTCCGAGTTCCTTTCCTTGCTTGAGCAACTTGAGGTCTTCCCGGTAGGAACTCAAAATATGGACCTAAATATGGATCTAGTGGATTGCTAGCTCAACTGACATAGAGTATTTAGGATGGACTGCAAAGGCTCTGTTGGCGGAGAGTTTGGAACTTGGGGGTATTAGGGGGTTGCCCTAACGCCTAAGTCCAATGGCTTGTCCGGCTTACCCCAGGGCCGGCTCTGGTGGAGAATACTCTGAAATACAACAAGCGATGAAGTCATCCGTGTGTCGAAGAAACTCGAAGTGTGCATTTGTTCGTCGTATATTGTGTCACCCTCGGATTTTGTTATGCGTATTTTGGTATACGTGTACGTATCTCGGACCCGTATTTCGACTTGTCCTGGCTGGCTAGCCTTGGGTTTTTGTATTGGCATGGGTTAATTAGCATTTCATAGTTCATGTGGTCTATTTTGGCTTTAGCATGCATTGGGTTCGGTTGGGTTCGGCTTGGTTTAGCTCGGTTTGGGTTAGTATGCAAACCCCTACCTACCACCATTTATCATTTATAACCCAAACAACCCTTTTCTCTCCTCATTCATTTCTCATTAACTCCTTCTTCTTCCTGATAACTCTCTCTCCACCTACCCAGAGAGAGGCTTAGGCAAGTGCAACTTGCTTTATGGAGGAACTCCATTTTTGTTGTTCCATTGTCTTCCTTACGAGATTCTAAGACACTTTAGTACTTAGCATTTTCAATTCCCATGGTTTATTTCTTGTTGATCTAAGTTTATTGCATTTCGGATTTCTGGGGTTTTGATCTACTAAACTTGGTTGTTTCTGGAGATTAAGAGTTCCATGTAGTAGGAATCTCGATTTTACGCAAGTTTGGTTTTTGAATGGTTGGATTTCATCAAGTCTTGGCCGAGATGGAGTTTCTTGAGTTCTTGAGTCCCATGGCTGCTTGTCTCGGCCTTGGGGAGAAGACGAGCCCTTTACGCCCACGTTTTACGTGCCAGCGTAGTGTTTCTCCTTTTACGCACACGCATTTGCGTGCCAGCGTAGTATTTTCCCTTTTAC
The DNA here is from genome assembly GCA_029216955.1 of Iris pallida. Classification (NCBI taxonomy): domain Eukaryota; kingdom Viridiplantae; phylum Streptophyta; class Magnoliopsida; order Asparagales; family Iridaceae; genus Iris; species Iris pallida. Next base: position 14,922,275 of record JANAVB010038018.1, on the reverse strand, counting down.
GCACACGCATTTGCGTGCCAGCGTAATCCGTTCTACGCCGAGTTTATTCGAGCTCTACGCAGGGGCTACTCCCGCTCGCTCGAGTGCTCGCTAGCGTAGAGTCTCGCTCGAGTGCTCACTCGCATAGAGTGATCGCTCACATAGAGTCTCGATCGAGTTCCCGCTCGCGTAGAGTTCTCGCCCGCGTGCAGCCTCGCTCGTGTAGAGTTCTCGCTCACGTGCAGCCTGGCTCACATAGAGCTGTCTTTCCTTGTTCTTGTAAGACCCAGTTTTCTGAAATTGGGGTATTTTTGAAAATTTATTATTTTTATTATTTATTAATGGTGTTTTAGTCATGTTATGATTTTTGATGATTTTAGTTAATTTAAAACTATTTTCTAAGTCATGGCTTATGACTTTATGATTTTACTAGTGTAACCCTAGTGTAAACCCTAGAGATTTCATAACCTAGAAACTAACCATGATCATGTGAGCCTAGCCATAGGTTTAGAACATCAAATTAGGGCTTTTTAGCCTAAAGGGTATTTTGGTAATTTTCTAGGATTTATTAGGAATTATTTGGATTTATGTGTTTTTATTATTATTTAATTATTGATTAGTGCCATGATTAGTCCCTAACCTAGTCTACCCTAATCCATAGGTTAGCCACTAACCTAGAATGATAAGGGGATAGATATTTGCATTGGTTAAAGGAGGATAAATATCTTGATATTTACTTTGTGGATATTTTCCACGAAATATCCAAAATATCAACCCTTTTGCCATGAAAGTCTTTCCCTTAGCTTGGAAGCAACCCAAGGACACCCCCTCCCCTTGTCATGGCAGCCAAGAACACCCGCTAGCCCTACACCATTCTATATAACCCCATTGCTTTCATTCATGGCCATTTACATGAATTTAAACATGAAAAATCCCATTTCTACAAACCTTGATAACTTGATCAATTTTGATCCAAATCACCTCTAGTTTCTTGCATTGGACTCCCCTACACTAGAGGGTACTAGTTAGGGCCTGCTATCGAGGATTTCGTGAGCTTTGCGCATCACCAAGTTGAAGTGGACACCCCCCCTCTCCTTGTTTTTCCATTGGATTGCATCAATAGGTAAATGTCCATAAACCATGTTAATATTGTGTTTTCTCTTCATATTTGCATGCATCTAGGTACTAGGGAACTGAGGGTCAAGTTTGGTAGGATTTAGAGTTGGTTTGGTGTCCGTATCGGACACGTATCCTAGGCTAGGAAACAGTGTTTGGTGAAATGCCACTTAGGATTAAACTTTGTTATTTTGCAAAACAAAATATATTTTCTGGTAGCCCTAGACATGTAGGACACATACCAACTTGACTGAGCACAAAATCTTATCGTGTCCGTGTCCAAATTGGACACGAACACACTGCTTAAAACACACTGTGACACTGCTAAAACCCGACTGTTTGACACTTCCTGTCGTGTCCACACGTATCGTAGACACGATACAGGAACTTGGACACGTGCCCTGACACCCCACCTATCCTAGGACACGACCACGACACCATAGGTTGCACACACGTGGCCCTAGACTGGTCGACACGCGTGCACGACGCAGCACGACAGTGCGTGCGGCTCCCCTGCTGCTGCACATCTCGTGCTCGCTGCACGTGACACGTGGACACGTGCCACTTGGCACAGAGGTGGGGGCACCCTCTGACAAGCCCCCCCTCGAGTCTCACAACTTCTCGTGTCGTATCGGACACGTAGTTAGCTCTGCACTGATTCGTGCACTGTACTAACACGCGCACAGTTAGGCTCTGATACGGGCTCGGACACGACGCTGTGTGACACTTGGACACGAGACAGACACTGGGACACCTAGCCTGACCCTAGGCAAACCCACACGCGTGAGCACGAGACACATGGACACGTGTGTCGTGTCCTACACGCGTGTGTACCTTAGCACGATACTGTGCACTGTAATTTACCCGATTTGGGTTTTAGACTCCTGGACACGCCGTGTCGTGTCGTGGTGGACTCCCATGGACACACACGACACGTACACGTGTGGGGGCTCGATTACCAACCACTAGTTTCGAGTCTTAGCTCGTGTAGGTGCGTGAATTCGGATTACCTACCTGTCGAGTTCACAGTCCACTGTTCTCAGGTTTTAGGATTTTCCATTTTTTGCAAAAATGGATTTCAAACCCGATTTTGATATAATTTATACTTTGTAATAGTGTATTTTAGTATGTATATATGTAGTATATATGTATGTGTGAGTGTGGGTGAGTTTTCAGGGTATTTGGTTATGTGTGTAGGTTGTTGTGTATGTATATACATACATATGTATATATGAACTTGTGTGTGTGGGTTGGGGTGATTCCTGTTTCAGGAAATCTGAGACTTCCTCCCCTTCCTGTTTTCTATTTCTCCCCCTCTCTCTCACTATTTCATTCTCTCTCTCACTTCCCTCTCTCTATATATAATGTATATATATATATATATATATATATATATATATATATATATATATATATATATATATATATATATATATATATATATATATGAATGATATATAGAATTGTTTAGAATTATATATAGTGTATATATATGTATATATACCTAGGGTATATGGGTGTCACATAGGCTCTAGGCCTATGTGGTATATGTTGTGAATATATATATATATATATATATATATATATATATATATATATATATATATATATATATATATATATATATATATATATATATTATATAAGTTTTGTGAATATATACATATATATATATATATATGATATATATATATATATATTTACTAGATCATATATAGTGTTATATATAATTATGTGGGTTTTGGGTATTGTATATAGTTATGCCTATATTGGTATATATGTATAGGTAGTGGATACACTTGGGTATATCTATATATATATATATATATATATATATATATATATATATATATATATATATATATATATATATATATATATATATATATATGACTTAATAAGTATAGGTTATATAGACACCTATGACATAGCTTATAGGCCTAAGTGGTTAGCCTATGGCATTAGAGGCTAACTCAATTTGACCTAATGACCAAAAATACTACAAGTTAACCCTTGTTGACTAAGGGTTGACCAAAGTCAACCTTAGGTCAAAGTTGACCTAGTTAACCTAGAATTGACTAGGATTGACCTAAAATGACTAGTTTAACTATATTGACTAGTATTTTACTAGTCTGACAATTATTGACTAAACCCTAGATAACTTTACTAGTTTGGCTAGAATGTTTGACCAAGAGTTGACTTTAACCTAGATTAGACTTGTTTAACCTTGTTTGACCTTGTATGACTTAGTTTAACTTCTTGTGACCTAGTATGACTTGATTTGACTTAGTTTGACTGTAGTGTTGACCAAGTTTGACTTTGACCTAGATTGGCTTAGAATTCATATAGATTGCATCGTAGATTTCATTTACCTTCATTTTGGACATGTCATAACTGTATTGCTCTATTTTAGGACATTGTGACCCTGGTACAGACATCTGATATTACACTACTCTTTCCAGAGTAACAGGCGAGTACATTCTCTGATAATTCTCTCATTTATTTGTCGATTACTGTATTTCAGTTCTAGTTAGTTCTATGTGATTCTTTGTATCAACACGTATGGATATTTCTGGATTCATGTATCGACACATACCTTACTTGCTGGCCTCTATTACTGGAGTCATTAGTATCATTCTGGAATCATTTCTGGAATCATCATGTATTGGCCAGACTCATCTCGATTCTTTTTGTCGATTTTGGATTTACTTGCTGGGCGGGGAAATATTGAGTAAGACATGTAGACATACCCCAAATCTGGAATCTCCAACTGGAATCTACTGGAAGCATAGCCATCTCTTGCCTGATCAGTGAGAGATGTGCCTAATACCTACAGCCGTTTACATGTCGACCTCGGTATTTTAAAACACACTGTTAGATCATAGTTGGACTCACCCTGGTTTCATTGATCACTGTTGGACTCATCTTGTACTGGAAATTATCTGGTATCAGATTATATGGACTGGACTCACACTGGGATTACTTTAGACTTATATCGTACTGTCTGGACTCACACATGATATTCTAGTTCAGTTAGCTTTTATTACAGTCTTCATTGCCATGATTCTTCTCTTGTTTTAGTTACCTTTCTTTTCTTGTATCTTACTGTTTCTCTATGCCATCATTACCTGCATAGAACTGCCATGTTCATCAATAAAACTGTCTATAACTGCTTTATAGTTCTTTGTCATTTACTTGGGTTTTTCTAGATGAGTTGTACTCGTTTCCGTCCTGATTGGACCTGTTGAAAATATTACAGATGATAATCCTGAGGACACATGCCCTGCTTACCATGGACCTGGCGAGGGATTAGCTACCTTTGGTTCCGACTCTCAGGAGTGATTCAGGAGATTAGCTAGTAGACCACTTTAGCTTTCATGTTTTGGCTTGTTGTATTAAAGTTAAGATATTGAGTCTGTATTAAGTTGGTTTGAGATATTGGTGTATTATTTTAGTAGTTAGTTGTTGTTGTCTTTAATTCCTTAGGTATAACTTCTGTGTTATCTTTTCGTGTTTAGACTGTGTTGAGTAGATCATACCCTTTAATTGCCCTCCATTCGGAGCTGATATCTGGACAAGTACTTTTTATATTCACTGCATGAGATTAGTTAGCAACCTAGGACAGCTTACTATCGCCGACACTGCGGCGTAGGCTGGACGTACCCACTTCTCGTGCCCCTATACTGGGTGCGGGTCGTGACACGTTTTTAGTGGTGGCCCATGCAGGTCGAGAGTCGCATTAGTACGATATCATGGTAGTACGGCGACTTAGTTGTACTGCTGCGAGCCTGCGATAGGATTAAGAGATAGGCTTTAACGGAGAGGTTACTCAGTCACAGTTAGGACTACTTGAGAGATTCCTGGACGACCCTTGAGAATCTCATTATGAACTTCAAATTGAAAATCCTTTCCCTCTTGTTTTTATTCACCCTCACTCCTTGATGTTTAAAGAATCTTGTACTGTTAACTTCCTTCATCATTATCCCTACTTATATTTTGTCTATATTATGTTGCTAATTTAGCACCAGTTTTGCAAGCTGATCTTTTCGAGCTTGATCATGACATATTTTATTGGGGGCCGGTACCCACTAACATATTGTCTAATCAGAACAGGTGCATGATGGTCTGATCAACCTATTGCATTTTGGTTCACTTCTCATATATTATTCGACATGGAGGGAGACATAGTTATATTTGCCCTAGAGTCCCATCCACGACAGCTTTGGCAATTCTCTTCTGAATTATTTCCATCACCTATGAACCACGTATTGTGCTTAATAACATCGCCTTTGAACTCATTATTGTTTTGCCTTTCACATATTTTAGATGGAAAAGGCACTGTACTTGATAGATTAACCCAAGGTATCATGTTTAGTTTCCCTATCCAAAAGAAGAAATTGCCTTATTTCTATATCCTTGCATCATCCTTTAAATTCTAATTCTTTGATCGTGACCAGTTGACCGGGTCATCCTCCTTATCATCCAGTGTTTGGGGTCTTATTCAATTGAATTAATTCAATTGTGATATGGATATCAAATCCTGGATACTCGTGCTCAGACTTCAATGGCATCGTTCTCCATCTTGTCCAAACTTCGATATATCCTGAAATTGATCAACTTAGATCGTGCCAGGACTAAATCTTCTTTTATATACTGTGTTATTGGATTTCAATGCAATTGACACTCGTACCTTAAACCTTTGATTTGATCATCTTTGGAATGGTAATCCTTCATAATTAATTTCTAGTTGTCTTTACCAGTTTCATATAGGATGGTAGACTGTCCCTTTGTACCTCCTTTTGAGGGTACTAGGCCACCTGTAGCTCAGCACCAGAGGGGTGGAGCTTTTGCGATAACGGTCGAGGAGACCAACGCTGCAGGTGACGGGTTAGCAGGTTTGTCTTTCTGTCTTTCCTTTCCCATCTTGTTGTATGATTCCATTAGTACCTGTCAGGATATGCTTGTGATATGCTAGATAGTATAGTCACCCTGTTCAAGACTGTAGAATCACGACCAGTAGGACTATGATTGCATGTTATCTTTTGACTCTGATTGACTGGGGGTTTGACCAAGAAGGAGTACGACTATCTTAATTTCGAGGACGAAATTTCTCTAAGGAGGGTAGACTTGTAAGACCCAGTTTTCTAAAATTGGAGTATTTTTGAAAATTTATTATTTTTATTATTTATTAATGGTGTTTTAGTCATGTTATGATTTTTGATGATTTTAGTTAATTTAAAACTATTTTCTAAGTCATGGCTTATGACTTTGTGATTTTACTAGTGTAACCCTAGTGTAAACCCTAGAGATTTCATAACCTAGAAACTAACCATGATCATGTGAGCCTAGCCATAGGTTTAGAACATCAAATTAGGGCTTTTTAGCCTAAAGGGTATTTTGGTAATTTTCTAGGATTTATTAGGAATTATTTGGATTTATGTGTTTTTATTATTATTTAATTATTGATTAGTACCATGATTAGTCCCTAACCTAGTCTACCCTAATCCATAGGTTAGCCACTAACCTAGAATGATAAGGGGATAGATATTTGCATTGGTTAAAGGAGGATAAATATCTTGATATTTACTTTGTGGATATTTTCCACAAAATATCCAAAATATCAACCCTTTTGCCATGAAAGTCTTTCCCTTAGCTTGGAAGCAACCCAAGGACACCCCCTCCCCTTGTCTTGGCAGCCAAGAACACCCCCCTAGCCCTACACCATTCTATATAACCCCATTGCTTTCATTCATGGCCATTTACATGAATTTAAACCTAGAAAAATCCTATTTCTACAAACCTTGATAACTTGATCAATTTTGATCCAAATCACCTCTAGTTTCTTGCATTGGACTCCCCTACACTAGAGGGTACTAGTTAGGGCCTGCTATCGAGGATTTCGTGAGCTTTGCGCATCACCAAGTTGAAGTGGACACCCCCCCTCTCCTTGTTTTTCTATTGGATTGCATCAATAGGTAAATGTCCATAAACCATGTTAATATTGTGTTTTCTCTTCATATTTGCATGCATCTAGGTACTAGGGAACTGAGGGTCAAGTTTGGTAGGATTTAGAGTTGGTTTGGTGTCCGTATCGGACACGTATCCTAGGCTAGGAAACAGTGTTTGGTGAAATGCCACTTAGGGTTAAACTTTGTTATTTTGTAAAACAAAATATATTTTCTGGTAGCCCTAGACATGTAGGACACATACCAACTTGACTGAGCACAAAATCTTATCGTGTCCGTGTCCAAATTGGACACGAACACACTGCTTAAAACACACTGTGACACTGCTAAAACCCGACTGTTTGACACTTCCTGTCGTGTCCACACGTGTCGTGGACACGATACAGGAACTTGGACATGTGCCCTGACACCCTACCTATCCTAGGACACGACCACGACACCATAGGTTGCACACACGTGGCCCTAGACTGGTCGACACGCGTGCACGATGCAGCACGACAGTGCGTGCGGCTCCCCTGCTGCTGCACATCTCGTGCTCGCTGCACGTGACACGTGGACACGTGCCACTTGGCACAGAGGTGGGGGCACCCTCTGACAAGCCCTCCCTCGAGTCTCACAACTTCTCGTGTCGTATCGGACACGTAGTTAGCTCTGCACTGATTCGTGCACTGTACTAACACGCGCACAGTTAGGCTCTGATACGGGCTCGGACACGACGCTGTGTGACACTTGGACACGAGACAGACACTGGGACACCTAGCCTGACCCTAGGCGAACCTACACGCGTGAGCACGAGACACATGGACACGTGTGTCGTGTCCTACACGCGTGTGCACCTTAGCACGATACTGTGCACTGTAATTTACCCGATTTGGGTTTTAGACTCCTGGACATGCCGTGTCGTGTCGTGGTGGACTCCCATGGACACACACGACACGTACACGTGTGGGGGCTCGATTACCAACCACTAGTTTCGAGTCTTAGCTCGTGTAGGTGCGTGAATTCGGATTACCTACCTGTCGAGTTCACAGTCCACTGTTCTCAGGTTTTAGGATTTTCCAGCTTTTGCAAAAATGGATTTCAAACCCGATTTTGATATAATTTATACTTTGTAATAGTGTATTTTAGTATGTATATATGTAGTATATATGTATGTGTGAGTGTGGGTGAGTTTTCAGGGTATTTGGTTATGTGTGTAGGTTGTTGTGTATGTATATACATATATATGTATATATGAACTTGTGTGTGTGGGTTGGGGTGATTCCTGTTTCAGGAAATCTGAGACTTCCTCCCCTTCCTGTTTTCTATTTCTCCCCCTCTCTCTCTATTTCATTCTCTCTCTCACTTCCCTCTCTCTATATATATAATGTATATATATATATATATATATATATATATATATATATATATATATATATATATATATATATATATATATATATATATATATATATATATATATGAATGATATATAGAATTGTTTAGAATTATATATAGTGTATATATATATGTATATATACCTAGGGTATATGGGTGTCACATAGGCTCTAGGCCTATGTGGTATATGTTGTGAATATATATATATATATATATATATATATATATATATATATATATATATATATTTTTATATATATATATATATATATATATATATATATATATATATATATATATATATATATATATATATATATATATTATATAAGTTTTGTGAATATATACATATATATATATATATATATATATATATATATATATATATATATATATATATATATATATATATATATATATATATATATATATATATATATATATATATATGAAAAAAAAAATATATATATATATATATATATATGATATATATATATATATATTTACTAGATCATATATAGTGTTATATATAATTATGTGGGTTTTGGGTATTGTATATAGTTATGCCTATATTGGTATATATGTATAGGTAGTGGATACACTTGGGTATATCTATATATATAGATATATATGACTTAATAAGTATAGGTTATATAGACACCTATGACATAGCTTATAGGCCTAAGTGGTTAGCCTATGGCATTAGAGGCTAACTCAATTTGACCTAATGACCAAAAACACTACAAGTTAACCCTTGTTGACTAAGGGTTGACCAAAGTCAACCTTATGTCAAAGTTGACCTAGTTTAACTATATTGACTAGTATTTTACTAGTCTGACAATTATTGACTAAACCCTAGATAACTGGACTAGTTTGGCTAGAATGTTTGACCAAGAGTTGACTTTAACCTAGATTAGACTTGTTTAACCTTGTTTGACCTTGTATGACTTAGTTTAACTTCTTGTGACCTAGTATGACTTGATTTGACTTAGTTTGACTGTAGTGTTGACCAAGTTTGACTTTGACCTAGATTGGCTTAGAATTCATATAGATTGCATCGTAGATTTCATTTACCTTCATTTTGGACATGTCATAACTGTATTGCTCTATTTTAGGACATTGTGACCCTGGTACAGACATCTGATATTACACTACTCTTTCCAGAGTAATAGGCGAGTACATTCTCTGATAATTCTCTCATTTATTTGTCGATTACTGTATTTCAGTTCTAGTTAGTTCTATGTGATTCTCTGTATCAACACGTATAGATATTTCTGGATTCATGTATCGACACATACCTTACTTGCTGGCCTCTATTACTGGAGTCATTAGTATCATTCTGGAATCATTTCTGGAATCATCATGTATTGGCCAGACTTATCTCGATTCTTTTTGTCGATTTTGGATTCACTTGCTGGACGGGGAAATATTGAGTAAGATATGTAGACATACCCCAAATCTGGAATCTCCAACTGGAATCTACTGGAAGCATAGCCATCTCTTGCCATGATCAGTGAGAGATGTGCCTGATACCTACAGCCGTTTACATGTCAACCTCGGTATTTTAAAACACACTGTTAGATCATAGTTGGACTCACCCTGGTTTCATTGATCACTGTTGGACTCATCTTGTACTGAAAATTATCTGGTATCATATTATATGGACTGGACTCACACTGGGATTACTTTAGACTTATATCGTACTGTCTGGACTCACACATGATATTCTAGTTCAGTTAGCTTTTATTACAGTCTTCATTGCCATGATTCTTCTCTTGTTTTAGTTACCTTTCTTTTCTTGTATCTTACTGTTTCTCTATGCCATTATTACCTGCATGGAACTGCCATATTCATCAATAAAACTGTCTATAACTGCTTTATAGTTCTTTATTATTTACTTGGGTTTTTCTAGATGAGTTGTACTCATTCCCGTCCTGATTTGACCTATTGAAAATATTACAGATGATAATCCTGAGGACACATGCCCTGCTTACCATGGACCTGGCGAGGGATTAGCTACCTTTGGTTCCGACTCTCAGGAGTGATTCAGGAGATTAGCTAGTAGACCACTTTAGCTTTCATGTTTTGGCTTGTTGTATTAAAGTTAAGATATTGAGTCTGTATTAAGTTGGTTTGAGATATTGGTGTATTATTTTAGTAGTTAGTTGTTGTTGTCTTTAATTCCTTAGGTATAACTTCTGTGTTATCTTTTCGTGTTTAGACTATGTTGAGTAGATCATACCCTTTACTTGCCCTCCATTCGGAGCTGATATCTGGACAAGTACTTTTTATATTCACTGCATGAGATTAGTTAGCAACCTAGGACAGCTTACTACCGCCGACACTGCGGCGTAGGCTGGACGTACCCACTTCTCGTGCCCCTATACTGGGTGCGGGTCGTGACAGTTCTTGCCCGCGTAAAGCTATTTTTATGCTCAGAGTCCCTTGGCCTAGCGTAGTTTCACTAGCGTAGAGACTTTGAGCCCCTTGGTGTACCCTGCTTGTCCTTTATGTTCTTGCACCTTTTGTCATGAACTTGATAATCACGAATTGGTACACGGCATGGTATAACAAGTAAATTGACATGACATGACATGATGTGACAAGTATGCATGATGGGAACTATTGAATGCTGTTGCAACGGCTAGCATGGCATGACAAGAATGAATGACCTGGACACCGTGGACGATTGTGTTTGTACAAATGAACCAGTATTGTCTTGCATCAGGTCTAGGGTATAGACCCCTGAGTACCACGGTCAGGGTTGCCTACTGAATCGGACTAAGACTAAATAACTAGAATAATCCAGTAGTCATGAAGAGATTTCCCAGCTACAGGCAATCACGTTATCTGGGTGCCCCATTATGGGATTTGTAGCCTGCCGTCGAGTAGGGTACATTTTCAGCACACTGTCATGTGTTGCACCCTCCAAGCTACTTAAGGGTACATGCGTTTCTTAGACGATGTACCCACATGAACTCAATTCCTAATGTCGTTTGGATAACCTGGATGGTCTGCAGGGCTTGTGGCTGTTGGAACATCTCATTGCATCTTGCTAGTAATTAGGCATGTGATAACCCTAGTTAGTTAAAGTATCAAGCCGTACTTATTGCTTGGTTGTGAATGTTGGATGGAGTCTAACCAGTCCAAGCCTTGTCTTGTTCCAGTACCTGGCTACTTCGGAACATGATTGCATATGCTTACCTTATCAATAACTGATCAGAATAATTTCTTATCCTCTTGCCATTTATTGTACTATTTAGATTTCATGTCTTATTATTATTTATCTTATTGTACGTTCTGATATGCTGGTTTTAGTTCTTAAGTGAAGCCTCCTTTGTGGCACTTGCTCTTTGTGGGATTTGACCCAGCTGGTTTTGTATAGCCAGATACCGGAGCAGCTCCAGAGGATCTTCCTACCTTCCATCCAGATGGTGACCACCAGGCGTAACCCAGGCAACGAGTGGGTTTTATTTTTGGCTCTCCCACTCTATTGTAAAAATATTTTTTTGAGGCGTTTAGCCGACGAGCACGTGTTAGCCCGATTGCATTTACTTATTGTCTGCCTACGGGCTGTAGCATGATTAACAAATCCTAGGGTTGATTATGTATGACTGAAACTCTTGCTAGTCTTCACATTTTGTATGACTAGCTTCATGATCATCCAAATATGTAATATATGGGACGCCTTACTATTGTATATTTGGTGCTCTGACATCTTGTAAATGTTATTGCTTGCTTGAGATTGAGACAATAGGCTTGTTCATGACCATAAGAGACTGATGGCTTGTAGTTAAACCCTCATGTATCTAGACAGCCGTGACCGTATAGCGAGGTGGGTTGCACTTCAATATACGTAGCTGGCTATGTCCACCCCCGCTCTCCAGTATTCTGACTTGTGGGATGCGACAAATTGGAACATATATAGTAAGAAAATATATGAGTGGATTTCCATGTTTGGCTTTGATCATATATTTATGATTGGATCTTTCATATATTGATTTTCCATATAATTGGACTTCCAATTTATGACAAGTAAATTATGATTCGATTTCCATTAGATATATAATTGATATATATTGGACTTTCCATATATAAATTTTTAATATATGGTAACCATAATTCATGCCAAGGTTTATAAAAGGTTAATGGATGCAAAGTTGATGAAGAACAAAAAATTATAACTTTTGAAAGAGAGAAAAATTGGATTAGAAGCTATTTTGAAGGAGAGATCATTTCGGATAATTATTCTCGTAATTTCTTGTTTTTCGGAGTCTGTAAGCCGATTTTCTTCTATCAAGTAGTTATGAAGACCCGTTTTGGATATGTGAGAAACTTGTAAGGAGTATGTGATTTCGTATTCCAATAGTGAATACTTTTCAGGGTTGGACTCTGATCGTCCCGTAATATTTTCCATCTAGGTTTTCCTTGTAAAAATTGTTTGTATCTGCGTTTGATTTTTCTACGTTATTTTGGCATTTGGTTTCGTATGCTTTTCTTTGGTTCTCTTGCAACTTCTTGGTTTGGGAAACCGTTTTTGTGTTTTGTACCCAACACGTGATATCAGAGCTATTGGTTGGTGTCAGGGTTGACAGCCAAACCAAGAAGAAAAGATGGACGCGAAGTCGATGCGCATGGTAAACCTAAACGATACCAACTACCACTACTGGAGGAGCAAGATGAAAAATTTGTTGTTTGTCAAAAAGTTGCATCTGCTAGTATTTGCTTCCGAGAGGCCAATTGATAAATCCGAAGATGACTGGACATGGTAACGAGAAATCATTATAAATTTCCGACTGTAGTAACCAAAAATCCATGTCCTAGACATGATGCAAGACGAGACAGGTAGCTTGTATAGTCACAATCAAGAAAAATCAACCACGGAGTCAAGACAAGGGTTACACTTAGCAAGACATGAATAGTTGTCGCAACAGCAATCAATATTTCACATATCATGTCATGTTTACTTGTTATGTCAAGCGTACTTGTCAGGAGTGCGTCTCGACGGGCCATTATCAAGATTATCAAGACGCGATCATATTGTCATGTTCAAGTTCAAGTTCATGTTCATCAAGTCGGGTCGTACAGAAAACATGAAAAGAAGATCAATAACACCCATGAGTGATTGAAACTATCAGTCGCATATGAATTCTAATTAAAGTGAGACAGAAAGATTCTTGAAGCCAAGACGAAGATCTACAACTTTCATGTTTTGAGTTTTTTAAGATTTTTTCTAAAAAATTGCTTAAACAGGCAAAATCAGTCATTCGTGCGCGGGCACGCGGCGCCGATTGGCATGCGGTGCCGATTCGTGTGTGACACCGAATGACAAGCGGCACCGATTGGCAATGCGGCAATGATTGGCAATACGGCACCGATTGGCATGCGACACCGATTGGCACACGACGTCGATCAGCGCACGACACCGATTGGAAATGTGGCACCTATTGGCACGTGGCACCGATTGGCATACGGCACCGATTGGCAATGTGGTGCTGATTGGCATGCGACACCGATTGGCACACGACACCATTGGCAATACGGCACCGATTGGCATGCGGTGCCGAATGGCGTGCAGCGCCGATTGGCTCACGGCATAGATTGGCAATGCGGCATCGATTGGCACACGATGCCGATTGGCGCGCGATGCCGATTGGCTCACGACACCGATTGGCTCATGGTGCCGATTGGTGCGTGGCACACTGTTCATCGTCCCGGCAGCATCGAAGGTGTGGGGAACCCATGAACACAAGAAATGCCATAACTTCTTCAATATAAATCGAAATTAAGTGGTTCAAAAGCCAAATTTGGGTAGAATTGAATTACCCACAACATGGAACCACTAGTTTTTGGAAATAATAAGTTTTTAGAGATCAAAACTAAGAAAAACAAGAAAAGTTAAAACTTAGTTCTATAAAAATCTATCGATCAAAACCGAAAATTTTAAGTTCTAAAGATGCTTAGAATCATGAAGATCAAAATCACAAATAATCCCCATTCACATAATTATTTTAACTTACAATGATCATAAGTTTTACATTTGTAGAAAAATATAAACTTGTACAAATAAATGAATGACTACAACTCAACTATCTAGCTAGTCTCTAGGCTTTTGCCTGCAAGTATTTCCGTCACTCCCCAAGCTAAGTGAATCCACAGCTAACCTGAAAATGTTGGTTTCCAGTCAGGAATGGAATGAGCACAATTCACTGAATGTAATTTCAAATAAAGAAAATGACTATACAACAGAGGTTAGACATCAATTACATGTTTTTGAAAATAAACAGGAAATAGGAAAAACCAATAGCAAATAAATAGACACAAAATACTTTCCCTACTGTTAGAAGTACCTTTGATATGTGATCAGTCTGGGGCACTGCACCGCACGATCTACGATGTCTACTTGTATGAAAAATAAGCACTGTCTACGATATCTACTTGCATAAAAATAAGCACTGTCTACGATGTCTACTTGCAGAAAAATAAGCACTGTCTACGATGTCTACTGTATGAAAATAAACACTGTCTACGGTCGGATCACACATCCTTGGTACTTCTTATTCCCGACTCAACAATTTATAATAGAGTATAAAAATTATATAACCAATGACTAATCAATAAAGTATAGTAAAGATCAATATCGAAATACAGACAATAAACTGTACTCGCCTGTGGTCCTTTGCTGGTGAAACCGACAATCCAAACCAAACAGTGTGCCCCAATAGTCAAAACTCGTACAACAGTCCCCAAAAGCAGAAATAAATATTACCAATGTTTTCAGAAAAGTCAAATTAGCTAGGATTTTCTGTCCTTAAGTCCAATTCTGGATACAGGGGCAAAACGGTAATTTCGGGTCAAAACGGTGTCCGCCGTTGGACCCGCTTTGCAACGAAAAGCGTGCTAAAGTCAACGGTCTCTAAAGTCATCAAACTATATGTTCACGAATTTGTTTTGATGATACGAACCCAACCGTATGTCCAAGGTTAGATTCCGGCGGGCCGTGTACAAAATTGCCCGTTGAGTCGGATCGTAGGGCCCGCCAAACGGCAATCCAATCAACTGTCTCAGAATCGGACCAAACTTGGCATACAGGACTAAAAAAATGATACGGTCCTGCTGGCGTAAGTTTCGTCTCAATCTGACGAGCGTGCACAAAGTAATTGGGAAATTTGTACAGAGGCCGATATGGTGAATTTCGACGGATACGCATCAAATTTGTCGCGCACACGCCACCAATTTGAATTCCGTCAAAGCCCACACGACCACGAAGTCATTACGCACCTTTTGATGCCTTTCTTTCGCGACCACGTCGCCCGGTTTGGCGGGACGGACGTCGTATCGTAAATTTTTTTTATGTTTTGAAAACATATTTTGATGATTTTTTTCTAAACTTCCACAACTGATTTCTATGTGCATATTTAATGAACTTCGAATATACAAAATAATTTCTGAGCTCCTATATGTGATCTAAAAGATTGTTCAAATAGAATTTCTAGTACGGTACGGGATCGATCAGGATCGATCTCCGAACGTGGATGGTCGGACAGAAATAGTGTTCTATTTTTTGTAGGTTTTCGACAACTTCGGGTCGATTTCGGGAACAGGTCATGCGACTTCATCGAAACCTAATTAATGGAGATCCTAGATGGTTACGTAGGATGTCCATACGATTTTACGAATTTAAAAATCGATGAGTATGCGCAAAAAAATAATACGACGAAGTCATACCTCGTGCATATGACGTTGTTATCGTCTTCGCTCTGTTTCAGCGTGCTGTCCGCGGCCTCCGGCAATCGGCCGAGCGCGGCGGTGGCGCTCAGCCGCGCGCGCGCATGGAGGGGTTGCTGGGGACGCACGTGGGATGGCTCTTGGTGGGGCGTACGATTTTTGTCATTGCCACTGCGCTCACGCGCTGCTACGGCTGCACCTGCGGCTACTTGCTATGTTTGCTGCTGTTGCGGTGCTTGGCCGCGCGTCTGCCGGCCGGCGATGGTCCAGGGCGGCGCTGCGGTGGCGCGCGGCCGCCTGGAGGTCGGGCGATGGGTTGGATTAGGGTTTTGGGGTTTGATTCCCCTCCCTCTATCGATATATGAATGCATATATATGTGTCCGCTGCTCCTCATGTGGGGGTCGGGTTTATAACCCAGCCTCATCTCACGATATTTTTAAGATATCGCGAGATAATGGATTATGTATAATAAATATATATAATATCTTTTCATTGGTCTAATAACCTTATATATATATATATATATATATATATATATATATATATATTGTATATATCTATATACACATACTTCTATCTCTATTATATATAATAAATACTCCTAAAATCAATTGAATTATCAATATTATCTTTATCTAATATAGAGCATTTATGATCACCTATACATCTATAAATCTATTTGGCAATGAAATAATAACCAACTTAAAGGTAACTAATTTTATTTAGCAATAACATCAATACTAATAATAATAATAATAGTAAGAATACAAATTATAATTACCTAATAATACGAGAGTATTGGTAACACATTATACTCCTGTGTTACTTGGTTCACAGAAATTGTGCATGTATCTCATAATTGCCCTGTAAATATTTATATGGTACTTATAACAATTATTTAGAAAAATAATTGCCAATTCCTAAAAATATATACAAGAATATTTGCATTTACAAAACATGTCTACAAAGCCGTATTTGGTCCACTACATGCCCACATGGGATTGGATTTGACTTGGGCCTAATCTGGACAGGTTCGGTACAACCGAGTTTCCTAAAACTCAATAATATAATTAAATAATAAATAAAATCTTCGGTAAGGATTAAGTCGTAACTTGGCCTGATTTTCCTAGTTAGGACGTCACTATGACTCGACCTTCCCTACCAGGGCTAATACACTAGTCAAAGCATGCCATTATACTATCCGTGCCACGATTTCTAGTCGTCTTGTACTCCAAAACTCTAGCATGACTAAAGGCATCTACCGTAATAATTAATTAAAATAATTATTCATAAAAATCTAAAAATCACCATTTAAATTAAATAAAAAATTATTTTGAAAAATTTTCGGGAAGTGAGGCTACACCAAGGGCAAAATATAACCGACAATATCCATCTTGCCCAGGAGATGATTACATGTATGAAGTTCCCATCGAGGGGGGCAGCATAGCCATCAAGTTTGATATGGAGAAGGCTTACGACCGCTTGGACTGGCAATTCATGATCTGGGTCCTCATGTGCTTCGGATTCTCCGAAACCTGGATTGACATCATTTTCAGATCCATTAGCAACTCATGGTTCTCCACTGTCATCAACGGGCAAGCAGACGGATTCTTTAAATCTAGCCGTGGTGTCTGACAAGGAGATCCTCTATCCTCCATCGTCTTCATCATCGCCGTAGAGGCCCTCAGCAGAAACCTAAACAGCATGGTCAACATCCTAAAATTATGCCACTTTTACACCACCGCTGGCTGCCCTATTGTCACTCATTTGGCTTACGCCGACGACGTCCTAATTTTCTTCTCGGGAGACACCGGCTCAGTTGATGTGGTTAGTAACACCCTAGAGAAATACACCAGATGCTCCGGACAGCGGATCAACCGTGACAAAAGTGTCATCTACATCCACCACAAAGCCGACAGAAGCCACTCAGTCACTCTCACCAATCTCACCTCCTTCTCCACCGTATATCCCCCATTCACCTACCTAGGCTGCCCTCTGGTTTACGGTATATCGAATTCGGGCATCTTCAGCGGGCTTGTTAACAAGGTCAAAAAAAAGATCGAAGGATGGCACAACGCTACCCTATCCCCAGGCGACAAGATGATCCTTATCAAGCACGTGCTTTCATCCATCCCTATCTACACCCTGGCAGTCTGCTCCCCGCCGCTGAAGGTTCTCTCCTCCCTGGAAGCTCTCTTTGCCAAATTCTTCTGGGGTCACCAAGACGGCAAGGATAAGCATTACTGGGCCAGCTGGGACACGATGGCCAAACCCACGGACGAAGGAGGCCTCGAGTTCATAAAATTATCTCACATCGTGGACGCCAGCTCGATAAAATTGTGGTGGAAGCTCAGATCACATATTTCTATCTGGATGCGGTTCATACGAGCCAGATACTTCCAACACTCCCATCCAACGATAGCAAAAGCCAACAGTCGATCCTCCGCATCCTGGCGACGTATTCTCAATGGCCGTCAGCTAGCCGAACCCCTCATCCGCTTGCGTCTCGGCATCGGAGACTCATCTCTCAGCCTTGAACGGTGGATTAGCAATAGACTATATCAGCTGTCCCCGATCGCCCCCCCTTACTGCACAATCAGGGATCTTTGGGACCCAGCGGCAGGATGGAGATGGACGCAGATCAGAGAATGGATCGGGCAGGAGGCGACGTCAGAGCTAGCCTCCGCTGATCTCAGGATCAATGATCTCCCCGACAAATGGATTTGGACCCCCAACATCGTAGGAGAATTCTCAATGGCCTCCGCCAGGCGGAAGGTAGGGGGTGGCGGCATGCATGCCCCACTGATCGCGCCTTTTTGGCAACCGTGCATCCCCAACAAGTGGTCTTTCCTAATCTGGAGAGCTCAGCGGAGGAAGCTTCCGACCGACGACTACCTCACCTCCATCGGTTTCAGCCTCGCTTCCTGCTGTCACTGCTGCACCTATCTCAGTCCTGAAACAGTAAAACACATCATGCTTTTCGGAGATCTTGCTAATCGGATCTGGTACAACCTCTCTCGTCTCTGCAGGAAGAGGCATCGGCCCGGGGGATTCAACGATCTACTAGCTAACTGGGGAGACTCCCATAGCCATCGGATCGCTACAGTTGCAGGTATATGGGTACTCTGGAAGAACCGGAACAAATTCAGGTATGAAGGTCGTCAATTCAACCATGATCAACTCACCCCGAAGTCCATCGTCAAATTGTCAAAATGAGGAACCGATGCTCCCACTCCTTGGAGCAATTTTGGCAGGCCTGGAGTTAGCCAGACTTTGGCGCGCCCTCTGGGGCCGGATTGAATAGTTAGGTTTTGTTGTTTTGGCGCGCTTGGCACGCTTACTTGTATAGGCTTCAGCATTTTGTGCCTAATACATCAATAAAAGTTCTTTTCTTAATATATATATATATATATATATATATATATATATATATATATAAACACATATATAAAAAAAAAAAATATAAACACATATATTGAATATTTATTTAATTATTCATAGAAAAATTAGATTTTATTATTATATAAATAGATTATGGAAAAGAAGGATATAAACACTATATATATATATATATATATATATATATATATATATATATATATATATATATATATATATATATATATATATATATATAATGGCCTCCTTCTTCCTTTCGGTGCTCCGTGTCCCTTGGGCGCCCCTCGTCCGGTGATCCAGGCCCTCCGGCTGGGTCGTCGCCCCTCCGCCCCCTCCCCCTTTCCTCATTGTTCGCTCGTCCCCGGGCCATGGCCCAATCCCTCCGGGTCCATCCGCGGGCGTCTCCTTGGCCCCCTGATCTTTTAGCCCTCTTGGGCCTGCCACCGGACCCCCCCCCACCCGCGGCCGCCGGCCAGCCTTCGTTTAGCTCCTCCCCCTCCGCCTTTTGATCGCCCTGATCGGCCACCGCCCCTTCCCTCTCCGTTCCAGCCGGTCGTCGGCCTGTCCAGCACCAGTCCCACCCCTCTCCGCCCTCTCCCCCCTTCGGAGCCTGGACCCGACCGATTCTTCTCCCAACAGCACGTCCTCCAGCTCAGGGGTCCTCCTGCGAATCACGGGCACACTTCTCCAGGCGGCAGCTCTTTTCACCTCGAGGATAGAGCCTTCTGACATGGCTCGGCATTCGAGGGAGGCTGCAGTACAGTTTTTGAATTCAAGCTGTGTTGCTTCGTGTACTCAGGCGCCTCCTATGTTGGCCTCTGCGTCTTCTAGAGGATGCGTGCCAACCTCCTTTTTGGGCTCTGCTTTCTTGGGCGACCCGCTTACTACTGGCGCCTACTTTGGCTTGGGCTATCAGGCGATAGTCGCATGTGGAGCACTCCCCTCTAATGGCGCCTAGTCCCACGCGCAAGTTACAAGTGGTGCTCCCCCAGCTGCTGGTGCCTTCTTTTCGGGTCACGCTCTTTTGGGCGCCCCGATGTATGCTGGCGCCATCCCTGTCGAGGCCAATCTCGCGCCAGGTGCTCGTGGCGCTTCCCCTTCCGCTGACACCTTTTCTGTTCGGGCTAGCCATGTTCTTCCGGGGTGTGGCGCCCAGCCTTCTGCGATGACGGGTGGCGCGCGTTGGGTCGTGCCGCCTCTAGTTGGCGCACCTGTCCTCACGTCTCCCCCATCACTCGATAGCACCCAAGTTATGCCGTCCTCCCTCTCGCCGACTAAGCACCGAATCGTTACTTTGGACGCCTTCTGGCAGGCCACGAACCCATCTTGTCTAGCTCTGCCAGCAGACCTTCTGGCGGTGGCCCAATCTCTGTCGGCGCTCCTGCAGCCCACCAAGGTGGGCCAGCGCTCGTTGCCGCCTCTGCCCTCACCCCTCCTCGAGTCGAGGGCAGCTGCCTCCCTGGCACCCCTTTTTCCCTCCTTCGTGCTTAACGCGCCCACTGGTGATCGGGCTTCTCTCCCCATGCCTACTGCTCATGTGCCGTCTTACGCTGAAAAGCTCAGACCGGACAGATCGGCCAAGCAGGCCCTGCTATTCCCTGATGTTGTCCTTCCATAAGTTGATTAATCAAAGGAATCGTCTGTGATCAATGTCCTCTTCTCAGACTTAGAATTGACATCGCTGACAGCGTCCTTTCCGTACTCCTTTGTCCTTAAATTCTCCACTGGGTGTCCAAAAATTCAGAGAGTCCAGGAACTGATCGCGGGATGGGGACTCATCGTGGCTTACATGGTGGCCCCCATGAACCCCAAGCATATCCTCCTACACCTATCATTCCCGCCCGATCACATGAATGTGTGGTCTAGAGGCTCCAGCAGGGTTGACTCCCACCTGATGAAGATAGTCAGATGGACCCCAAAATTCAACACTAAAGAAGACTCAACGACGATGTCGGCCTGGGTGACCCTACCCAACCTCCCTCTCATTTTCTTTATCCCACCTGCGCTAAAGCGCATCGCCAACTCCTTTGGGACGTATGTGGCAGCAACGGAAGAAACGAGTAACTGTAGAAGCATGAAGAATCTCAGCTGACAATATTCCTCCACCACAGCACAAATAATACGAATGTGCAGATAGAGCGTTAAAAAGACAAAACAGAAGATATGGAAGAAAGTTCTTTTATTATCATGGCTGCAAAGGTCTAGTACAGATTCATCAAGGCTACATATAAAAGACCAACCCTATTCTTCTACAAAGAATCGATTACAGATTCAGGAAAGCCTAGAGGTGTCTACAAGGGGTTTAGGGCCCGTTTGGTTCCATGTTTAAACTCAATTTTTTGAGTTTAAACATCAGTTCATCTCAAAATTGTGTTTGGCACTCTTTACTTGGAAAGTACTCTCTAAAAATTTATTTTCAAAATGAGTGCTTAAACTCAAATTTTAGAGAGCAGCTTTCAGCTGTTTTCTCAAACGTATGCTCCCAAAGTTTGTAGGCCCCCAACACCCCCAATCCCCCAAACCCCAACTCTCTCTCCCTCTCCCCTCATTTTCTTCCTCAAGGGAAAAAATGCTCCATTCTCCAGACAAAAGCTATGGCCGGCCCACCCCACGGGAGCTACGAGGCCATGGTCGACGACCCCTCCGTTGATGCGATCTACGTCCCCTGCCGACGGGCCTGCACGTACGGTGGGCGGTGGCGGAGAGGGGGAAGGCATGTGCTGCTTGAGATGGGGGAAGTCGGCGACGGCAGAGAGGGGGAAGCCGCCGGCGGTAGCGGAGAGGGGGAAGCCGCCGATGGCGTGCATGTCGGATCTTGATCGGATCCTGGAGGCATGCAGGTCCAACGGGGTGCAGTTCATGGACGGGAGCATGTTGCTCCACCACCCAAGGACGGAGAGGATGAAGGAGGTTCGACCACGATGGTGGACTCGATGATCGGTAGAGGGAGTCGTCGGAGTGGACTCGATGACGACGGTGGACGCGATTCGACATGTTGGTGGACTCGATCACGACCTCGAGGACACAGGAGGACACGACGAAGACAGACACACTTGAGCCCTCGACAATGAACTCGACACGACTCGACCAGAGGGAACTCGAGCCCTAGACGCGGGAGGGAACTCGGACACAGTTGGACACTAACAGTTTTGGGAGGAAATAGTTGACACATTTGGACACGAATAGTGTGGACACAAATAAAAAAACCCATTTTTAAAAATATTTTACCAAACGGAATCTTCAATTTTTTGTTTCTTAAAATCACTTTCTAGATGAAAGTAACCAAACGTAATGCCAAATTTTCTACACTCAAAAAATAATTTTATAACTTACTTTCAGAAAACTGTTTTCAGAACAAATTTTCAGAAAGACTATCCAAACGGACCCTTAGTCTTCGTCAAAGCGCAGCCCCCTTCTTCTTGGTACGCATGCTGGAAGATTGATCTCCATTGAAGCATATTCTGACTTTCTTATGGTCGCAACCCACCAAAAGCGCATTAGCTACTCGGCTGAAGCGAGCTACTTCCTGAAGTAGCTATTGGCTCGGGTTTCCAAAAGGTGCAACAGGTCACAAAGCCCAGAATGGATAGGACAGAGCACAACATGTGGCTCTCCGGGTTGGCCATCCACCCACAAGCTAGGTCTTTAGGACCTCCAAGACCTCCAAGGCGTCGCCCAGGTTCGAACTCCTCATAAGAAGCGTTCCAGCACGTTCTGAGGCTCATCAACAATTCTTCTACGAAGGCATAGCCCCTTTGAAAGAAGGAATCCTCAACCAAAATCCGACTTAGGCAAGGCCAACCGCCGCTCGAAGCTAAGTCTAGATCCAGCATGGTGTTGAAGGACAAGAAGATGAAGAAAAAGACGTGGCTCTTCAGAAGGAACTCCCCCGTTATATAGGGTGGGAGTGGTCTAAAACGCATGCCACATGGCCGATAGTCAAAGTTCCCACATTAATGGGATGAACCTAGGACTTAGCACGATGAACCTCATTAAATAAAGTTTATTCTACTAAGTCCTAGACTATCCTAGGACCCCTTAAAATTCCCCAAGTAATGGTGGCAATTAAGAGGGAGTCGTTCTTTAAGGAGCGGTCATTCAGTGCTCTTTAAAAGAAGACTTCAAAGCCAATGCCTTCAATCCAGAGGTGCAACTACATTCCTGCGCCAACCTCAGGCACAGACTGGTGATGTTTTCACACCACCTCAACTCCAATGGCACAGTACTCTGCTCCGACCCAGAAGCTTAACTACCTTTCGTTAGAGACTTGGGAGATACCATTGAATCCAACACAAGTCCTCATGCCGCTCCAAAAGCATAGTAACCTCGTCAACCTGAAGCACAAGCCTACTCATCGCCCTTAAGCACAATGACTTTGTCACTCGAAACACAGCCTTCTCGTCGCTCGTATGCACAGAGGCTCCGTCATCTTCAAAGCATAGTCCACTCGTCGTCTGAAAGCACAGAGGCTCCGTTGTCTCCAGAAGAACGGTCTACTCGTCGCCCGAGAAGTACAGCAGTACTCAAACCTCGCCAGAGGCGCCGGAAGCATGGTTCCACCCAGTCGGTTTGCTTAAACCGACTCTCTCAAATATAGGATTGGGGTTAATCGTGATTGATATCTTATCAAATTGATTTAAATCTTAGACGAGGATCAATCAGAATCCAAATCTGAGATGAAATCCCAAGATTTACTCGGTTGCATCCGAACAAGCAAATCGGCACACGCCATGTGTTTCCTTCTTCGGTTATTTTGATAACCACTAGAGATCTTGATTGAAAGGAATCTCAATATCCGCCACATGTCAGCACCGCAGAAGCCCGTACCGTGCAATGATGGCAGATTCTTTCATATCTCAAAACCCTAATGCACATCGCATATGTGCTCTCTTCCCCTATAAATAGAAGGAGTTTTCCTTCAACAAAAAGGAGAGACCACCAAACATCAAATCTCCAACTCTAGGCATCCTCTTAATCGGCAACCCTAGAGTTCCATCAAAGGCATCAGAAAGTTATTGCAAGTTCAATCCATCGTCAGATCGTCAGCGGAGTAAAGGAGCTGCTGCAGTGTTCGATCTCCACCGTCACACTTTCCCAGAAACTCTTCCCCTTGTACTTAGAATATCCTGTTTAGGACTTTCTTCTCTCCACACAGGTCTTTTTACGTTCAATAAATAGAAAGTTCGTTCAACCTTTTGTTATGTCGAACAGTAACCTCTCCAAAGCGAACTACGCTAAAATTTGTGTGGAGCTCGACCTTACGAAAGACCCCACCAACCATATTCAAATCGACCTTGGCAGTAGGATGCACACCCATTAAATCGTCTACGATAATAATATTATCTTCTGTAAACACTATCATTTGTGCAGTCATACCACTGAGCATTATTTTTGTATGTACCCTGAACTAAAGAAGAAAGAGACTCGAAAGGGCGCTCAAGCTAAATCGAACAGGAAACCTCACCACCACTAACAATCACCTCTGCTTCCGTTACCTAGCTCCCACATCAGGTTTGAAGCCAACACAAGAGATTCCAGTAACGAAGTCCATGACTCCCCGAGAAGAGCCATTGTGTCCTACACACCCCAGCCCTCAACCTTACCAACAAATTCGACATCCTGGCATCGGAACCCTCAGATGCATCTCAGGAGATCATCGTCACCGAAGATCCCTCTGAGCACCATAGCCTGGAATAGGGGATAAAGATCAAGAACACTGTCGAGTCTTCGACACCGGAGACCCTACCCGAATCCACAAAGACGGCCTACGACCAACTTCCAAACACCGCAGCCCCTCCCACCTCCCATCATGAGGATTTCATTCGAGCAGATGCCCTAGCCATCATCGATCAAGAGCAGGTTAACAGATGTCAACAGGCTATCGCAGCTGGTTTCCTCAGCCCGAACAACCACTTTGGCACCTTGGCCGAGATTAAAGGAGAGGTCTACATGCACCCGATAGAACACCCAGGCCGAATGATGAGGCGACAACCGCCACCAAGAAATCAAAAAAAGAGGGGCAAAAGAGGCCACGACCATAACCACAAGGTCTGTTGCGAAACTCTCTAAATACCCCAACTCCAGCAAACTCAATGCTTAACATCCTTACTTGGAATGTTAGGGGCCTGGCGAACAAACCCACCTTGAGAAGATTAATCAATCTCAAGAAAATACACAGAATTGACATCTTAGTCATTTTAGAACCTAAAATACCCTAAAAGAAACTCAAATCCATACAGATGTAGTTAGGATACTCCTCCGCCATCGCTGGCCGTCACGACATCTGGATCCTCTTTTCGATCGACGTGAAGATCGAGGTCATTCACGACTCGAGGCAGGCTCTCTCGTGTTGGGTGGAATACCCTATGCTCCCATCTCGCTCTTTATTGTCTGCCATCCATGGCAGTTACGACATCTCTGAACTCAAACAGCTTTGGGATGCCCTCAGGGACACCCACATTAACAGCATCGACCTCCCTTGGCTATGTGTAGGGGACTTTAATGCTGTAACTTGCAGAGAGAAGAAGTCGGGTGGTCGTCCGCCCCCACAGACGGCCATGTAGGATTTCAACAACTTTATATTCAGCGCCCACCTATCTCCCCTTCAGTTTTTCGGTAACGCCTTTACTTGGTGTAACATACAAGAAGGCGCTCGCCGACAATACTTCCGTCTGGATCGCACCCTCATCAATGCTCACTGGTTAGATATGGGGATCACCTCCAACCTTACTCATCTCAACGCCACCGAATCTGACCACGCCCCCTTCTCATAGAAATCATAAACAATTCGAACCAGATCAAAAAAAGTTTCTGGTTCCTCGATCTCTGGTGCCACCGCCCTCAATTCAGAAACATCATGGTTAACGCCAGGAGTATCCCTGAAGACCCCAACCCTCTTTACCAGGTGGTGGCCAAACTGAAAGCCACTCATAAAGCCCTTGCGGCCTGGTGCAAGGAAGCTTTTAGGGACATATTTCAGGCCATCCGTACGGCCGAGGATGATGTTGCCTGCGCGGAGATCATTTTCGCGACCGACAGATCCCCGGCGACCCATGCTTCCCTTAATCTCACTAGAGCTCTTCTGAAGTTCAGGCTAAAAGTCGAGGCCGAATTTTGGAAACAGAAAGCCAGGTTGACTTGGAACAGCGAAGGTGACAAAAACTCTAGCTATTTCCACTCATGTGTCAATGGACGCAGACAACAACTCAACATC
This sequence comes from Iris pallida, assembly GCA_029216955.1. Lineage (NCBI taxonomy): Eukaryota > Viridiplantae > Streptophyta > Magnoliopsida > Asparagales > Iridaceae > Iris > Iris pallida. Next base: position 14,895,496 of record JANAVB010038018.1, on the reverse strand, counting down.
CACCAAATTATTGATGAAAACTGGAACATCCTCAAAGATCAACGGGACATTCAAACGGCTGCGGCTAATTTCTACTCCCTTCTATTCACCAGATAGGTTATTCACAAGGGCGTGGAATTTATCGCGATGATCCCCCGCTTGATAGAAGACAGTGACAATACTCAGCTGCAGATCATCCCCTCTGAAAGCAAAGTCAAAGAAGCTGTCTGGGCCCTTAATAAACACAGTACGCCCGGTCCGGACGTGTTCACAGGTGTGTTCTTTAGATCTTGCTGGAGCATTATCAAGACAGATATCCACGAAGCGGTGATCACCTTCTTTCAAGGAGCTAGGTACCCTAGATCGATATCTTGTGCCTGTAACACCCAGTTTCTAAAATAAGGATAATTTTGAAATTTTGTATTTTAATTTATTTAATTATGATATTTAAATAATAATATGATTATTGGTGTTTTTTAATTATTTAAAACTATTTTAAGTTATGGCTTATGATTTTGGGGTTTGACTAGTGTAACCTTAGAGCCTAGCCATATGATTATGATGTTTGACTAGTACATTTTAGCCTAGAGGGTATTTTGGGTATTTTAGGATTTATTTGAATTTATTATGATTTATGGGAATTTGTGTGATTTTAATATTAATTAAATATTGCTATATGTTAAGTTAGTCTTGACTAGTTGAGACTTTGTAGACTAACCTAGAACTAACCCTAGTTGGTGACCCTAGTCTAACTCTAGTTAACCTACTTTTAGTCATTAGGAATTAGTTTTAAGGTAGGAAGGATTACTTAAGTGAAGTTAGTTCATGACTTATGGTTTAAGTCAATGACTTATGATTTATCAATTTTAAAGCCTAGTGTTTAAGCCATAGGCCCATGACTTAGGCCCAAAACCAAATTAAACCCACCCATGGCAGCCATCCTAGGGATTCCCACCCCTATTTAATGCCTCCTTCATTTAGGGTTAGCCTCTTTTGGAAATAGATCTCAAGTTTAGAAGGAGGTAAATCCCCAACCTTAGAAATTCCTAATTAATTCATTTTAGCTCCTTCTTAGTCCTAGTCTTTTGCAATAGGATCTAATTTATGTTTATATACTGATTTTGGAGGAGCACCTCAGTTTGCATGCAATTTGGAGATTTGGAGTTACCATTTGGAATCCCCTCTTTGAAGCTTTTCTTGAGTTTTGATACTCAATAGGTAAATCATCTAAACTCATAGTTTTTCTTGATTTCTTTGCATATAAGGTTAGGTTTTAGGGTTTTCTAGCTGTCCCAAAAAATTAGGCATGATTTGTGTCCATTTCGTGTCCGTATCGGACACGTATCATGATAGGTACATAGGTGTTTGTAGAAATGCCATATAGGAATTTATTTTCGTATTTTTGAAATGTAATTACATGGATTTGTAGATCTTAATGTGTGTGTCAATATTTGTGAAGGTGTCCTAGTGTTTTAGTGTCCTATTGTGTCAGAATTTTGGGTTGGACATGCCGTGCACACACGTACACTGTGTCCTGCATCACGGGCTCATTTTCTCTCGACACAGGACACTTCGTGTCCTAATTTTTGGTGTGAGCCTAGGGGAAATGACTGTCATCGTGCTTCCAAAATTTGGAAGCACCTCATGGAGTGTGCGTGGCACAATCGCCCCCGCACTGGTCGTACGAGCCACGCGCGGGCTGCTGTGTGCGCACAGTTTGTACACTGATACGCAGCTGACACGGACATGACACGCATCGTGGTCACTGTGCAGGCGGTCCTAGGGTAGCCCTACCCCTGGCGCACGTGTATGCAAGGCCACGTGTCACCACGTGGCCTGTGTCACGCGCGGGACACGCGTGCACGATGATTTCGTGTGCACGGTTGGGTGTTGTGTTCGTGTGGTATTTTGGACACGATTCGTATCCAGTTATTGGACACGAAGACCCTCACTAGTACCCTTACATGTATGACATTATTTACCAACTGGTTAATTGTAAATTAGATGGTTATTTGGGTTCGAATTCTCGAATTTCCCAATAGGGGACTGATACGGCTGATACTCTGTGCTGGAATCGGTTTTCTGATTTTTTTTATTTTGTTTTATTAACTGTTAGGTATTGTTAATTGTAGGAATTAGTTCACCTACATAACTAATGATTGATTGATAGGTCACTTTGATTTGTACTAAGGTTAAGGGATCATCGAAATGGGTTTTTGTGTTGGAGTTGGGGATTCCTGTCAACAGGTTCACAAAACTGAACCTGAAGGCTAATTCCCAGATTTGAACTGAATTGATCCCTTTCAAATCCCTATTAAAAACTGATGTTTTTAAAATTTTGATGGTTAACTAGACTTACCTACATATTTAGGGAATAGTGTTTATAAATAATTGTGGTTTAGGTTGGCAAATAGGTTCGAATTAGATTTTTGGATTGCTAGGGTCTTAAGTCACAGTCATATTTTTCTGCCACTGTTAAGCAAGTTGTATAGGTAAACACACATCTAAAAACCTAAGTTTAATGAAATCTGTTTACACAATATCTGAGATTTGCTTTACCTGTCATATTTTCTGGAAATTGGGTTCTATTCCATTTTTGCACTGTCACATGACTACCCACATATACACACAAAACTGAACTCTAATGTCCATACACACTCCCTGTCATTCCTGCACTAAAAGACACACACACACACCCTCACATTTCCCTCATTCACTCACACATACATGCCTATACTTTGACACTACACACAGGGAACACACATACACTCACACTCTTAAAAATATCCACACACACACACACATACACACAACCCTATTACACAAACCACCATATCACACACAAACTGAAAACTGAAATCCTCTCACACATGTCACAATCTCCTATACACACACTTTGTATACACACACTGTTTAAACTCTGAGATTTAAAACTGTCCACACCATTGCCATGTTCACTACACAACCCCATATCCTATCACATACAACTTTGTGAGCATACACACACATGGGTTTCCTTTAGACACACACCACCTCATATGTTGCCCTCTCTATGTATATATGATACATATATATGTGTGTATGTATGTCTATAAGTACATGCTAATGTCTAACCTAATGAGGATAATTAGGTGATAGTGTAAATGTAAAGGGATTTTCTATGTGTAATAGCTAATGTGATTAGGCACATTCCTTGGTATGTGTGGATATCTATATACTAATATGTGAATAGTGATATATATCTATATATGGTTTTGACCTATATTTCTATGTTGTATTAGCTCGTAGCCTACATGGCTATGACTTTGCAAGAGCTTATGGCCCAGTGTATGGCTAGTGCCTAGAGGATTTGGCCCATAGCCTATGGTTGACCAACCTAGACTTGTTTGACCCTAGTTAACCTAGTTTAGACTTGTTAGACCTAGTTTGACCATAGTTGACTTAGTTTGACTTCTAGGGTTGACCAGAGTTGACCAAGAGTTGACTTTGGCCTAGATTGACCTAGATTCATGTAGAGTGCATAGTAGAACTTTATTTTTACCGTTTTAGACTTGTTGTGACTTGTACTGTTCTATAGGAGACATAAACCACTCCTCGGACAGTATATTCTCCTCGGACATTCAGGATACCAGGCGAGTACATTCTCTGATCATTTCATATCCTGTTTAGAATTATTTTCCTGCTTTAAATTACTTTACTTGATACTGTCACGTTGGTCACACGGATTGATACTATATGGATCTTTTCATGAGATGTTATCCCCCTCGGGAGCATCGAATACTGCATATTTTGTGCGTTTTACGAATCATCACGTATCTCTATGCTTCCTCTGATTCACGAATCGCTTGTGACACATGTACTCTCATGTTCACAGAGCCATCATGAATCACCTTCACGTATCACTCATTTTATGAGCCATGTGAAGTTTCACGAATCTTAACATAACTTGAACAGATCTTTGTGTATTGATTGGGGATGGGAGAGTAGAAATAGACATGTGAATATTATCCCAGTAGCTGTAGTCATGAATCACTCTCTTAGCTGTAGTCATGAATCTCCTATGCCATTCACAGGTTTATATTTTACTCTGACTCACTAGTCACTATTAGCTCTCTATGTATAGTAGATATTTCTATTACAGTTCTCTCTCTATTTACATACTATTTTTCTTCAGTTCATGTATCTTACTTTACTACATGATTAAATTTTATAACCTGCTATGATCTGTTGAGATGTACTGTACTCGCTCCTATCCTGACTGGACCTGTTGAAAATATTACAGAGGAGGAGGAGGAGGCCCTATGTACCACCTATTACGGAGCAGGCTTAGACGACACCTGCGACCTGGTTCCTCTGGAGGACCCAGCTGCAATACAGGATGCTACTCCCATAGTCTAGGCTAGATAGCCAGGCTTTAGCTTTTCTTTCAGCATTGTTATTTGAATTCAATTGTTGTTCTGAGATGTAGTTTATATTTAGAGACTCGTATTGAGCTGGATGTTCTTGAGTTGTTATCTTAGACACTTAGATTTTCTCTCTCTTATTTGTATTACATTGTGGTTTTGATCTCTCTATCTACCTTTACTATTCTGTATCTGCCTTAGATGTGATTGAGACTGTTCTGTTATGTCACCTCCATTCGGAGTGTATATACTGTACAGGTACCTTTATATTGTTAGATGATTGACCTAGGACAGCGTTCTACCGCCGACACTGCGACGTAGACTGGGCGTAGTTACGTTCTCGTACCCTAACAGTGGGTGTGGGTCGTGACAGCGCTAACCTCATCCTTGTCCCTAAGAAGGACAATCCGGAAACCTTCAAGGACTTTCGCCCCCTGAGCTTGTGCACCTTCACCAAAAAAAATATTTCGAAGATCTTGCCAATCGCATGACCGGGCTCCTCCCCAAGATTATTTTTGAGAAGCAAAACGACTTTGTTCGAGGTCGAAACATATTAGACAATATTCTACTGGCCTAGGAAATGATCACCTGTATGAAATTTTCGTCGAGGGGTGGGAACATAGCCATCAAGTTGGACATGGAAAAATCGTACGACAGACTCGACTAGCAATTCATGATTTGGGTGTTCAGGGCTTTCTGATTCTCTGAGGCATGGATTGACATCGTATGGAGATCGATCAGCAACTCTTGGTTCTCTACGTTCGTCAACGGTCAGGCTGAGGGCTTCTTCAAAGCTAGTAGATGAGTGAGACAGGCGACCCTTTGTCTTCTACCATCTTCATCATAGCAGCTGAAGCTCTTAGCAGAAACCTTAATAATATGGTGGACACCTCCCGTTTCTAATATTTTCACACCTCCAGCGGATGTCCGGTTATCACCCACCTAGCTTACGCTGACGATATCCTCATTTTTTCTTCCGGAGATGTTGGATTTGCAGAAGTGGTTGCCAATACGTTACAGAGATATATCAGATGCTCCGGTCAGCGGGTCAACCCCGACAAGAGTGTTATCTACACCCACCACTCGACAGACAGGGACCACTCTTCCGCACTTTCTAACATCACCTCCTTCGCGATCGCGTATCCCCCGTTCTCCAATTTAGGGTTCTCGCTGGTGCATGGCAGATCGAACTCGGGCATATTTGAAGGGCCGGTGGGCAAGATCAGGGAAAAAAAATCAACGGATGGCACAATACGATATAATCGCCTGGCGGGAAAATGATTCTGATCAATCACATCCTCTCATCTATCCCTATTTACACCCTTGCAGCGTGCTCTCCCCCTAAGAAGGTGCTCCACAACATCGAAAATCTTTTTACTAACTTCTTCTGGGGTCACAGTGACGGTAAGGACAAGCATCGTTGGGCTAGTTGGGACTCTATGGCTAAACCCACATCGGAAGGCGGGTTAGGATTCTGCAGACTGTCGCAGATAGTGGATGCTTGCTCTATAAAGTTGTGGTGAAGCTTCGCGAGAGCCGCACCATCTGGGCCCGGTTCATAAAGGCTAGATACTTCCGGCACATTCACCCGTCTGTTCAAACTTTAATAACAGATCTTCCGTGTCATGGCACCGCATTCTCCATGGTAGGCATCTCGCCGAGCCTTTCATTCGCCTCCAGCTGGGCTCTAGCGAATCGTCCATCTTTCTTGTACGTTGGACTGGAGACGCCCTCCTGGCTGAGTCGCCGGTAGCCCCTCCGTTCAGCGAGATTCGAGACTTATGGGAGAGCGAGGTGGGCTGAATTCGGGAGAGGGCTCAGGCATGAATCGGTATAGAAGCAGCTGAAGCGTTGGTAGCGTCCGGGTTAAGGCTTATTTCAGAACCTGACGCGCTGAGGTGGTCTCTCGCAAACGATGGTGCGTTCTCTCTAGCCTCTGCTTGGAGAGTGGTGGGCTGCACCGGTGCGCCATCTCCTATCAATGGCCCTTTCTGGCAGACTTGCATCCCTAAAAAAATGGTATTTTCTCATATGGAGAGCGATTCGGAGGAAACTTGTCACGCTTCAGAACCAGAATACTGGCAAGTAGGGACAGACCAGGCCAGCTACGTGTACCAAAGTACTCCAGTACTCCAAAATAATGTATAAGCTGTATAGATGGCGGTCGCTACTACAATCTAACAGACATTCCTAGGTCAAAAATCCTAGATATCTCAATCACAAGCAATAAATAATGTACAAGAAGTATGATGATCTGGAATATAAAATAGTAAAGCGTCCCAAACCATCGTATATCAATGATCATGAAGCTAGTATTACAGAATGAAGAACTAGCAAGAGTAATAGTCATACATGATAAGCTCTAGCTATAGTCTAGAATACGCACATCATGTCTAAACCCTTAGGTTAAATTGCAAGTCCAAACACAAGCTAAACAAGTGCTTGATGGCAAAAAGCCTCAAAAAGAATAATGTACATAACTAGTGGACGAAAATAAGAAACCCACTCAGGTACTCAGTGCTCCGGATAATCACCATCGAATAGAAGGTACGAAAGATCCTCGGGCATCTCTACCATATCTGGCCAAACAAAACTAGTGGGGTTAGACCCCCAATAGCAAGTAACTTAAAGGAAGCCAAACTATGAACTAAAACCAGCATATAATTCATAATATCTCTAAGATAAAGCAGCAAAAGAGACTAGAATAATAATATGGTACCACAGTGTATATGAAAGGAAACTGGAAATATGTAAGGAAATGGTAAGTGAATATGTAGAATAAACGGAGCATGTGGTAAAGTCGAGCATGTGGTAGAAAGATTAGCATGTAAGGAATGACGGGAAGCTAAGTACTGCAAATAAGATAAACTGGAGCAAGACTAGACTAGACAGGAATGGACTCCATCCATCAATCACGGCCAAGCAATGAGTACGGCTTGATACTTTAGCTAACTAGGGTTGTCACAATCCTAATTACTAACATATGCAAGTTTGAGAAATCCAATTCTATTTACCTGCCCTGCAGACTACCCGAATGATCCAAGCCAAAAGAAAAAAAACAAGTATAGCAGACACATTGCAGTAAGATACATCTGTCCTAAGGAGGTGCCCCACTCAACGGTGTGCTGGAAGTGTGCTCATCATGACAGATAGCTCCAAATCCCTAGTATATTATTTATATATATATATATGTATATATATATATATATATATATATATATATATATATATAAGACTATAAAACAAGGGTGCAGGTAACCGAGAAAATCTCACCTCCCAATGATCTAGATAATCAAGCTAGTTGTATAATTTCTAACATTTTCATTCAGGATTATGGGTGTGGCATTCCGCAGAATCCATCCTAGACATGAGACATACGAGATTAGACAAGACAAGCAAGAAAGTGCACTATAACAAGCCACAACATGACATGATAATATCAAGACAAGCATCAAGACTGGTGTGCGCAACGACGAGCCACTAAGGTAACTGGACATGTACTGGAATCAAGAGTGCACCATGACAGGCCACTATCTAGTGAACTAGGAAAGGACATGTAATGGAATCAAGAGTGCACCATGACAGTTCACTATCAACTAAGTATTGAACATGGCATAGACTGTAAAGTATAATAAATCTGGGAGGGTATAACAATACATAGTAAATATAGAAGAACATATGAACATAAGCTAGTGTCAAGGGTATATAGGGTGTACAATCATTCTCTAAGTATACAAGGTCATCTAATCATGCTAAGAATTCATTACACTCGAAGAAAATCTAAAAAACGGACAAAAATGGGCAAAAATAATAAAAAAATAGTCTAAGTATACCAACGGTATACTGCGGTATACCGACGGTATTTCGGCCAAAGACAAAAAAATTTTGGAGAGAAATTTGGTATACCGTCGGTATACTTCGGAATTCCGATTATCTAGACAACAATAAAATCCTAAAATTTGCCAAAACTTGTTTTGGCCATAAAAATTTAATTTTAAATCGAAATTCAGATTTTCAAAAGTCAAAATCCCATAGAATTGAATTCTCTACAACATGGAAGTATTAGTTTTCACAAATTAAACATTTGATAGATCAATACCTCAAAATACTCCAAAAATAAGTTCTCGGGATACCGAAACGGGTTCCGATTCCTACCAAACTCAAAATATATGTATACAAGCTAGGTGAGGGCCTCATATATGCATATGTGACCAAAATCCATGATGGTAACCCCAGTATCACTCTCAATACCGAGTTTTCTACTAAGTTGATGTTGGATTTTAACAGAAAATCAAGATCTAGTTCTAACCAAATTTAGAAACATGCATATAGACGAGAATCACAAGGAAAATATTTTTAACAAAATGAGTTTAGGACAATTTTAAGCATTTAATACCAAGGAAAATAAAAATAACAACAAAATAATATGGTTCAAGAATTTGGCAAGATATACTTGCATAGGTTAAGCTCCAAGCCTAATCTTCTACTCCACCACCAAGAGGGGTACGAAACCACACTCTAGACCTCAAGGCCAAGCTTTCCTATGCTCTTGATGAAGAGGAATGAAAGTGAAGAGGGAAGGAAGAAAGAGTGAAAATGGAAGGAGAGAGAAAGTAGAAGGGTATATATAGAAGGGGAAATTAATCTTAACCGTTGGATGGTGATCCATGTCAAAATCTAAGTCAATCGTGGCCATCCAAACAAAACCAAATATCCAATGGGTAATATGGTACATCTACACTATTCACCAAAATATCTAAATACTATTCATCAAAATATCTAAAACACTATTCACAAAAATATCGAAAATACTATTTACGAAAATATCTGGAATCGAAAATATCTAAAATACAGAAAACTCTGTCTGGACGGTATGCCGTCGGTATACACCGGTATACTGGCGGTATGCCGATCTAGGAGAAAACCTACATTTTTTAGGAAAATTTTAAAGCGTTTCAAAAACCAAGAAAATACGAAATACACTGTAAAATACGTATTCGTATATAAATACCAATACTGTGAGATGAGTCTCACAACTCTCCCATCCTTAGAAAAATTCTGTCCTCGAAATTTCCTAAAGGTAAGCACAAGAAAACATGGTATGATGATCAAGTTAGGAAACTCTAAATTATGAAATCCAACTAGGGTAATGTATAAGAATGTAAAAGCAATTTAAACACACAGAACAACAACATCATGTATTCCTACAATCATACTCAAACAAAAAGGTAGAACATAGATATACGAATAAGTATACCTCACGAGTCAAATAGATACGGGTAACGAGCTCGGATGTCATCCTCGCCCTCCCCAGGAAGACTCGCCCAGTGAGTGATGATCCCAGGAAACACGAACTAATAGAATAGTCCGGTTCTTGAGAACTTCTCCCTCCGGTCCAAAATGGATACGGGCCTCTCCTCATGTGATAGGTCGATACCAACGGCAATCTTGAATGATCTAGGATATAGCTCGAATCCAGAACATACTAACGCAATTGAGATACGTAAAATACGTCATGTACCTCGCATAGCGACGGTGGAAGAGCAAGATGATTGGGCAAAAGATATGTATCATATCGCCTAACTCGAGAATATCGAACAACCCAATATATCTAGGACTAAGCTTTTCCCTTATGCCAAATCCAATGACACCACGGGTAGGCATAATCCAAGGGAATACGTGGTCGTCGATTGATAACCCAAGAGAACACCATAGCTGAAGACCCCAAAGATGCTGTCAGTCCTAAGCTACTCTGATCTCTGATCTGTCTGACTACTCCAACTGACTGAGCAATTATCTCTGGACCAAGCATCCGTCTCTCTCCAATGTCATCCCAAGCTAGAGGTGACCTACATCTTCTACCATACAAAGCCTCAAAAGATGCCATCTGAATGCTCACCTGGAAGCTGTTGTTATAGGAGAACTCTACCAAGTACAAGAGATCCTCCTAAGAACCACTGAAGTCAAGAGTGCACGATCGAAGCATATCCTCAAAAGTATGAATCGTACGCTCTGACTGACCATCTGTCTGAGGATGATATGCTGAACTAAAACTCAAATAGACACCCAAACTCTGCTGAAGACTCTGCCAAAAATGAGAAGTAAACCTGGAATCCCGATCTGAGACTATGCTAACTGGCATCCCATGCAGTCTGACAATCTGCCTCATGTACAGCTCGGCCAACTGTTCTGTAGACTGACCAACTCTAAAAGGTAGGAAGTGTACAACCTTCGTGAGTCGATCCATTATAACCTACATAGCATCTCTACCAGTCAGGGTTCTAGGAAGACCAGTCACAAAGTCCATAGTAATATGATCCCACTTCTACTCCGGAATCGACAAAGGCTGAAGAAGTCCGATCGACTTCTGACGCTCATCCTTAACCTGCTGGCAAACCAAGCACCGAGAGACAAATCGAGTTGTCTCTTCTTCCTCCTATTATTCTACCAGAACTGCTGACAAATATTACGGTATATGCCATACTTTCTTGATGAACTAAGTACTGAGAACTGTGGACCTCTTTCATAATCTCCTGTCGAATATCTCTACTCGACACCCAAAGACGACTCCCAATCGGAGTGTCCCAAAGACGAATCCCAATTGGAGTATTTCCATAATGGTAGACTGAACTTGTAATCCTGCCACCATAGATGCCTCATCAGGTAGCACTACCTCAATGCCCATCTCTTGAAGATCCTTCCGAAGATGATGCTGCTCCGTCAAGAAATAGGCTCCGGGTCTCTTGCTCAAGGCGTCTGCAACGACGTTTGCCTTCCCTGGATGGTATAGAAGGTCAACATCAATATCTGATGTCAACTATAGCTATCTCCTCTGATGCATGCGCAAATCCCTCTGGGTAAAAATCTTGACTCGATCCCTATACAGATAATGACTCCAACATCTTGAGGACAAACACAACCACTGCTAACTCAGGATCATACGTCTGATAGTTCTTCTCATGGTCCCGATACATCTGGAGAACCACACAAAGATGCTTCCTACACTCATTCTCAATCTGATGATATTTAAACACTGTATTGGATATATTCTGACTCTGATCTAATGGTATCTGGACCGTAATTCAATCTTTGAAAATACAACTGCACTACTCAGCTGATCAAACAGACATCTATCCTTGGCAAGGGATACCTATACTTCATGATCACCGTGTCAAGCTAACGATAGTCATTAACCATACACGATGAACCATCCTTCTTCTTCTCAAAGGACTGGAGTCCCAATGCAATCTACTAGCACGAATGAATCCTTTGATCCTAAGATCCTTAATAGCCTGATACGGTACCAACAAATCTGAAGGGGGCATCCTATAAACTCTCGCTGATACTTACTTTGCTCCTGGAATCAAATGAATATAATACTAAATCTCTCGAGCTGAAGGCAAACCCAGAAGAAACTCACAAACCACTCTGGGCAACTACACATTCTCTAGAACTGCCATCAGTAAGAGCACTGAAGAAGACTCTACCTCGTTTTTTTGAGAATGAGAACTTCTCCCTACCATGAATAAGAAAGATAACCTTGCCAATATGGCAATCTATCAAAGCGTGTCAAGCACTCAACTAGATTCATGCTTAGGACGACATCATAATCATCCAAAGAAAACTCTACCAGCCTAGCGGGAAACTCCTTCATGCACACTATGGCTCTACACGAGGCATAATCTCGATTTATGCCGATAAGACGGTTACCAATAAGTATATTCAACCTTTCAAACAATGTCTCAGGCTTCCATCCAACTCGTGTCGCAAATCGTGCAGATATAAACGAATACAAAATACCAGAATTAAATACTAAAATTGAATGAGAGGGAATTAGAATGGTACCAGTAACCAACTCTTATGCTGCTAATACCTCCTCAAAGGAAATTGTGTAACCTTGGATATGACCTTTGGACACTAGATCCCTCTGTTGCCGACCTCTGCATATCCGAACTTGAGCCTGAGCATACAGCTGAGGCCTCTGCTACTGGAACTGCTGAGACTGCATCGGTAATGGTCTCCGAGCCTGCTGCTGCTAAACTGGTACTGGCTTCCCTAATTGCTGAACTGCTGGCTGAAAGGATGCTGAACCAGCCAAACTCCTTCGAGGATAAGTCCTTATCGTGTGGTCTAATGCTCCACAAGATAGGCACAAGCCCTGAGCCCTACGTCATTCTGACAACACATGTCCTGCCTTTCCATAATAAGAACATCCAACTGAAGTAGACTGCCTCTACTGCTGAAGACGCAGCTGAGATGACTGCTGAAGGGAAGCCGTCGGAGCCGGTCTCCTCGGAGATCCAATCATTAAAGCTCGAACTGCTGGAGCTGGTGCTGACGACTGGAAAGATGATCCCCTCTGAATGTGAGGCTTCTTCTGGCCCTCAACTATATCCCCAATCCTCTGGGGTGCATACTCATGCCTCATAGCCGGTCTTATTATGGCATCTAAAGTCTGCAACTCATGCTACTCCACTCCCAAGATGATCTCTGGATGAAGTCCCTGCTGGAACCTTCTCGTCCGATCCAACTAGGTCACCATCATAGAAGGGACAAACCGACTAATCCCGTTGAACTCCGGCACATAACTATCGACGGTATGCCCATCTGTGCTCAGGGCCATAGTAATTGCACCTATCAAAGAAACTAAAAGAATTAAAAACACCCTCTGGCTGTTCTAGCTGAGCTGGCACTGCTGGCTGAATAGGAAGAACTGATATCTCTGTCCTTGGGTCAACTCTGAACTCTGCCCCTGAATGCTGGGACTGATCCTCCATAATTGGCCTAACAAAAGATTGCTGACCTGTCATCGGCAGAACCCAAACAAGATGGTCCGAAGGATTAAGAACAGTTTCCCTAAAAGTTAAAGGACACAACGATCAAGTCGAGGTAACAGAAAGGATCAACGATTAAAGTAGATATCAAGTCGAAGGAACATAGGTAGATTAAAATACAAAGGATATCAATGAAGAAGATTTGTGACTAAGATAACTACTAGCAACCCCCACATATCTGATAAATCAGACCTGCATAAGCCACCAATAAAACCTATATCACGATCTAGAACCAAAATACTGGAAAATAGGAACGGACCAGGCCAGCTACGTATACCAAAGTACTTCAGTACTTCGAAATAATGTAAAAGCTATATAGATGGGGGTCGCTACTATAATCCAACAGACATTTCTAGGTTAAGAATTCTAGATATCTCAATAACAAGCAATAAATAATGTACAAGAAGTATGATCGTCTGGAATATAAAATAGTAAAGCATCCCAAACCATCGTTTATCAATGATCATGAAGCTAGTAATACAGAATAAAGAACTAGCAAGAGTAATAGTCATACATGATAAGCTCTAGCTATAGTCTAGAATACGCACATCATGTCTAAACCCATAGGTTAAATGTCAAGTCCAAACACGAGCTAAACAAGTGCTCGATGGCAAAAAGCCTCAAAAAGAATAATATACATAACTAGTGGGCGGAAATAAGAAATCCACTTAGGTACTTTGGTGCTCTGGATAATCATCATCGAGTAGAAGGTACGGACAATCCTCGGTCATCTCTACCATATCTGGCCAAACAAAACCAGTGGGGTCAGACCCCCAATAGTAAGTACCATAAAGGAAGCCAAACTATGAACTAAAACCAGCATACAATTCATAATATCTCTAAGATAAAGCAATAAAAGAGACTAGAATAATAATATGGTACCACAGTGTATACGAAAGGAAACTGGAAACATGTAAGAAAATAGTAAGTGAATATGTAGAATAAACGGGGCATGTGAGCATGTGGTGAAGCCGAGCATGCAGTAGGAAGATTAGTATGTAAGGAATAACGGGAAGCTAAGTACTACAAATAAGGTAAACTGGAGCAAGACTAGACTAGACAGGAATGGACTCCATCCATCAACCACGGCCAAGCAATGAGTACGGCTTGATACTTTAGCTAACTAGGATTATCACAATCCTAATTACTAATATATACAAGTTTGAGAAATCCAATTCCAGTTACCTGCATTGCAGGCTGCACGAATGATCCAAGCCAAAAGAAAAAAAAATAAGTATAGCAGACACACTACAGTAAGATACATGTGTCCTAAGGAGGTGCCCTAATCGACGGTGTACTAGAAGTGTTCTCATCATGACAGATAGCTCCAAATCCCTAGTATATATATAATACTATGAAACAAGGGATGCAGGTAACCGGGAAAATCTCACCTTCCAATTATCTAAATAATCAAGCTAGTTGTATAATTTCTAACATTTTTATTCAGGATTCCAGGTGTGGCATTCTGCAAAATCCATCCTAAACATGAGGCATGCGAGACTAGATAAGACAAAAAAGAATATGCACTATAACAAGCCACAACAAGACATGACAATATTAAGACAAGCATCAAGACTGGTGTGCGCTACGACGAGCCACTAAGGTAACTGAACCTGTACTGGAATCAAGAGTGCACCATGACATGCCACTATCAGTTAGCTAGAAAAGAACATGTACTAGAATCAAGAGGGCACCATGACAGGTCACTATCAAGTAAGTATTGAACATGCATAGACTGTAAAGTATAATAAATCTGGGAGGGCATAGCAATACATAGTAAGTATAGAAGAACATATGAACATAAGCTAGTGTCAAGGGTATATAGGGTGTACAATCATTCTCTAAGTATACAAGATCATCTAATCATGCTAAGAATTCATCACACTCGAAGAAAATCTTAAAAACGGATAGAAACGGGCAAAAATAGTATTAAAAAAAAAGCCAAAACAGCCAAATTCGGTATATCGACGGTATTTCGGCCAAAGACAGAAAGTTTCTGGAGAGAAAATCGGTATACCATCGGTATACGTCGGAATTCCGATTATCTAGGCAGCAATAAAAACCCAAAATTTGTCAAAATTTGTTTCGGCCGTAAAAACTTAATTTTAAATCGAAATTTGAATTTTCAAAAGTCAAAATTGCATAGAATTGAATTCTCTACAACATGGAAGTATTAGTTTTCATAAATTAAAATATTTGATAGATTAATACCTCAAAATTCTCCAAAAATAGGTTCTCGAAATATCGAAACGGGTTCCGATTCCAACCAAACTCAAAATCTTTGTATACAAGCTAGGTGAGGGCCTCATTTATGCATATGTGACCAAGATCCATGATGGTAACCCAATATCACTCTCGATACCGAGTTTTCTACTAAGTTGATGTTAGATTTTAACAGTAAATAAAGACCTAGTGTTGGCACATTTTATTTTGATTATTAACAGCATCTTCGTAGTTTAGTCTTCTGTTCTTCAGATTCAATTATTATCAGAAGATCTACTACATGGAGTTCTTCCGTTCAAGCGCAATCATCTTTTACATTGAAGACTGAAGCAGTTACCGACGTTCCCTGCATAAGACGGCGTCTTTCTGCTTAGATTCTCTGTGTCTGTACAAGTCTAGGTATATTTGTAAACACCTAAGGACGGATGACAATAAAAAGAACAAGTCAAAAATCAAATACCTATAGAGCGGCATACCGGCGGTATGCTTTGGCATACCGACGGTATACCGTTTTTAGAGCTCAGAAAGTTGCTGTGACGAATTGTCAGCATACCGGCGGCATGCTCCGGCATACCGACGGTATACTGCTTTTTATGTCCAGAAAGTTGCTGTGACGAATTGTCGGCATACCAACGGCATGCTCCGGCATACCGGCGGTATACCGTTTTTAGCGACCCAAAAGTTGCTGTGACAAATTGTCGGCATACCGACGGCATGCTCCGACATACCGGCGGTATACCGTTTTTAGCAACCCAAAACTTGCTGTGACAAATTATCGGCATACCGGCGGCATGCTCCGGCATACCGGCGGTATACCGAGTTTCAAATATTTGGTTTTTGAATTGTCCTGACTAGCATTAATGGCCACATTTAATGCTCTCGAACGGTCATTAATATGACCGTTACTATTTGGCCGGTATATCGACGGTATGCCGCGGCATACCGACGGCATGCCGGTCTGTCTGTATTCAGAGCATTAAATGCCACCAACTCTTGGTTCTTCTATAAAAGAAAGCTCTTTCTCTCTTGAGCTTCTTCACCAACTCTTACCATAAATTTTCCAACAACCAAGAGCTCCACCATTAATACTCTTCCAAGCTTTTCATTGTCATCCTCTCCCAAAGTGCTAGAGTATTAAAGAGTTGTACATTTTGATCTTCACGTGTTAGAAGATCAACAAGTTCTCTTCTCTTTTGTTTGAAGTTGGCGAGCCTTCGTAAGAAAACTCGTGTGTAGAAGTTGGCGAGTCTTCGGATCCAAACTCGTGTTATAGTTGGCGAGTTCTTCGGATCCAAACTCGTGTGTACTATTTGGTTAAATAGTGGATTAAAGCCGGAGAGAGTTCCGGGACTGGACTACCTCAAAAGAGGTACCAGGATACATCCTTGCATTTGATCTTTCTACTATTTACTTTCAATTGTCTTTATTGCATCAATTGTTGTAGTTAATTTTTAATTTCCCTATTCACCCCCCCTCTAGGGTTCTACAATTGGTATCAGAGCTTAGTTCTCTTGATTTGGATTTACACCCTTGCATGATCCATGGCCTCTAACCCTAGTATCAACACGTTTCACAATGAGGGGCACTCCACAAATAGGCCTCCCCTATTTGATGGTACCAACTACAACTACTGGAAGATTAGGATGAGCATTTATCTAAAGTCCATAGATTTCAACTTATGGGATTGTGTGATAAATGGTCTTCCTACTCCTTCCAGAGCTATTGAGGATATTGCTTCTGACACCCTTCGGGACACTCTCTCTGAAAACATCAAGAAGCTTGCAAGTCGAGATGCCAAGGCAATGAATGCTCTTTATTGTGCTCTCGACAGTAGTGAATTCAACCGAATCTCTACTTGCAAGACTTCTAATGAGATTTGGAAATTACTTGCAGTCACACACGAGGGAACTTCACAAGTGAAAGAGTCTAAGATTAGTAGACTCACGCAAGAATATGAGTCTTTTAAAATAAAGCATGATGAATCTATTACTTTTATGTTTACTCAATTTGGTGATATTATTAATCCTCTCTCCTCTTTTGGTAAGGAATATCCGGCTCATGAAAAGATCAGAAAAATCCTTAGAGGATTGATGAAAGTTTGGAGTCCTAAAGCTACCACAATCATTGAGGGGAACGACTTGACTGTCATGAACCTTGAGACTCTCATGGGCAAGCTAATGACTCACGAGCTCGATATAAAGGATCAAGAGAAATCCTCCATACAAGAGAAGGAGAAGGAGAAGACCAAAGAGAAGGAGAAGACTCTTGCACTCAAAGCAACAAGGTCCTACTCCAAGGATAGCTCCGACGAAAATGAGTCGGACGACGATGAAGAAATAGCTCTCACAGCTAAGCACTTCCGGAAGTTTCTAAAATTCAACAAGGCTAACCGCTCTAGACGGGACAATGAAGAAGATCCGGCATGCTATCAATGCAGAAGACCCGGACACATCAAGAGGGATTGTCCGATGATAAGAAAAGACTCAAGCAAGTACGAGAAGCCTAGCATGGGAAGCTCATCCTCCAGAAAGTTCCACAACACAAGCATTTGGTGTGAAAGTGATGCGAGCGACTCCGACAACGACAAGGAGTGCAAATACAATGCCAATGTCTGCCTCATGGCAACCGATGAGGTACTTGATGATCTTTCCTTAAACACTCTTACCTATGATGAATTGGAGAAAGCTATTCTTGAATTACATGAAGAACACAAAGGTGTTCGAAATAAATACAAGAAATCTCTTAAAGAGGTTGAGGCTCTTCAACTTGAAGTAGAGAGGCTCTCAAGCATCATTATTGATGTGAAGGGAAAATCTTTTATTTCTGACACGGATGAAATAGAGTCTTTGCGACTCAAGTTTCAAGAATCTCTTGACACCATCAAGAAAAGGGATGATGAAATTCTATCCATGAGAAGCTCTTATGAATTTGCTATGCGCAAATGTCAAGATGCTAATAGAAGAGAATATGACACTTCTATTAAGTATAATGATCTTCTTACACGGAGTAAGAATTTAGGTAATAAGAATACCACTCACATGCATGCTCCAAGACACCCCCACACTCATCACAATGCTAGGCATAACCCTTATACGAACACTACACACAACTCCTTTTCTAACACAAGAAAAGGACCTTTTGTTAAGAAGAACACCTCACATCATGCATTTTACTATCATCATAACACTCAAGGTAGAACTTTTCATACTAGAAACTCACATATGCACAACACTCACACTTCTTCTTCTAAATCTTCTTTGATGTGCAATTATTGTGGTTTTCTCGGACATACTTCTAATTTTTGTTATACAAGGAAACAAGTTGACATGAAAGTTCTTAAATGGGTTCCTAGAACTAACAATCAAGGACCCAAACGATCATGGGTACCAAAATATTCATCTTCAACTTTTATTGTAGGTGACGAATCCTTCTCATGCTAGAAGCAAGTGGATTCTCGATAGCGGTTGTTCACGGCACATGACCGGTGATGCTTCACTTTTTACAACGCTATCGATGAAGAAGGAAGGACATGTCTCCTTCGGTAACAATCTTAAAGGTTATATTATTAGAAATGGTAATATCGGTTCTCCTCCTTATTCTTGTATTAATAATGTATGTCTTGTTACTAATCTCAAGCATAACCTCCTTAGTATTAGCCATCTTACCGATAATGGCTATGATATCAAGTTTGTTAAACTCAAATGCTACATTACCGATAGTTCTAATGGAACTATTGTTTATGAAGGCATTAGAGAAAACAATATTTATGTTCTTTATCTTGTTGAAGGTACTAACAATGACAGATGCCTAGTTGGAAAGAACGATGAGAGTTGGCTTTGGCACATGAGGCTTGGACACGCCAACATGGATACCATCTCTCGCCTCGCCTCCAAGAAGCTTTTACGAGGACTCCCAAGTATCCCATTCAAAAAGGATATGGTATGTGAAGAATGCGAGAAAAGTAAGTTGACCAAGTCATCCTTCAAATCAATCAACTCTGTGAGTACTTCTAGACCCCTTCAACTTATTCATATGGATCTTTTGGCCCTAGTAGAGTTGCTAGCCTCGGAGGCAAGCTTTATGCTTTTGTTTTAGTTGATGATTTTTCGAGATTTACTTGGGTTATTTTTTTTGCTTGCAAAAGTGATACTTTTCGTAAATTTGTTGCTTTTTGTAAACGTGTTCAAAATGAGAAACGTTTTTCTATCAACAAAATTAGAAGTGATCATGGAGGGAAATTTGATAATGCCGATTTTAAAAGATTTTGTGAAAAGAATGGTTTTGGACATGATTTTGCTTGCCCACGTACTCCTCAACAAAATGGTGTTGTGGAGAGAAAGAATAGAACCCTTGGCGATATGGCCCGGGTTATGTTAAACCAATATAAGCTCCCCCAATATTTTTGGGCGGAAGCCGTTAATACGGCTTGTCATGTTATAAATAGAGTCTTAATTAGACCTATTTCTAAGAAGACTCCTTATGAGCTTTGGTTTGACAAAATTCCCTCAATTGAATATTTCAAAGTTTTTGGTTGCAATTGTTTTATTTTGAATACCAAGGATAACCTAGGCAAGTTTGAAGAAAAAGCCTATGAAGGAATATTCCTTGGATACTCTACTCATAGTAAAGGTTTTCGAGTTTTTAACAAAAGAAGTCTTGTTGTCGAAGAGTCAATCAATGTCTCTTTTAATGAACTCAACTCTTCTACATTCTCCTCTTCCGAGGATATTGATGACATCTCGTTTGGGTTGGAGAACTCCTCTATTGAGGATCGTCCTTCTTCATCTAACAATGAAGTTGTGACCCCATCAAAAGAGTCTCCTCCTCTCGAGCCTCCTCAAAAGGATCTCCCAAAAGAATGGAGATTTGTCACCAATCATCCTAAGGAGCTTATCATTGGGGATCCTTCCTCCAGTGTTAGCACAAGATCCGCCACTCGTGATCTTTGTGCAAATATGGCTTTTATCTCTCAAATAGAGCCTAAAAATGTTAATGATGCTTTCCTTGATAAGTTTTGGATGATAGCTATGCAAGAGGAGCTTAATCAATTTGAGCGAAGCAAGGTTTGGGAACTTGTCCCAAAACCTAGCAATCATCCCATTATTGGAACAAAATGGGTGTTTCGTAACAAACTTAATGAAGATGGGTTAGTGACTCGTAACAAAGCCCGATTGGTTGCTCAAGGCTATAACCAAGAGGAAGGCATTGACTACGACGAAACCTATGCTCTGGTTGCACGTCTTAAATCCATTCGTATGCTTTGTGCTTTTGCTTGTTTTAATGACTTTAAGCTATTTCAAATGGATGTTAAGAGTGCTTTTCTAAATGGTATTATTAAAGAGGAAGTTTATGTTAAACAACCTCCCGGCTTTGAAGATTTTCAATTTTCTAATCACGTGTTCAAACTCCATAAAGCCCTTTATGGCCTCAAACAAGCTCTCCGTGCTTTGTATGAGCGTCTTAGCTCTTTTCTTGTTTCTCATAATTTTTCAAAGAGAAAAGTTGACACAACACTTTTTATTAAATCTCATGATGGGACTCTCTTGTTGGTTCAAATTTATGTCGATGATATTATTTTTGGTTCTACTAACAACACACTTTGTATAGAATTTGCTAAAGTTATGCAGGAAGATTTGAAATGAGTATGATGGGTGAACTTTCCTTCTTCTTGGGGTTACAAATCAAGCAAGGACCCAAAGGAACCTTCATCAATCAAGCGAAATATGTGACCAAGATCCATGATGGTAACCCATTATCACTCTCGATACCGAGTTTTCTACTAAGTTGATGTTAGATTTTAACAATAAATAAAGACCTACTGTTGGCACATTTTATTTTGATTATTAACAGCATCTTCGTAGTTTAGTCTTCTGTTCTTCAGATTTAATTATTATCAGAAGATCTACTACATGGAGTTCTTCCGTTCAAGCGCAATCATCTTTTACATTGAAGACTGAAGCAGTTACCGACGTTCCCTGCATAAGACGGCGTCTTCCTGCTTAGAGTCTCTGTGTCTGTACAAGTCTAGGTATATTTGTAAACACCTAAGGACGGATGACAATAAAAAGAACAAGTCAAAAATCAAATACCTACAGAGCGGCATACCGGCGGTATGCTTCGGCATACCGACGGTATACCATTTTTAGAGCTCAGAAAGTTGCTGTGACGAATTGTCGGCATACCGGCGGCATGCTCCGGCATTCCGACGGTACACTGCTTTTTATGTCCAGAAAGTTGCTGTGACGAATTGTCGGCATACCGACGGCATGCTCCAACATACCGACGGTATACCGTTTTTAGCGACCCAAAAGTTGCTGTGATAAATTGTCGGCATACCGACGGCATGCTCCGACATACCGGCGGTATACCGTTTTTAGCAACCCAAAACTTGCTGTGACAAATTATCGGCATACCGGCGGTATACCGAGTTTCAAATATTTAGTTTTTGAATTGTCCTGACTAGCATTAATGGCCGCATTTAATGCTCTCGAACGATCATTAATATGACCGTTACTATTTGCCCGGTATACCGACGGTATGCCGCGGCATGCCGATCTGTCTGTATTCAGAGCATTAAATGCCACCAACTCTTGGTTCTTCTATAAAAGAAAGCTCTCTCTCTCTTGAGCTTCTTCACCAACTCTTACCATAAATTTTCCAACAACCAAGAGCTCCATCATTAATAATCTTTCAAGCTTTTCATTGTAATCCTCTTCCAAAGTGCTAGAGTATTAAAGAGTTGTACATTTCGATCTTCACGTGTTAGAAGATCAACAAGTTCTCTTCTCTTTTGTTTGAAGTTGGCGAGCCTTCGTAAGAAAACTCGGGTGTAGAAGTTGGCGAATCTTCGGATCCAAACTCGTGTTAAAGTTGGCGAGTTCTTCGGATCCAAACTCGTGTGTACTATTTGGTTAAATAGTGGATTAAAGCCGGAGAGAGTTCTGGGACTGGACTGCCTCAAAAGAGGTACTAGGATACATCCTTGCGTTTGATCTTTCTACTATTTACTTTTAATTGTCTTTATTGCATCAATTTTTGTAGTTAATTTTTAATTTCCCTATTCACCCCCCCTCTAGGGTTCTACAATTGGTATCAGAGCTTTGTTCTCTTGATTTGGATTTACACCCTTGCGTGATCTATGGCCTCTAACCCTAGTATCAACACGTTTCACAATGAGGGGCACTCCACAAATAGGCCTCCCCTATTTGATGGTACCAACTACAACTACTGGAAGATTAGGATGAGCATTTATCTAAAGTCCATAGATTTCGACTTATGGGATTGCGTGATAAATGGTCTTCCTACTCCTTCCAGAGCTATTGAGGATATTGCTTCTGACACCCTTCGGGACACTCTCTCTGAAAACATCAAGAAGCTTGCAAGTCGAGATGCCAAGGCAATGAATGCTCTTTATTGTGCTCTCGACAGTAGTAAATTCAACCGAATCTCTACTTGCAAGACTTCCAATGAGATTTGGAAATTACTTGCAGTCACACATGAGGGAACTTCACAAGTGAAAGAGTCTAAGATTAGTAGACTCACGCAAGAATATGAGTCTTTTAAAATAAAGCATGATGAATCTATTACTTTTATGTTTACTCGATTTGGTGATATTATTAATCCTCTCTCCTCTCTTGGTAAGGAATATCCGGCTCATGAAAAGATCAGAAAAATCCTTAGAGGATTGATGAAAGTTTGGAGTCCTAAAGCTACCGCAATCATTGAGGGGAACGACTTGACTGTCATGAACCTTGAGACTCTCATGGGCAAGCTAATGACTCACGAGCTCGATATGAAGGATCAAGAGGAATCCTCCATACAAGAGAAGGAGAGAAGGAGAAGACCAAAGAGAAGGAGAAGACTCTTGCACTCAAAGCAACAAGGTCCTACTCCAAGGATAGCTCCGACGACAATAAGTCGGACGACGATGAAGAAATAGCTCTCACAGCTAAGCACTTCCGGAAGTTCCTAAAATTCAACAAGGCCAACCGCTCTAGACGGGACAATAAAGAAGATCCGGCGTGCTATCAATGCAGAAGACCCGAACACATCAAGAGGGATTGTCCGATGATAAGAAAAGACTCAAGCAAGTACGAGAAGCCTAGCAAGGAAAGCTCATCCTCCAGAAAGTTCGCCAACACAAGCATTTGGTGTAAAAGTGATACGAGCGACTCCGACAACGACAAGGAGTACAAACATAATGCCAATGTCTGCCTCATGGCAACCGATGAGGTACTTGATGATCTTTCCTTAAACACTCTTACCTATGATGATTTGGAGAAAGCCATTCTTGAATTACATGAAGAACACAAAGGTGTTCGGAATAAATACAAGAAATCTCTTAAAGAGGTTGAGGCTCTTCAACTTGAAGTAGAGAGGCTCTCAAGCATCATTATTGATGTGAAGGAAAAATCTTCTATTTCTGACACGGATGAAATAGAGTCTTTGCGACTCAAGTTTCAAGAATCTCTTGACACCATCAAGAAAAGGGATGCTGAAATTCTATCCATGAGAAGCTCTTATGAATTTGCTATGCGCAAATGTCAAGATGCTAATAGAAGAGAATATGACACTTCTATTAAGTATAATGATCTTCTTACACGGAGTAAGAATTTAGGTAATAAGAATACCATTCACATGCATGCTCCAAGACACCCCCACACTCATCACAATGCTAGGCATAACCCTTACACGAACACTACACACAACTCCTTTTCTAACATAAGAAAAGGACCTTTTGTTAAGAAGAACACCTCACATCATGCATTTTACTATCATCATAACACTCATGGTAGAACTTTTCATACTAGAAACTCACATATGCACAACACTCACACTTCTTCTTCTAAATCTTCTTTGATGTGCAATTATTGTGGTTTGCTCGGACATACTTCTAATTTTTGTTATACAAGGAAACAAGTTGACATGAAAGTTCTTAAATGGGTTCCTAGAACTAACAATCAAGGACCCAAACGATCATGGGTACCAAAACGTTCATCTTCAACTTTTGTTATAGGTGACGAATCCTTCTCATGCTAGAAGCAAGTAGATTCTCGATAGCGGTTGTTCACGGCACAAGACCGGTGATGCTTCACTTTTTACAATGCTATCGATGAAGAAGGAAGGACACGTCTCCTTCGGTAACAATCTTAAAGGTTATATTATTGAAATGGTAATATCGGTTCTCCTCCTTATCCTTGTATTAATAATGTATGTCTTGTTACTAATCTCAAGCATAACCTCCTTAGTATTAGCCATCTTACCGATAATGGCTATGATATCAAGTTTGTTAAACTCAAATGCTACATTACCGATAGTTTTAATGGAACTATTGTTTATGAAGGCATTAGAGAAAACAACATTTATGTTCTTTATCTTGTTGAAGGTACTAACAATGACAGATGCCTAGTTGCAAAGAACGATGAGAGTTGGCTTTGACACATGAGGTTTGGACACGCCAACATGGATACCATCTCTCATCTCGCCTCCAAGAAGCTTGTACGAGGACTCCCAAGTATCCCATTCAAAAAGGATATGGTATGTGAAGAATGCGAGAAAAGTAAGTTGACCAAGTCATCTTTCAAATCAATCAACTCTGTGAGTACTTCTAGACCCCTTCAACTTATTCATATGGATCTTTTTGGGCCTAGTAGAGTTGCTAGCCTCGGAGGCAAGCTTTATGCTTTTGTTTTAGTTGATGATTTTTCGAGATTTACTTGGGTTATTTTTCTTGCTTGCAAAAGTGATACTTTTCGTGAATTTGTTGCTTTTTGTAAACGTGTTCAAAAATGAGAAAGGTTTTTCTATCAACAAAATTAGGAGTGATCATGGAGGGAAATTTGATAATACCGATTTCAAAAGATTTTGTGAAAAGAATGGTTTTGGACATGATTTTGCTTGCCCACATACTCCTCAACAAAATGGTGTTGTGGAGAGAAAGAATAGAACCCTTGGCGATATGGCCCGGGTTATGTTAAACCAATATAAGCTCCCCCAATATTTTTGGGCGGAAGCCGTTAATACGGCTTGTCATGTTATAAATAGAGTCTTAATTAGACCTATTTCTAAGAAGACTCCTTATGAGCTTTGGTTTGACAAAATTCCCTCAATTGAATATTTTAAAGTTTTTGGTTGTAATTGTTTTATTTTGAATACCAAGGATAACCTAGGCAAGTTTGAAGAAAAAGCCTATGAAGGAATATTCCTTGGATACTCTACTCATAGTAAAGGTTTTCGAGTTTTTAACAAAAGAAGTCTTGTTGTCGAAGAGTCAATCAATGTCTCTTTTAATGAACTCAACTCTTCTACATTCTCCTCTTCCGAGGATATTGATGACATCTCGTTTGGGTTGGAGAACTCCTCTATTGAGGATCGTCCTTCTTCATCTAACAATGAAGTTGTGACCCCATCAAAAGAGTCTCCTCCTCTCGAGCCTCCTCAAAAGGATCTCCCAAAAGAATGGAGATTTGTCACCAATCATCCTAAGGAGCTTATCATTGGGGATCCTTCCTCCAGTGTTAGCACAAGATCCGCCACTCGTGATCTTTGTGCAAATGTAGCTTTTATCTCTCAAATAGAGCTTAAAAATGTTAATGATGCTTTCCTTGATGAGTTTTGGATGATAGCTATGCAAGAGGAGCTTAATCAATTTGAGCGAAGCAAGGTTTGGGAACTTGTCCCAAAACCTAGCAATCATTCCATTATTGGAACAAAATGGGTGTTTCGTAACAAACTTAATGAAGATGGGTTAGTGACTCGTAACAAAGCCCGATTGGTTGCTCAAGGCTATAACCAAGAGGAAGGCATTGACTACGACGAAACCTATGCTCCGGTTGCACGTCTTGAATCCATTCGTATGCTTTGTGCTTTTGCTTGTTTTAATGACTTTAAGCTATTTCAAATGGATGTTAAGAGTGCTTTTCTAAATGGTATTATTAAAGAGGAAGTTTATGTTAAACAACCTCCCGGCTTTGAAGATTTTTAATTTCCTAATCACGTGTTCAAACTCCATAAAGCCCTTTATGGCCTCAAACAAGCTCCCCGTGCTTGGTATGAGCGTATTAGCTCTTTTCTTGTTTCTCACAATTTTTCAAAGGGAAAAGTTGACACAACACTTTTTATTAAATCCCATGATGGGACTCTCTTGTTGGTTCAAATTTATGTCGATGATATTATTTTTGGTTCTACTAACAACACACTTTGTATAGAATTTGCTAAAGTTATGCAGAAAGAGTTTGAAATGAGTATGATGGGTGAACTTTCCTTCTTCTTAGGGTTACAAATCAAGCAAGGACCCAAAGGAACCTTCATCAATCAAGCGAAATATGTGACCAAGATCCATGATGGTAACCCATTATCACTCTCGATACCGAGTTTTCTACTAAGTTGATGTTACATTTTAACAGTAAATCAAGACCTAGTGTTGGCACATTTTATTTTGATTATTAACAGCATCTTCGTAGTTTAGTCTTCTGTTCTTCAGATTCAATTATTATCAGAAGATCTACTACATGGAGTTCTTCCGTTCAAGCGCAATCATCTTTTACATTGAAGACTGAAGCAGTTACCGACGTTCCCTGTATAAGATGGCGTCTTCCTGCTTAGAGTCTCTGTGTCTGTACAAGTCTAGGTATATTTGTAAACACCTAAGGACGGATGACAATAAAAAGAACAAGTCAAAAATCAAGTACCTACAGAGCGGCATACCGGTGGCATGCTTCGGCATACCGACGGTATACCGTTTTTAGAGCTCAGAAAGTTGCTGTAACGAATTGTCGGCATACCGGCGGCATGCTCCGACATACCGGCGGTATACCGCTTTTTATGTCCAGAAAGTTGCTGTGACGAATTGTCGGCATACCGACGGCATGCTCCGGCATACCGGCGGTATACCGTTTTTAGCGACCCAAAAGTTGCTGTGACAAATTGTCGGCATACCGACGGCATGCTCCGACATACCGACGGTATACCGTTTTTAGTAACCCAAAACTTGCTGTGACAAATTGTCGGCATACCGGCGGCATGCTCTGGCATACCGGCGGTATACCGAGTTTCAAATATTTGATTTTTGAATTGTCCTGACTAGCATTAATGGCCGCATTTAATGCTCTCGAACGGTCATTAATATGATCGTTATTATTTGGCCGGTATACCGACGGTATGCCGCGGTATACCGACGGCATGCCGCGGTATACCGACGGCATGCCGGTCTGTCTGTATTCAGAGCATTAAATGCCACCAACTCTTGGTTCTTCTATAAAAGAAAGTGCTCTCTCTCTCTCTCTTGAGCTTCTTCACCAACTCTTACCATAAATTTTCCAACAACCAAGAGCTCCACCATTAATACTCTTCCAAGCTTTTCATTGTCATCCTCTCCCAAAGTGCTAGAGTATTAAAGAGTTCTACATTTCGATCTTCACGTGTTAGAAGATCAACAAGTTCTCTTCTCTTTTGTTTGAAGTTGGCGAGCCTTCGTAAGAAAACTCGTGTGTAGAAGTTGGCGAGTCTTCAGATCCAAACTCGTATTGAAGTTGGCGAGTTCTTCGGATCCAAACTCGTGTGTACTATTTGGTTAAATAGTGGATTACAGCCGGAGAGAGTTCCGGGACTGGACTGCCTCAAAAGAGGATACCAGGATACATCCTTGCGTTTGATCTTTCTACTCTTTACTTTCAATTGTCTTTATTGCATCAATTGTTGTAGTTAATTTTTAATTTCCCTATTCACCCCCCTCTAGAGTTCTACACCTAGTTCTAACCAAATTTAGAAATATGCATATAGACGAGAATCACAAGAAAAATATTTTTAACAAAATGAGTTTAGGACAATTCTAAGCATTTAATACCAAGAAAAACAAAAATGACAACAAAAAATATGGTTCAAGAATTTGGCAAGATGTACTTGCCTAGGTTAAGCTCCAAACCTAATCTTCTACTCCACCACCAAAAGGGATACGAAACAACAAGGCCTCAAGGCCAAGCTTTCTTATGCTCTTGAGGAAGATGAATGAAAGTGAAGAGGAAAGGAAGAAAGAGTGAAAAGAGGAAGAAGAGTGAAAGTAGAAGGGTATATATAGAAGGGAGAATTAATCTTAACCGTTGGATGGTGATCCATGTCAAAATCTAAGTCAATCGTGGCCATCCAAATAAACCAAATATCCAATGGGTAATAGGGTGCATCTATACTATTCACCAAAATATCTAAATACTATTTATCAAAATATCTAAAACACTATTTACGAATATCGAAAACACTATTCACAAAAATATCTGAAATAAAAAATATATAAAATATAGAAAAATCTGTCCGGGCGGTATGCCGTTGGTATACACCGGTATACTGGCGGTATGCCGATCAAGGAGAAAACCTACCGTTTTTAAAGGAAAATTTTAAAGTGTTCCGAAAACCAAGAAAATACGAAATACACTGTAAAATACGTATTCGTATATAAATACCGATTGTAACCACCACCTTTCTAAAATGTGGGTAATTTTGAACTTTTGTAAAATTAATCATTGAATAATAGGATTTAAACCATGTTAATGTTATATGGTGATTTTTAATTAATTTAATACTATTTAATTTAGTGTATTGTGACTTTGGCATTTTAATAGTACAACCTTAGAGTTACTTAGCCTAGAGACTAACCATGAACATGGAGATCTAACCATGTGATTAAATTGACTAATTACCACTTTTTAGGTTAAGGGTATTTTGGTCATTTTGTGACTTTTGTATTAATTTGAATTTTGATTTATTAGTAGTGTGCTAATTGAGATATTAGACCTTAACCTAAAATTGTCCTAATCTAAATGTTAGTCACTAGCCTAGATATCTCATTAGAAGTTTCTATCTTGATGACAAGGTTAATAATATCTAGATATTTTGGTTAAGGAAGATATTTAGCTTGAAACCCTATTTTCACTTGGGCCTTTAGTTAGAAGGCTTATTATTCACTTGAGAGAGAAGCCCATAGCCAACCTAATGAACTAAACCCTAACCCTAGCTAATGTGGTCGGCCAAGCATGCCCCTCCCCATATAAGTCGTACATTAATGCATCTCGCCTCTTTTCATTGCCTCCTTAAATCCTAATTTGTGTTTTTCTCCAAAATCACCTCCTTTCTCCAAATCAACTCCAAATTGAGCCTAAACTTTTGCAACACACTCCCCTACTGTAGAAGAGGTCAATAGAGGCTAGCTAGCAAGGATTGAAGGCTCTTGGACCATAGCAAGTTGGTGTGGATCTCATTTCTAGTACTTTTACATTGAGATTCTAAATCTCAAAAGGTAATGGCTCTAAACTCATTTGTTCTTCTGATTTCTCTTCCTAGATGCATGCATCTAGGTATCATACACCTGTAGACCAAGTTTGGTAGGATTTTGTGTCCATTTGATATGTGTATCGGAGGTGTATCGGAGTATAGTGTAAAGTGTTTGATGAAATGCCTCAATAAAATGTTTATTCAAGCATTTCAGAACTAATTTCTTCATTTTATAGCCTAATATGTGTGGATTACTATTCTTTGTCACTGATCATGATTTGGTGTCGTTTTCAGGTCGCATTTGGATACGGAGATGTCAGCACGACACTGTGGTGTGTGTCCTGTTACCACGAGTTTCGTACTCGCAGCACAGGGCATGTGGACACGTGCCACTCGGCCAGTAGGTCGGGGCCATGATTGTAAGGCCCCTCCCTAAGTTTGAGATCATTTCGGGTCATTTCGAACACAAAATAGCGGTCACATGGGTTTTGTGAAGACTGTGCACACACGAAATTAAGCCTCTAGTACGGGCTCGACACGCGAACACGACACATCTTAGACTCATTTCAGGGTGTCGAACACCTAGCCCTACCCCTCACCTAGCTGTGGACACATGCACGAGACCCCAAGTGATGTATGTCGTGTCCTAGAGGACACGGCATAGCAGTACGAGGCTGTGCTGAACACAGTCTCTGATACACTGTCTGACACATGGTTTGGACACTGTATTGACACGATTTGGACACATGTGTGTCACACACACTCGACCCCCCTTGCTGACACATGTGTGGCCACACATTATCCTCTTTTTTTCTCTCTCTCTTTCTCTCTCTCTCTCTCTCTATATATATATATATATATATATATATATATATATATATATATATATATATATATTTATATATATATATATATATATATATATATATATATATAGGCTTCGACATTTTGCGCCTTGTATTCGGTTTGTCTGCGGTCTTTGTGCCGTTTTTAATAAATAAGGGGTTTTCCAAATATATATATATATATATATATATATATATATATATATATATATATATATATATATATATATATTTATGTATGTATATATATACTTGTATAGGTTGGTTCCAGTTTAAGGGTTTTCCTGTTTTGGGTTTAGTTGGGGTTTATGATCTCAGTAGATTTCTTTGATGGTCAGTTATATAGGTTAGCTATATACTTTCATTAATATATTCTATGTATATATATATATTTCCTATATATATATCTCTCTATGTATACATAGAATATATATATATATATATATATATATATATATATATATATATATATATATATATATATATATATATATATATATATATATATATTTATATATATATATATATATTTATATATATATATATATATTTTATTTTTTTTGAAAACTAATGATTTATTCATTCTTCAAAAGGGAATTACAGGAGAGATGAACTGAGTACATCATAGCAAAAAAGGATGGCTAGACTTAAGGTGAGTACATCTTTGAAGAGCTTTCAAAATTTGTCGTCGAATTTCTCCTACGAGTTGATCACCCGAATACTTGTAGGACTCGTATCTCCATTTATTCCTGTTTTTCCAGATCACCCAGCATGTTGCTCCTACTACAATCTCCCGAAGATGAATTAATGGCCTACGCCACCAACGTTTCAGTCTGTAAAGGAAATTCCCTGTACTGCAGATTTTAAATTTAAGTTGCAACTGTCTCCACACTTCTTTCGCCAGATCTCCTTCATGGAACAGATGAATGACTGACTCCTGTTGAGGATATATACAGCAATAGTATTGTGAAGCAAGATGGTAACCAAGTCTTTGCACACTGTCATCAGTCGGCAGACGATCATGCATTATTCTCCATCCCAGAACTGACCACTTTATAGGCATACAGGAATTCCATATGTGACAGAAATAAGAATTACGAGGAGAAGGAACTCTTGTGTGAGTCCAAGCAGAAGCTAAGGAGAACACTCCTGCATGCGAAGGAGCCCAAGACCAAGAGTTAGGGCTCAAAGGATTAGGGACGATAAGATGATTAGATAAATCTCTCCTATGAATGATCCTCTTCCAGATTTGAGAAGCATTGGAATAAATACCAACCACATCTATGTCGGTATACTTACAATACCTAGTCTTGATGAAGGATGCCCAGAGGCCTTCTTGAGTCTTCAGTTTCCACCAGAGCTTAACTGAGAATGTATTGATTACCTCTTCTAAACTTCGAAGACCAAGACCCATTTCATCAATAGGCCGAGCCATTGAAGACCAACCTAGCCAGGAATGTTTAAATTGACCCTCCTTCGAGCCCCAAAAAAACTTTGAAAACATAGTTTCGAGTTGAGTGACCACCGCCTTAGGGGGACTACACGCTGCAAGAGTGTACATAGGTATTGACGTTAGCACAGATTTGAGAAGTATCAGTTTTCCCCCATAGGATAAGAGTCTTTGATGCCAACCATCAATACGGTTTCTAATTTTGGTAACCAACTCCTCGAACATGGCCACGTTCTTCCTTCCTGACATTAGAGGACATCCTAGATAGACAAACGGGGGATTTGAGGAGCTAAATCCTGTAATCTCCTTCAGCTTTGCCTCTCGATCAGCTGGAAATGATTGATGAACATAAATTGACGACTTACGCTTGTTGATAAGTTGGCCAGAAACAGCTTCATATGTAGTAAGAACCGACTTCAAAGCTCGAATAGAAGATACGTCCCCAGCTGAAAAGATCAGCACGTCATCTGCGTAAGCAAGATGAGTCACTACAGGGCAACCACTCGGGGAGTAATAGTGATTGAAACTTGGTATATCAACTAATTTTTTTAGATTCCTGGATAATGCTTCAGCAGCAATGATGAATAAAGCTGGGGATATTGGATCACCTTGCCGCACTCCCCAAAATCCGTGAAAGGAACCCGTCCATTAATTATGGTGGAGTACCACACATTACTGAGAAGACGAAACATGTGGTTGATCCAAGTTTCATTGAATCTGAACTGTCGCATAACCTTTATCAAGAAACTCCACTCCACCCTGTCGTAGGCCTTGGTCATATCTAGCTTAATAGCTACATTGCCACCCCTATTTTTTTTGATCTTCATCATACTCATCATCTCCTGCGCGAGGACCACATTATCAATAATCTCACGACCTCTAACAAACCCTGATTGCTCTGGAGATATTATTTTGGGCAGCAGAGAAGCCAACCTATTAGCTAGCAGCTTTGAAATGATTTTATTCATGACAGTACAGAGGCTTATAGGCCTATAATCTGACCAAATATAGGGGTCTTGATTTTAGGAACCAGAACTAGGGAAGTACTAGAGATTGTTCTAGGAAGCGAGAACCCATCCATAAAAAGTTGACAAGCTTCTAGAATATCATCTCCAATGATTGGCCATGCAACTTTGAAGAATTTGGCAGTGAATCCGTCAGGCCCCCCTGCACTTCTCGAATCAATACTGTTAATGATCTGAGCAATCTCCTCTTTCGAAGGACAAGTGTTCAACGCCTGATTATCCTCCTCTGTTATGAGCCTTGGTATACATTCCAGAAAGGTGTCGTCGTCTACTGTGCTCGCGTGCTCATAAACTGTTCTGCAAAATATTCGTTAGCAGAAGCTTGAATGTCCTTTAGATCTGTGATGAAGCCCTCCGTTGTCTTTATAGAATGAATCCTGAGCTTTCTTTGTTTGTTGTTGACGCATTCATGAAAATAGGCCGTGTTGCGGTCCCCTTCGAGGTCCCACCGCAGCCTAGCCTTCTGCTTCCAATAGGAATCTTCATATGATAAACGTTGTTTCAAAAAAGCACGAGCCTTATGAAGCTCTGTTCTGGACCTATCAGATTGGCAATGTTCATGATCTATCTCCGCTGTCAACACTGCGTCTTCTGCAATCTTGACTTGCTGAAATATGTCCCCATATGTGGCACGACTCCAAGTGGAGAGAGCTTTACGACATGCTACTAATCTCTCCGATACTCTAACTAGAGCGTTAGTATGATGAACTGAGCGCCACGCCGAATCCACCACCTGGTGAAAATCCTCATGAGTAGTCCAGAAATCCAAAAAACGAAATGGCTTACGGACACGAGCATTAGCAGATTTAAAAGTAATGAGTAATGGAGTATGGTCCGATTCATTTCTGTTTAAATGATCTTCAATCGACAATGGAAGTAGAGAAAGCCAGTCTTTGTCTAGCAGCATACGATCGAGGCGAGAGCCCTGCTTGTCCCCTTCCGACTTCATCCAAGTAAACATGCTACCCGTGTATTGCAATTCTGTCAAACCCGTTGTCATCATAAAATCATTGAAATCATTCATCGCTTGGGAACTAGGAAGCCGACCCCCTGTTTTCTCTTCTCTACATCTCACTACGTTAAAATCACCACCAACTATATATATATATATATATATATATATTTCTTGTATATATATTTATGTTTTACTTTGTTCTCAGTTTTGGGTTTGATTTCAGTTAGGTTACTGAGTTTGAGTTAGGGCTTTGATATTTTAGTTTATGTAGATTTGATTTTTAGTTTATGTTATATAGATTAGATGTTGCTTTTACTCATATAATCTATAAAAGTTATATAGTTTTCTATATATATGCTTTGTTAGTATATATATATATATATATATTTATATATATATATTTATATATATTTATATATATATATATATATATATATATATATATATATATATATATATATATATATATATATATATATATAAGTATGATGTTTGGGTTTGTTTTAGCTTGGGTTTCCTGGGATCATCCCATACTAGAAGAAAACCCCCTTTTTACAATGTTAAAAAAAGTTGTAAAAGATCTTTTACAACGTTTAATATAAGGTTGTTATATCCAGGGTTGTAAAAGGGGAGGTATCTTCCACAATGTTTATTTGAACGTTGTAAAAACGTTGTATAAGTTTTTCCCACGACAATTTATAAACATTGTTGAAATTTATAAAATTTGACAAAAACCTTTCAACATTATTTTACAAAAATTGTAAAAAATAATTTTTAAAACGTATTATAAGTGTTGTAAATATAATTTCAACAACATTCTGGAACTGTTGTAAAAATAATATTTACCACGTCAGTAAACGTTGTACATAGTTTTTGTACAAACATTGTTAAAAAGGTTTACACAACTTATAACAAATGTGGTATATGTTATTCAATCATATTTGTCAAACGTTGTAATAAATATTTGTATGTTATAATTATAATACCAACAATAGTTTAAAGGTATTGTAGACAAATTTTACAATGTTTAGAAAAGTTGTTATAATGTTATAAGAGTTCTGAAACGTTGTTGATTATATTTCCATTTTAAAAAAATATAAATAAAAATATATTGATTGTAATTATTACAAATACAAATACATTATTCTAATTTCCGCCATCAAAATAGGGAGGAAGAATTTTAGGGTTTATAACCATGATTTTGTGCACCAGTGAAGACATTTCATGTAAGGAAACTATATAGAACTTGTTGATACAAAGTCAAAATTGAACCTAAATCTTATTGATACAAAGTCAAAATGGATAAATCTAAATAACATAGTACAAGGATTTCCATTTGAGTCTTTTTCGGTAAGAAAAAAAATTAGGTACTTCAAAAAATGTATCGTCATTTTTTCGTTTCTAATGGTAAGCTTCTATTTCTATCTTGAAATGTGCAAGGGGATCAGGCATGGTCATCACGGAGTGATCCGACTTTTCCTTCACACGGACGCTCACCTGCACAATAAGCAACACACTTAGGGAATAGGAAAACTGGAAATTATGTCATGGTTTTACAGTATTTAACTTCCACAAAAGGTCGGGTCAAATGCATTTTGAATTTTACATTTTTAATGTTACTTGCCAATGAAATGTCAGGTAGAATAATTATCTGCGGGAGTAATATAGATACTTGAAGACATGAAAACTAAAATTAATTTCTTTGTGACACATTTTGGGTTTCTTCAAACCTAAGCATGGACAATCCAAAATTCATGCTAAGTCTACTCCAAGACACTAGAACACACCGTACCGAGTCCGTGTCTAAAACGTGTCGTGTCAAATCTGTGTCATGCAACATAGCTTGAAACACTAGAGAAAAGGACCCTGATACAACGATACTCCATTTGATTAGCTAATGCATGTCGTACCTCATTACAGTCTATGATTTCTCGTCTAAGCATTCTCTCGTTAAAAACGTGTCAGCTATGGTGCACGAGAAAGCATCATGAAAGAATTTAACTATTTTTGTGAGCAGATGTCAACCTACCTGACATCAGCCCTCTGTTGTGCTATCAAATTTCCAGACAAGATATCTATGAGCAAGAGAGGATTTTTCCATAAGCCTAGACGACAAGTTAGCTTGTAGGTAGACCTTATGTTTCCTCAAGCGAGTAAAGCTCGTGCATTATTATTGAATATAAATACAACATTATATTTCCTCTGATGACATGTATTCAAGGAAAAGAACATAACTTCGAAATTGGGTATGTGCAAGCACACATAATAATATCCCTATTTAAAAATATCGTTGGTTACCTATCCAGTTTTTGCTTCTTCCTCAGCAACGACGAGTATGTAATTGTACTGGGCTAACTGAGCTTCTCGTACCTGCAAAGATATAATAGATACATCATAAAATTTGGTGGCCATGTAAGATTTAGCACAGATTTGAGTAAAATATATGAGACCTGCAACAATTCAGATACATGAAAAAACTTTGTCTGTGTGAAAGAAATCGCCCTCCACAATGGTGTGACATGATATTTACATTTAGTTCTTGAACCAATCACACACTACAGTCACACTTCAGGCTTCAGCAAGCACATCCATCACATGTATACCATTTCACAAGTGTTTAAATTCATTATGCAAACAAGGAGCACTCTCCAAATTACTTAGACTATAAAGACTCTAGACAAAGAGGTAAACAGATGACACAATTTGCTATAGGGAATTGCATTCATTTCTATGACACATTAAAGCCAAAGAGTGGAAAGGAATTGACAACCCTATATCACGCCTGTCTAAATTACCGGAAAGAAATGAACTATGGCCAGGATCTCTATAAAATGGCTTTAAACAAGAATTTTAGGAGAATCTGCCTACTATTTATCCCCGAAAGTTTTAGCATAATTGCACAAATTGTGCAACACTGAAGACAGTTCGTGGAAATCCTTGTACTATGTAAACAAAAATACCAGTGAGTAGTTCTACTAGACTAAGTGATTTTTGTTCTAAGAATCATCTTCAACATTTTTAACTCCATAACTATCTAGAAAGAAGAACTTGAATTACATAAAAAATTTAGACAGTTAGAAAATATGCATGCTATACAAGATTTGATAACTTTGAATACGTTACTCTAGACTAAAGTTCCAACTTCAATATTGTTTAATAATTTAAAAACAACTTTCAAGAGTAAATATGAAGACAATTGTGTTTTTTTCAAACTAGGGCAATCTCTTATGAAATGTTACAAAATTTGTATGGAAAATACATTGGGACCACCGTATATTCTGGATATTTTCAAACTTGAAGGACCCTAAAAATCTCAAACACTTTAATATAATTCTCAAGTTTGGATTCTTTGGTATCTAAATCTCAGGGAATAATGCAATTCTCTTTAGCAAAACTATCAAAAGTTGGCTAGTGTACAATAACTTGCAGTTAGATGAAGTCAAGATACTATTGAATCAGTCTAAAAAAGGAAAGTATAGAATTAGAAGTATGTTGAAACTTTCATCTCAAAACTAAAAACCAATTGAAATGAATTTCCAAATGAAAAATCAGACTCATTATAATATTAAAACCAAAAGAGGATTGAACAATTTGATCGAGAAAATGGCTGCTAGAAAGCAAGTCCATGAAACAACTTACTTGCGTAACTACATTGAGAAGATCACCACTTGATGGATCATTGTTGCTAGAGGTAAATGAAGAAGGTTTAACTACTTCTGTTCACAAATAACTAAACTGCCATCTGTTTGAGCTTCCATATTTAAATCTGCTCCATTTTCAGCATTAACTCGATGTCCTAGTCAGAAATTTGTAAATTCAAAAGCAGTTGTCTAAGTGAATGAAATTCAAAGTAATGACGAGAAATAAAATAACTCCTTTAAATGAAGGAGGTTTAGTGAAACAACTACTTTTACACTTTCTAAAAATTAAGAAGAAATGAAATAACTCTTTTAAAAGAACTAGTAGAAATGAAACAACTATTTTTACATTGATAAACCATGTTTCCTTCCCGAATATTCACAACTTAAAATCTAAATAAAGGGGCACACATATATTTGAAGTATAACTGAACCTTGCTGGAAAAAAACTGAGGCATGAATGAGTTGAGCATTTTCC
Source organism: Iris pallida (assembly GCA_029216955.1). NCBI lineage: Eukaryota > Viridiplantae > Streptophyta > Magnoliopsida > Asparagales > Iridaceae > Iris > Iris pallida. Next base: position 14,857,404 of record JANAVB010038018.1, on the reverse strand, counting down.
CGTCACTATAAAGAACAAATTTTAGTGCCAAATACAAAATCAAAGAATAAAGTTTCATACTAAGCATTTTCCCGTCACTATAAAGTTTCATACAAAACAAAAAATAGAATAAAGTTTCATACTTAGTGTATAGAAGAAGTTCCTGATGGTTGTGAAGATATTCTCAAGGACTTTATGCCTTGTCACACATCATACACGATATTGTGAGTGAGATTCATTGTGTGGACACGAGCTTACTCACTCGACTGATCATCAGTATGGGCGGTCGTCTATTGGTACATATATTGATTAGATTGAGTCTAATATTAGTGACTTGCATTGAGATATGTATTGTCCGAGTCATGGATATGACTTGTGCAATGTATGGGTAGGAAAGACTATTAGTAGGCGCATGAGGCACACTTGTATTCATTTGGCCTCAGTGTTGCCTGGTTATGGGTTATTGATTCCCGATTATGAGTGTATTACTAGAGTATATATTCGGCAGCAGCCACTGACTACGCGTTAGGTACGGTCTGGAGGTATGGTAGTAATACATAAGCCTCTAACATGCTATGCTTTATTCCTTTGACCTACCCATGCGTACCAAAGTCGTCTTCGATTTACATACACATAGATGATTACTGTACCCTTATTTATTTGTTATTTATTCAGTTCATATTATGGCATATTTTTTTGTATCTTGTTACGTCTCTCCGAGGTCCTGGTGATTTTTCCAGGTAGTTGATTGTGCAGATTTAGTTCGTTGATCTTGATAGTATTGTTATTTCCTATTCAGGTATCCTTCATGATTTCATATTTTACTTTCTGCTTATTAGCTTACTTTTGTAGACCCATATTGTTCTTCGGGTGTAATCAAACTTTGAAGTTAACGGGCTATAGACCATGACATATATTGTTTATTCTTAATTTTTATTCTTTATGGTAGATTGAGACGTAGTTGAGATATGATATTTTTAGTTTACTATTACAACGTAGTATGTCTTGAGTAAGTCTGTTGAATTGGAAACTTATTTTGGATTATATTAGTTGGCATATTCTTGTCCTAAATTCCTACGTATTTTGGAACTGGACGTTACAAGTATCGACACTGAAGCTGAGTTTGCATGACGCTTTTGATATCATTGAAAAGAAAGGTCAAGGATATGCTAAACTCAATGCTATGAATTAGAGAAGAAGAAATAAGCATAGCTACAAAGAGACTAGATACTTTATATGCTAAATATAATGAGGCATGTGCTATCTCTAAAAAATTAGAGATAAAGATGGAAAAACAGGCTATACCTACTACCCAATCCAAGTCTAGTTCAGTAACATAATCCAAAGTCACACACAGGAAAACACGCTCAAAGAAAGCAAACAAGCCACATGCTCCACAAAACACACTTTCTTTTATAAGTATCTACGGAAGTCACAGAAGATTTATGTCTACATTATGACACCCATCCTATTACCTTTGTTGTTTGTAATTACTATGGTCAACACAGACACATTTTATAATACTGTAGAGCTAGAAAACTAGTAGTCATGAATGTATTTGCTTGGATAGCAAAGACTAACATTTCTGGACCCTTAAAGAAATGGATACCAAAGGTCACATCTTCTCGTTTTGTATGTAGGCCAACTCTCTCATGCTAGAAGCAAGTTGATTCTCGATAGTGGGTATTTGTGGTATATGACTAGTGATGCATCTCTATTTGAAATGTTATTGATAAAAAAGAAGAATGATACATCTCCTTCGGCAACAATCTAAGAGGGTATATTATATGTAATAGAAATATTGGTATTCCTCCTTACTCAGTTATAAAAAATGTTTGTCTAGTCACAGAATTAAAATATAACCTACTCACTATTAGTCATCTTGCTAACAATAGTTATGGTATTAGTTTTGTAAAAGACAAATATTATATATATGAAAGATCATCTGCGAATGTTATTTACGAAGGAATTAGAGATGAGAATATTTATGTTTTCTACTTGTCAAAGAATACTAACAATGCAGGTAGATGTCTAATAACCAACAAATATGAAAGCTGTCTATGGCACATGAGACTAGGACATGCCAACATAGACACAATAGTCAGATTGTCTACAAAGAAATTGGTAAAAGATTTACCAGAGTTTATCTTCAAGAAAGATATGATATGTGCTAAATGTGAGAAAACAAAACAACTAGGTCATCTTTTAAATCCATCAATATTGTAAGTACTTCTAGACCTTTACAATTATTATATACAGATTTATTTGGACCCAGTAGAGTCATCAGCCTTGGTGGAAAATTCTATGCTTTTGTTATTGTTGATGATTTCTCAGATATACATGGGTTTTTATCAAATAAATGTGATGTGCTTTTTGAATTTGAACGTGTTTGCAAAAAAGTTCAAAACGAAAAGGACTTCATGGTTACTTGTATCTGAAGTGATCATAACCACAAATTTGAAATTTTTGATTTCAAAAAGTAGTTGTTCTCATGAATTTCATGTCCTAGAACTCTGCAACAAAATGGTGTTGTCGAGCGGAAGAATAGAACTCTCGGTGATATGGCTGTAATTATGCTTAATCAGTATAATCTTCCAAAATATTTTTAGGTTGAAGCTGTAAATACAACATGTTAAGTTTTAAATAGGGTTCTAATTCGATTTATATCAAAAAGGACATCCTAAGAGATTTGGTTTGATAGGACCTCTATATTTCCCATTTTAAAGTTTTTTGTTGTCTTTTTTCATTTTGAACACTAAGGACAATTTGGAAAAGTTTGACTCTAAGCCAGATCAAAGAATGTTCCTTTGTTATGCTGCTAAGAGTAGAAGTTATAAAGATTTAATAAGCACTCATTGATCGTTGAAGAATCTATTAATGTTGCATTTGATGAGCTCAACAGTCAATTGTCTAGTGACTTTAAGACAGCTGCTGCTGCTGGATGAATGCTGTCCCCACAGGGGACTGCTGCTGCTATTGCTGCTGGATATGCTGCTACCACTGGCAGCAGCTCCCTCCTCCTCTCTCTCACTATCTCACACTCTCTAACACTCTCTAATCCTCATCTACCTATCCATCTCTCTAACTATATACAATACTCACTCCACTCTATACTATCATCTCACTCTCTAAACATATATACAAACACACAGTCTCACATACTATGATACTATCTTACATATCTATAACAAATCTAACACTCAACACTACCACTAACTTATATATTTAATTCCCCCTCCACACACAAACACATATCCACATCAACCTATACTTCCCTCTACTCCTCTCTACTAGTACACACAAGCATAACACTATACAACCCAAAGACAAGGCACACACTCATATCACATGTAAATATATGAATATATATTCAAAACAGTCCACTCTATTAAATAGGCCTTAAAATGACATGTTGAGGCCAAAATAAGCCATGTAGGCTAAACCACATGGATTCAACCATGGGCATACAAATGAAACTCACTCTAACCATCCTAACTAACATCAACTCACTCTCTAACATGTATAAAACTGAAATTAGAACACATTAAAGCCTATTAGACATTAAATCAAATACAAGGGGTGTCCTAATTTGGGATCTAACAAATAGGACACAAGACATCTATAAAATTCTCAAAAGAGCTCCAAATGGCCTCAAACTTGAATCTAAAGGGTGTACATGCATGGGGCTGGACCCTATGGATTCAAAACTAACTAATATATATAGAAAATTAATTTAGAGGGTTGGTTTTACCTATTGGGAGTGAAATCCCAATGATACTCTCAAGGACACGGTTCCGACACGAAGATCCTTCCAAAATAGACACTTCTCCTTGTACTTTGCCCCAAATATTTGCTAGCACCCTCTCTTGGTAGTATGAGAAGGTTGGATAGAAGTTTTGATGGAGGGATGTAAGGATTTGGTGATTTGGAGATCAAACCAAAGAGGGAAGCTCTCTAATTTGGAGAAGAACACTTTGAGAATAAAAGAGGCAAGGATGGAATAAAAGGAGGAAGGCTAACTCTACCTATAGGTGGCTACCATTATTATCCTATTGAGCCTTGGGTAACACCCCATTAAGGCCTCATCTAGTCCCCTTTGGTTAAATCCAAGTCATACCAAAGTTTGGGATCAAAAGGGTTAAGTTTAAGCCTCTAACTTAACCAATCTAACTAAGTGGGATTAGTCTAATTACACTAACTTAATTAGTGGGGTTTATAGGCCATGTCTAACTAATCTCGGGGTTCCGACTAGAGTCTAAACTACCCGGGTTACTAATACAAGTCAGAACGAGATGAAAATCGAACCCGACTTAACAAATCTCCAAAAATCAATATTAAAATATAAATTCCCAAAATATTAAAATATAAAAAATGACCAAAATCATAATACATCAATTTAAATATTATTAAAAAAAATCTAAAATTCATTAATTAATTATTAACATGATTTATTTTACAAAAGTTTAAAATTATCCTCATTTTAGAAAAGTGGTGGTTACAGCGACGACTAGGTCATGGACATAGGGGTGTCGTATCACGCCACTCCACAAAGGAGGATCTTTATGTCATACAGTATCGACAGGTTTGGATGTATGAAGATGGGTAACAAGGGAAAGGTTGTAGTTGTAGGCATCAATGATGTGCACTTGAGGACGGAGTTTGGTAAAAAGCTCTTTCTTATGGGTGTGTGACATGTATCGAGTTTATGCCACAACTTGATTTCGGTATAGAGGCTGGCAGATGATGGATGTCATAGTTTATTTGGGGACAAATATTGGATGCTTGTGTAGGATTTTCAACAACTGAATAGAGGAGACTTGTGTTGTGGCATGTACAGGCTCAAGTCATTGAGTTGTACATGCATTCCACATACACCGGATGGAGGCTCGAGGGGTATTAGATATGAGTTGGATCATCAGGAACTTAATGAGGAGGGTCTTCAAGATGTTTTGAGGGACACGAAGGATTCGGTTCGTCAAGACAAAGTGATAAATTATGATGAGTCAAACATTGAGGGTCATCCTATTAGTCCCATGACAGTTGATCAGTCTTTAGGTGGGGTTGCTCTACATATTCAATTTTTGTGACGGGTGGTTTGCTAAAGATTTATGGAGCGACATCGATTTTAGCAGTTCGAAGTCAGAAAGGAGATCAAGGTTTACGGCAAACTCAATCAGAGGCAGGTGTATTACTATTCACACAGTTCAGGAGGAGCTGTGTATCATCGACAGCGTGTACAATGCAGGATGTTATGCTCGAGGATGCATGTGTACATGAGAGCTTCAGTGTCGGACACGAAGGTGGGCATTGTTCAGGAGTTCGAATCTCAGGAGGATCGTACCATCCGCTTGGTTGGAAAAACTATGGGTAAAGAAGCTCAATGAAACAGTAGCACGATCTGGTGGGAGAGGAAGTCGGGAACATGCAACCAAGACTAGTGATGAGGCTAATTGTTAAGGACTTTGGTCTTGGTCGTGTTATTAATGTCGACAAGATCCTAATGGTGTTGGAGGTGCTACGCATGGCAGCTAGCATCAACATGACGGTCGAGGAGATGGAGATAAAAGAATATGCAAAGCAGCTCAGGTGATCGGAGATCAGTGGCATGGGGTAGCAGGAACTTTGTTGCAAGGCGACATGCATGGATTCAAATTAAAGAGCCATGGGGTCAACACCCTCTCATCAGACTAGAGGGAGAGATTGTTGCAGTCCAGTCTGGATTTAGTAATAGCATATTTATGGAATCCAAATCTAGTTGAACATTTGATTTGATTTGGATATCCATAATTGGTGTTGTACTATTTTAGATGTAATAAGATTCTTATTTGAGGGTTTCCAAGTTATATGTGGGTGAGGGTGGAGATACAAATAATAGCACAAAGTTGATAGGGTGCTCGTCCATATGAGATTTAAAGCAAAGTCCGCACCTTGCTCTTAGGGCTTCGCCATACAAGACAGAAAGAAAGAGCAGATCTGATCGAGGAGTCATCAACTTTGGTTATGAAAATGTCTATATACTTGTCAACCTTGTAAGTTTATCTGAGTTATATAGATTAGAATTTGTCAAGTTGATGTAATCACTTCCATATACTTGTCTTTATATGTGCTTGGTGTCCGTTAGATGGGGGTTGGTTATTTCAGGTGGGTTGGCCTAAGTTTTTGCTGTGGCACTGTGTCAGATATGGTATCGGAGCGCTTGTAGGGCATGTTCAATTCCAACATCTAGTATCAAAGCAAAGGTTCGATTCATTCTGGCATATCACTCCTTGCTCCTGAAATATGTAATTTTTTTTGCTTTTTCATGTATATGGTATCTGGCACTTGTATCTTGATTGCATGTAACCAGTATTTGCACCTAGCCATAACATGGAACAGTATCTCATCGTGGAGTGGTGTGCCACCCCTTATCCTTATTTGGTTGTAGGTGTGGCTCACTGTCACGACCCGCACCCACTGTGAGGGTAAGAGAACGTAACAACGCCCAGCCTACGTCGCAGTGTCGGCGGTAGAACGCTGTCCTAGGTCACAACATCTAACAATATAAGGTACCTGAACAGTATATACACTCCGAATGGAAGTGACATAACAGAACAGTCTCAATCACATCTAAGGCAGATACAGAATAGTAAAGGTAGATAAAGAGATCAAAACCACAATGTAATACAAATAAGAGAGAGAGAGAATCTAAGTGTCTAAGATAACAACTCAAGAAACATCCAGCTCAATACAAGTCTCTAAATATATACAACATCTCAGAACAACAACTGAAATTCGAATAAATAATGCTGAAAAAAGATAAAGCCTAGCTATCTAGCCTAGACTATGGGAGTAGCATCCTGTACTGCAGCTGGGTCCTCCAGAGGAACCAGGTCGCAGGTGTCGTCTAAGCCTGCTCCGTAATAGGTGTACATAGGGCCTCATCCTCATCATCATCATCTGTAATATTGTCAATAGGTCCAGTCAGGACAGGAACGAGCACAATACATCTCACGTAGTTCATATCAAGTTAGGAAAAATAAAACATGCAATAGAGTAAGATACATGAAACGCTAAAAAGAGAATATATGAAGTAAAGGAGATAACTGTAAGAAAATATCTACTATAAATAGAGAACTAGCAGTGACTAGTGAGTCAGAGTAAAATATAGACATGTGAATGGCATCGGAAGATTCATGACTATAGCTAAGAGTGATTCATGACTACAGCTACTTGGATATTATTCATATGCCTATTTCTACTCCCCCATCCCCAATCAATACACAAGGATCTGTTCAAGTTATGTTAAGATTCGTGAAACTTCACATGGCTCATAAAATGAGTGATACGTGAAGGTGATTCATGATGGCTCTGTGAACATGTGAGTACATGTGTCACAAGCGATTCGTGAATCAGTGAAAGCAAAGAGATACGTGATTGTAACGCCCCAGTCCCAAAATACGTAGGACTAGGAACGTAGACATGCCAGCCGTATAATAGATATACGTAAGCTGTAAAATACAGTAGAACCATAACTAATCTCATCCACAACAAATAAATGAATAAAAGATATCATATAATGATAATGAATTGTCTTGATACAATATGTTGGACGGAGACAGATCCACTACCAACAAGTAAAGGAAAATACATGAGAGAATAAATGATTTTTGTAGCTCCCCTTCCCGAAAACTTTGAAATATTTTATTATTATTATTTATTTTATGGGTTTACAAATGTTCGTATTTTTATTTTAGAAGTTGAGAAATAGTTTCTAATTATTAAAATAAAGGTACTAATTTTATATTTTATTATTAAGGTGCTATATTATATATATATATATATCACAAAATTATTAGTATTTATGATAATTATGGGAAGTATTTTAGATTGTGAGTTTAGGGATATAAATATGTATAAATATATATATATAGGGTATAAGTATTTTGTATAATAAGATATGTGTGCGAATATAGATATATATATTATCTATGTTTGTGTGAGTATTTGTACATAAATAAATATGAGGGTATGTGCAGGTGTATCTGTATAAATGTATATAAATGTGAATTACGTATAGATAAATCCTAAATGAATAAAGGGTAGGTGTGTATATATATATAATATATAGGTGGGTGTAAATATGGTTATGTATATATATAGTTATTAGTTGCATATATTAACTATATATATATATATATATATATATATATATATATATATATATATATATATATATATATATGTATATGTAAGGAATGGAGAATATATATTCAAATAAATCAAACTACATACCATTAATAGCCCGGCCCATGCCAGGCCGAGCACACCCAAGCAGACCCGAGCTCTCAGCTCCCCTCCCCACACCCGATCAGTTATAAACTGATACTTCGTATAAGAAGAGATCGAAGGATGTTATTCCTCGAAACACCTAACCCTAAGTCCTCAACATCCCCACGACCCCAGCACCCAGGGCGGCTCCCTCGCGGCCGTGCACAGCCGCGCAAACGCCGGAGCGCCGTCAGCGCCGACGTCGGCCAACCGCGCACAGACACGCTACCCCCATAGCAGAAATCGTTGAGCGAGGAGCGGGTTTCGGATCGAGAAATCTCCACGATCGTTCGATCATTTCGAGTCCCGTAAACTCCGGTATGATCCTGATATAACCTTCTCCAATCTCTGTTTATTAGTTTAAATTTTAGTGACCCGAGACTCGAGATAAATCGAGTGGAAGTTGACGAAAAAAACTGTCCCGAATCAGGACGTTTAACAGTCCAAACACCCATGTTTACCGATCGATTTCGATCAATCCAGTAATTTTTTAGAATTTCTATTTGAAGGCACTTTTAGACAACATGTAGGGCTTCGAATCCCTTCTTACGGAATTTGAAATCATCGACTCAGCGTCGAGAAATCAAATCTCGAAGTTTTCCAAAAATCTGTTTTAAAAATCATGAAAACACTCCACACGACGTGCGTCACGCCAATCCGGACGACGTGGTCGCGAACCGAAAGGATCGAAAGCTGCGTAACGGCTTTGTGGTCGGGTGGACTTTAACGGAATTCAAATTGGTCGCGTGTGCGCGACGAATTCGACGCGTATCCGTCGAAATCGCCCCGTATCCGTACAATGCAAATTCAGTCATAACTTTGTGCACGCTCGTCAGATCGAGACGAAACTTGCGCCAACAGGACCGTATCATTTTTTGGTCCTGCATGCCAAGTTTGGTCCGATTCTGAGACAGTTGAAATCGACGTCGTTTTGCGGGCCTACGGTCCGACTCAACGGGCGATTTTGTGTACAGCCCGCCGGAACCCAACTCTGGACATACGGTTGGGTTCGTATCGGAAAACTGAATTTGTAGACATATAGTTTGATGACTTTAGAGACCGCTGACTCTGGCACGCTTTTCGGTGTAAAGCGGGTCCAACGACGGACACCGTTTTGGCCCGAAATTACCGTTTTGCCTCTGTGTCCAGAATTGGACTTAAGGACAGACAATCCTAGCTAATTGGACTATTCTGAGATCATTGGTATTATTTATTTTAGCTTCCAGGGACTGTTGTACGGGTTTTGACTTTTGTGGCATATTGTGTGATTTGGATCATCGGTTTCACCAGCACAGGACCACAGGCGAGTACAGTTTATTGTTTGCATTTTGATATTGATCTTTACTATATTTCATTGATTGGTCATTAGTTATGTGATACTTTTATACTCTATTATAAATTGTTGAGTCGGGAATGAGAAGTACCAAGGATGTGTGATCCGACCATAGACAGTGCTTAGACATTGTAGACAGTGCTTATTTTCCTGCAAGTAGACATTGTAGACAGTGCTTATTTCCTGCAGTAGATATCGTAGACAGTGCTTACTTTTCTGCAGTAGACATCGTAGACAGTGCTTATTTTTCTGCAGTAGACATCGTAGACAGAGCTTATTTTTCGGCAAGTAGACATCGTAGACAGTGCTTATTTTTCTGCAAGTAGACATCGTAGACAGTGCTTATTTTTCTGCAAGTAGACATTGTAGACAGTGAGTAGACATTGTAGACCGTGCGGTATAGTACCCCAGACCGATCACATATCAAAGGTACTTCAAACGGTGGAAAGTATATTGGTCTATTTATTACTATTGATTTTCTTACGGCTTTACTGATATTTTCAAAACTCATGATTGATGCCTAACCTTTGTCTTATAGTCATTTTCTTTATTTGAAATTGCATTCAGTGAATTGTGCTCGTTCCATTCCTGACTGAAAACCATATTTTTCAGGTTAGCCGATGATTCACTTAGCTTGGGAGTGACGGGTGTAATTGCAGACGAAAAGCCTAGAGACTAGTTAGATAGATGAGTTATAGTCATTGTACAAGTTTATATTTTTCTGCAAAATGTAAATCTTGTGAATATTGTAAATTAAATTAGTTTGTGAATGAGCATTATTTGTGATTTTGATCTACATGGCCGTGACAGCGTTCTACCGCCGACTCTGCGGCGTAGGCTGGCTTGGACATGTCTCGTATCCGTTTAAAAAAAAACGGGTGCGGGTCGTGACAAGTTTTTATGGTGGCCCATGCAGGTCTGTCTTCACAAATCTTGTGAACTCGTGATAGTACTTAAGTTAGCCGTACTATTGCGAGCCTGCGACTAGAAATGCTCATTCACGAATTAGAAATTAATTTAAATTACGAGAATGACTAGGATTAGGAGTCCCTTATACAAATTTACCGATGGGTAGTCTAGGCCATGCAATATAGATAAGGAGTTATTAATTTTGATAGAGTTCAGATTCTTACAAGTACACTATTACCTCTTGGTATGGTGATATAATCCAATGTGGATAGATTATTCAGTTGGAGAAGCAGAGCTTCCTAGAATTAATGGTCTAACCTTGATAGATTATTCAATTCCTTCTCTTGCCTCTTTAGATATCGTCATCATATCTTAGTCCGAATTGCCTATTCGATTCCCATTTTTGCCCAAGAATTATTATTTTATATAATTTCTGATTAGGTTAACCATATGCGAACCTCAAGTTAGTGTCGATTTAAATTTTTTCTCAATAGTTGAATACACATGGAATAGATTAGAATGTTGTATTCCTTTATCTTCAGTTATTTCCTCCATGTTCATCTTTTAATCTGAGGATTATGACTGATAGATACTTACACTTTATTTCATAGCCAGTTGTTTGAATCTCTAGAAACTCGTAAATTCTTACCGATGCAGATAAAGGAATGTTAGTTAACTTATAATGGCAGGACAGCAGCGCACTGTCGCCATTTATTTCAATTAGGAAGACTGTAGATTCACTGCAGCCAGCAGCGCACTGGCGAGTTGAAATTTGTTATATAGGCTATAGATTGTTACTAGAAACTATGGCTAGTGGTCCTCTTTTCATAGTTACCCTTGAGTCTATATTGGTTAGAGTTAAGAAGTACTCGATTTTGTATCACATATGAATCATGAAACCAAGGGTTTACCACAGCCAGAGTATACGGGCAAGACATAACTCTCGGTGGAATGACTTCAGACGTGATTATAGGTTTAGGATTCCATGAAGGATAGGACAATGCCATGGATGCTCCGTAAGACCCGAAACTAATGTTAGTGGAAGTTTGTAGTTGGGTAACACGTCCCCCGATCTAGCATTCCGTGGTCCTTGTGACCTATTGACGAGAAAATTGATTGACGCTAATAGGTTTACCTGGAATATGGAATTTAGAAGTCCATAACCCATTGGTTGACCAAGGCTTTATGGATAAGAATATAGTAGGATGACTGTATAAGCAAGAACACCTTGTAAGTTTTGATTCTCTCTAAACTCGAACTACTTGTGACTTCTTTCAAAAATCTTGTATACTTGTAATTTGACTATCTTGACCAATGTTGCTATCACAACCTAGTTTTGCAAGCTCATTCTTTTATCGAGCTTGATTCAAGACATATGTTTAGTGGGGACGCCTGCTAACTTATTGTCTAATCAGAATCAATGTATTATGGTCTGATCAACCATGATGCATTTGGTTCGCTTTTTGTTTAATTACATTACGTGGATGGAGATATATAGGTATCTATGATCTCATCCGCAACTGCTTGGCAATTCCTCTTAAATTATATGTTCGCCCTTGAATCACGAAATTGTATTCAGTAATAACTCCCTTGAATTCTTTATTGTTTTTGTCTTTCACCGAGTTGGGAAGACGAAAGCTCGTAATTGATAGATAGATACCTAGTATTCCCATGACCATGATGGACGTATACGTAAGTGTAGCTACCATCGGCCAGCCATGTGACTAGAACCATGCCTTAAGTTACTTATTCTCCTCCCGATCCTCAAACTACTATTGGAACCCCTAGCCATCTGAAGTTGAGAATGATTAGGGTTTACCATTGGTCAAAATGCCAACCTATGAGACTATCTATTCTCAAAAACCAAATGTTGTGAGCCTTTAATCATTTGCTTGAAGCTTGGTTTAACTAGAACCCTTGTGACAATAGTCCGGCAGGTTTGACCCAAATAGAATTTAACGACTCAGTTGTTAGAAACCTCTTCGAATGATGTGCCTTAGAGTTGGTTACCCGATCGATAACTCTTGTATATTGTGGACGAGTAGATCATTCTATTTTATCGACCATGTGTTATTGCACACACACTCGTTTTCCATTTATTGAAGAACGATCCTAGACTTGACTTATATCTACCGTATTCTGTTATGCCACGCCTCATTCTTTAGTAACAAGAGACTAGATACATTATCCGGACTTTAGAATTCTTCTAGCCTCTTTGTTCCTGAAATCGTGTCCTAATTCTAAGGTGGGTAGACTGTAAGTCTCCTGAAGTTTAGGGATATATGAAGATCACCGATTGATTAGAATAAATTTTTATTTTGATGATAGTAGTGCCCTATGGACTCCCACTTTCCATTTAGAATATTTTGTGTCCCCGACCGTGTCATTAATATTCGGAGCACCAGACCAGCTTTTACCTTCCAACAAACTTCATGTGCAAGTTCTAGACGAGTCCACCTTCATCTAGGTATATCCTGTCCCACTCAAATCCGTCCCCTTGTACTCTATTTTTTGGGGTACGACTTTCAGGTTAAAAGGATTAGCCATAACTCTTACCATAATAGCGGTATACTTCTCGACTTCCATTAGAGACTCAACTTTGACTCGAATCTTTCGACCCAATATATGGTTATGGTCGACTGCAAGCCCACTACGCACATATCACTAGTATGCCATTTAATTGTGTCTTCTCGTGCTACTTAAACACAAAAGTCATTGAAGGCGCATTTTGGACTTTAGGGACCTAGCTAACCAACCCGACCGACAACTAGCTCAACCACTTGGGTGGAAACCTATTCTAGGTTACCCTAATCTAGTAGGAATAGTTTTACCATTGGGATCTTGTCCAGTCCATATAGATCGAAATCCAATGTTCATCCAACCAATGACTGATGTCCAATAGGGAGCCCATTAATGTTGGCCCAATGATTATATTGTGTTTTTGAATATGGCTAATCAGTTAAGTTTAACATAATGATGTCACTAATATTCATATACTCACTATCATGATGCTACTTAAACTTAGCATTGTCCTAATTGTCCTATATTATATTGCTATGCTTGTATCGTACTGCAACATATTTTGTTGGCCTAACATGCTATCATGTTGTTACTTAAACTTAGCAATGTCCTAATTGTCCTATATTATATTGCTATGCTTGTATCGTACTGCAACATATTTTGCTGGCCTAACATGTATTTGTAGACATGCAGTAAGCATGATCCAACATGATCAAACAGGACATAGGCAATGAAGAATTAATGATGGAGCGAAGACGGCGTCATACAAAAAGATTTCTCCGAACCGCCTAGCGACCTATCCGGGGCCTCGCATCGGGGGTTCCGCTGCCCGGTCAGCGGACAGAGGTCGAGGGGGCAGCGCCCCCCGTCGGGGGTTCGGGGGCGAAGCCCCCGAAAGGTATTCAGATTTTCAGATCTGTATATCTTTGGACGACTGCTGTCAGAGAAAAAGACGTCTTCAGGGCTGCTCAAATATCAGAAGAAAGGCATCATCAAAGGGCTCTTGGTTTTCCTACTTGTTCCAAGTCTGTAATTTTCAATTTATTGAGTCTAGGAGAATGTGTACGTTGAGTCGCACTGAGTCATCTCAACCCCTAGACATATCTCTCCAAGCTCTACCATACAAACAGACCAATTCCTGAACCAAGCCCAAGCTCCACAAAGTCCAAAAGCCCAATGGATCAATTCTGTCTGCTGGAGACAGAGTTCGGGCCGAACTCTGCCTCTACACAGAGTTCGGGCCGAACTCTGTCCCCTGATTTTTAGCACCCTGATTTTTAGGGCCTGCTTGCTACAAGCTGTCCAACGGCCAAAAATTTGAATTATCCATACCGAATTCTGGCCGAATTCTGCTTGTCCCGAACCCTATAAATAGGCCTTGGTTTCTCTCATTTGAAACCATCCACTCTTCTATTCTTCTTCTCTTATATAGCCTATATAGTCAAGAGCCGACGTTGGCCAACCGCGCACAGACACGCTGCCCCCATAGCAGAAATCGTGGAGCGAGGAGCGGGTTTCGGATCGAGAAATCTCCACGATCGTTCGATCATTTCGAGTCCCGTAAACTCCGGTATGATCCTGATATAACCTTCTCCAATCTCTGTTTATTAGTTTAAATTTTAGTGACCCGAGACTCGAGATAAATCGAGTGGAAGTTGACGAAAAAAACTGTCCCGAATCAGGACGTTTAACAGTCCAAACACCCATGTTTACCGATCGATTTCGATCAATCCAGTAATTTTTTAGAATTTCTATTTGAAGGCACTTTTAGACAACATGTAGGGCTTCGAATCCCTTCTTACGGAATTTGAAATCATCGACTCAGCGTCGAGAAATCAAATCCCGAAGTTTTCCAAAAATCTATTTTAAAATCATGAAAACACTCCACACGACGTGCGTCACGCCAATCCGGACGACGTGGTCGCGAACCGAAAGGATCGAAAGCTGCGTAACGGCTTTGTGGTCGGGTGGACTTTGACGGAATTCAAATTGGTCGCGTGTGCGCGACGAATTCGACGCGTATCCGTCAAAATCGCCCCGTATCCGTACAATGCAAATTCAGTCATAACTTTGTGCACGCTCGTCAGATCGAGATGAAACTTGCGCCAACAGGACCGTATCATTTTTTTGGTCCTGCATGCCAAGTTTGGTCCGATTCTGAGACAGTTGAAATCGACGTCGTTTTGCGGGCCCACGGTCCGACTCAACGGGCGATTTTGTGTACGGCCCGCCGGAACCCAACTCTAGACATACGGTTGGGTTCGTATCGGAAAACTGGATTTGTAGACATGTAGTTTGACGACTTTAGAGACCGTTGACTCTGGCACGCTTTTCGGTGCAAAGTGGGTCCAACGACGGACACCGTTTTGGCCTGAAATTACCGTTTTGCCCCTGTGTCCAGAATTGGACTTAAGGACAGACAATCCTAGCTAATTGGACTATTCTGAGATCATTGTTTTTGTTTATTTCAGCTTCCAGGGACTGTTGTACGGGTTTTGACTTTTGTGGCATATTGTGTGATTTGGATCATCGGTTTCACCAGCACAGGACCACAGGCGAGTACAGTTTATTGTTTGCATTTCGATATTGATCTTTACTATATTTCATTGATTGGTCATTAGTTATGTGATACTTTTATACTCTGTTATAAATTGTTGAGTCGGGAATGAGAAGTACCAAGGATGTGTGATCTGACCATAGACAGTGCTTAGACATTGTAGACAGTGCTTATTTTCCTGCAAGTAGACATTGTAGACAGTGCTTATTTCCTGCAGTAGACATCGTAGACAGTGCTTACTTTTCTGCAGTAGACATCGTAGACAGTGCTTATTTTTCTGCAGTAGACATCGTAGACAGAGCTTATTTTTCGGCAAGTAGACATCGTAGACAGTGCTTATTTTTCTGCAAGTAGACATCGTAGACAGTGCTTATTTTTCTGCAAGTAGACATTGTAGACAGTGAGTAGACATTGTAGACCATGCGGTGTAGTACCCCAGACCGATCACATATCAAAGGTACTTCAAACGGTGGAAAATATATTGGTCTATTTATTACTATTGATTTTCTTACGGCTTTACTGATATTTTCAAAACTCATGATTGATGCCTAACCTTTGTCTTATAGTCATTTTCTTTATTTGAAATTGCATTCAGTAAATTGTGCTCGTTCCATTCCTGACTGGAAACCATATTTTTTAGGTTAGCCGATGATTCACTTAGCTTGGGAGTGACGGGTGTAATTGTAGACGAAAAGCCTAGAGACTAGTTAGATAGATGAGTTATAGTCATTGTACAAGTTTATATTTTTTGGCAAAATGTAAATCTTGTGAATATTGTAAATTAAATTAGTTTGTGAATGAGCATTATTTGTGATTTTGATCTACATGGCCGTGACAGCGTTCTACCGCCGACTCTGCGGCGTAGGCTGGCTTGGACACGTCTCGTATCCGTTTAAAAAAAAATGGGTGCGGGTCGTGACAATTTTGGCGAGCGAAGCGAAGACGATCCAAGTGCAATCATCTTCGAAGAAATAACGATGATTACGACTAGAGCTAGAATACCTGCGAAAGATAAGAGCACACACCTGGAGAGATAACCAAGTCCTCAGAGGGACGTAATAAGACACATAATATCATGCCATATAAACTGAATAAATATTGCTCAAATAAATAAGTCAATTGAATTATAACATAGTCCAATACGTACCTATTGAAGGAGCGTACCATCCCCCCAACCAAACAAGGACATGAGATGGTAAACTAATTTACGGTGACGTATCTTTTCATGCTATGAATCCAATATGGTATCCGGACCCCAACAAGGTCCAATACCTTCTCATCGAAGTAGTAAGTCACACCTACAACCAAACAAGGACAAGATGTGACGAACTAATCTGCGACAAGTTATTGTTCCAAGCTACCGTCAGATACAAGTACCCAAACCAAAAGTACTCGTACCTAACGGATAAAGGTAGCCTAACCGTTCTAAGTGAAATGTAGTTAAGAACAATACTTCCTACGCATGGGCCCTGGCTAAATAGGATCGACGTAGTCCCCCCTTGGGGCACCAGAGGTCCCATCAGTAAGAGCACGACGTTCCGCAGAATCGTCAGTGGCCGTCAGTAATCATGGGTCATCAGCCCCGTATCTCCAGCGGAGAATCCGGATCACAAGGGAAAGTGCATCGAAGCCCATACGCTAAGGAATTGTCCTCCCCGCCCAATGCCTACTATGTTGTATCCACAACATAAAACTTCTATAACCGCTAAGTCAAACTAGCATGCATTCTCTATTAGCGGTTATTCCTATCGCACGACTTGTACGTACTGGTGGCTAGCCAATCACGTACTTTCGTGTTCTACATGCGACATATAACTTCGTGGTATAAGTGTCAAGGCCATGAATGCAACACACAAAGGTGGTCCCTTGAATCTAGGTTTAATGTGTAAGAAAAATAATACATAGCAGGAAATATAAATGAACAGTAAGTTCTAACAGGTTATGCCATGTATCACAGTTTATTTTGCATAAAGAAAATAAATAATGAATGAAATATGAGCTAAAATAAATAAACAGCAAATGGCAAAGTGTCTTGCCTGGTAGGACGTCTGGTGTACTGCAATGATCAAGGTGGCACGAACTACAACTTCGGTACAACAACTATGCAAGGTGACCTCTGATGGTGGCACAGACAGTTCCATTGGGTCCAGAAGGGTCAAATTGGCTTGGGTCGATAAGGGGGAGGTATGGTATTGGCATGGAATAGGAATAATGGGCTAAACCACGAGATGGAGAAAATCGAAGGGAGTCAAAATATTATATATAATTTTAGAAAATATTTGAATATATTTGAAATATAAATTTTTAGCCAAAATATGCTATCAAACAAATACTAAAAAATTGAAAGTCATTTTAGGACGAACTCTAAGTTTTGTCAAAGTAGTATTTTATTTTGAAACCTATATCCCTATAAATCAAAAATATTATAAGAAAACAAAATAATAAAATTAGTTAAGGCTAAGACCCATATTTTTGTAAAAATAAAGCTATGCTTTTTATTGACTATCAAGAAATATTTAATAACATTTTAAAACTATATTATATATATATATATATATATATATATATATATATATATATATATATATATATATATCTTCAAAATAATAATAGTGTTAACAATCACACTAATAATATTAAGACCAAATTACTCATAATAATATCGCAAGATAATAATCATTTTTATTATTATACACCATGTGATATATATATATATATATATATATATATATATATATATATATATATATATATATATATATATATATATATTTCATTCAAACAGGAGCTTTATTCATTAAGAAAAGTAACTGAAATACAATCAGTGACTACTGCAACAATGCAGGCAAAACAGGCGAATGCCTACATCGAATCAAAACTTTGCTAATTTGTCGTTTAACTTCAAACAACAGCTGATCTCTATTATAGGAATATGATTCATAGCACCACTTGTTCCTATTCTTCCAAGTAACCCAGCATACCACCCCCACAAATATATATATATATATATATATATATATATATATATAATATATAACTAGTTTTCTAAAACAACAATAAAGTAATAAGAATCTCATTATAAAATAACAATAATAATAA
This sequence comes from Iris pallida, assembly GCA_029216955.1. NCBI lineage: Eukaryota > Viridiplantae > Streptophyta > Magnoliopsida > Asparagales > Iridaceae > Iris > Iris pallida. The sequence goes on along the minus strand of JANAVB010038018.1, from coordinate 14,838,700 downwards.
TAATAATAATAATTATTATTATTATTATTATAATACTAATAATAATAATGATAATGATAATAATAATAATAATAACAATCTACTTAATTCCTACAATAATCTTTGGAAAAGAAGAAAGAAAAAAATAAATGAAATAAATTAAAGTAACATAAACCAAAAACGAAACGTTGAAAAAACCCAAAAGGCAGCACTGTCTGCTTCTCTCTTCTCGAGTAAAAGAAGAAAGAGAGAGAGAGAGAAGGAAAAATCAAAAAAATTGAGAAGAGAGGATAGAGAGAAGGGACGATCGAAAGAAAGAGAGAGAGGCGGAGAGGGGAGAGCGGCGAGGAAGAGCGGGGTTTGTCGGTGGAGCTCGTCGGCGGACGGTGTCGAGCACGGAGAGGGAAGTAGGCGAAGGGGAGAAGAAGCGGAGGCGGTGGTCTGGCTGCTCGGCGCTGAGGGAAGGCCGGCGCTGTGCGGCGGTGGTGAGGACGCGGGGCGGCGGGTTACACGGAGGACGGACGACGTCGGTGCTGGAGAAGCACGACGGAGGGCGCGCTGGGAGTGGGATTCGGGGGTGAACGGCTAGGCGAAGGTTGCGGCGGTCATCGGTGGGTTTCCGACGAGAGGAGGGTTTCCGGCGATAGAAGAGTTTGGGGAGTCGGAGTGAGGCGGCTAGGGCTGGCGACATGCGGTGGCGCGGAGACACAACGAAGAGGTCGAAGAAGGATGGCGGAGGGAAAGGGGAGCGACAGACGGCGGTTCACCGGACGCGGTGCACTGGAGGAAGACGGAGGGCGTCGGGGAAGTCGCCGGCGCCGGGCGAACCTGGGGCACGACAGCGCGCTGGAGTCTGGGCGGACGGATTGGACGGAGAGAAGGGGGTTCGTCCCCTGCGACTTTCGGCGAGGCGGCCGCGGGAAGCCACGGTGGTGGTGGGATCGATGGTCAGCGGCGGGGCGACGGCGAAGTGGTAGGTAAGGGTTTCTATTTTGATAATTTATTTTGGTGGTGTGATTGCTAGAGTGGGTCGAGGAGGGGACCGAGGTTGGGTGTTGTTGTCGGTGGTGGTACGGGGCCGACGATGGTGATGGTGATGGCTGGTGGCGGTGTGCTGGTGGAAACTGGGTAGGCAATGGTGGTGGTTAGCCGGGGAGATGGCGGGGGTGATGGCGTTTGGTGGTGCCAGCGGTGGTGATGGTGGTCTGTGGTGGTTGCGGTGGTGGTGTAGGTCGAGTTTGGATCGGTTGTCGATCGAGCGCAAGGTGTGGCTGTGGTGGAGACGATGGCCACGGCGGGGATGGTGTCCTGTGGTCGATAATGGCTGGGTTTGGTGGGCGGTAGACAACGGGGCGATGGCATAGTGCTAGGGTTAGGGTTAGGGATGTGTCGGGGTGTAATTGGGATGGTGTTGGTTGTATCCGACACGGAAAAGAGGACGTAGAGAGGTGTCCGGGGTGTCGGACACGATGATTGGTACATGTAAATGTAATAACAAATTTATATTAGATGGGAAGGGGAAACGGACATGGACACGATGCACGGTACTTGGGTGGAGGAATTTTGTGGAATGATTGAAATTTATGGAGGAGTACCTGCCTATTTATAGGATGTGGGAATTCCCACTTGGATAAGAATTAGGAATATTTAAAACCTAATTAGATAATTCTCTACTTAATTCAAATCCAAATACAAATCCTATTTAAATTATATCCCTTTAGTTTAAAATCAAATCAAATAAATCAAATTTCAGGAATAGATATTAATTTAATCTATTTAAATAAATCCAAAAAATCAAATCAAGATTTAAATGGCCACAATAACTTCCAAATATATTTTCAAAATACCAATAATAATAATTTGAAAATAATAACTATTTTAAAATATCTTTTCTAATAATAAAATATTAATATTAATAATTTTGAAAATAAAAGATATATAAATTTAATTTAATGTACCTCATATGCAAGGAATATAAAATTGTTTTCTAAATTACCACTAATAAATAAATAAAAGTAATAAGATTTTGGTCATCTCAATACACAACTTTAAGCAAAATACAAATACAAATAATTATTATATATATTATTTGAACTATAAAAATAAAAAATATATTTTTAAAAAAATATGTACGCTCGCACATATTCGCACTCATCGAGCAATTACGAAAATAAAATTTCGTGCGCGACGTACAATACGACTACGCGACGTATAATACAAATTTTAAATCAGTACCAAATTTTAAAAAAAATAGTAAAATTTAGGGGTTTTACATCCTACCCAACTTAAAAAAATTTCGTCCTCAAATTAAGAATTAGTAGGGGGTAAAAGGCGCAAGGGGGTATCGGTGAGGAATAATCATTCACAACGTCCAACACAATCATGCATTAGGAAATCGAGACTTTAGTAAGGTTTAAAGTTAAAACATGCGATGAAGGCTAGTGTGTTATCTGGAGAAAATAGATTAGAGACCTTAAAGATGTGGTTTCTTAGGAGTTTGTTGCTAGCACGATTGAGAAAGCGATTTGGGTCACTCCTAACTTAAGTGATTAGAAGGTCATGAGAGTAAATATAGGGCCGAGAAAAGGACGAGTAGTTTAAGATGAAGATATAGCAATATCGAGTGATTAGTGGTCATAATCATTATGAAGGCTAGAGAAAGTTCTAGTATAATGCCTTCGTCCCTCTAAAATAGGTGAAGACGAAAGCAATAAAGAGTTTTAAGACGATGATATCGAATACGAATACGTGGTTCAAAGACGATTGAATAATTTCATAGGAATTGTCAAGGCAGTCGTGGTTGGGATTCTAGAGGGCAAGTTTAGCTATGTCCGCATCCACGTAGAACGATAGATAAAGGCGAACCAAAGTGCACTTGGTTGATCAGACCATTATGCACTGATTCTGATTAGACAATATATTAGTGGGTGCGCACCCAATAAAATATGTCATGATCAAGCTCGATAAAAGAATAAGCTTGCAAAAACTAGGCTACATTAGCATCATTAGTCTAGGTAATAAAAATATAGGCACGATGGTAGATGAATAAAACAAATATGAATAGTCTAAGAGTCATAAGAATCTAAGTCTTGTTTATTCCTATATAATCATTCTACGGTTTTATTGACCAAGGCTTGGTTGACCAAATGGGTTAAATTCCTCTAGTCTCTATGGTCCAGATAATACTATTTATATTCTCCTTAATGGTCAAGAGTGTGTCGGGTCGTGGGGTGTTCTACCCAACTTAAAAGAATTAAACTAAGGGTGTTTTGGGACATCCAACTAGTAGGGCCACTCTCTAATAAGCACGAAGGGAAGATAAGAATAATGATAGGAGGAATCAAGCAAGATGCAATTGATGAGTCGAACGGTAGTTCGAATATGGAATCAAGGAAAGAGGTCAAGTATGTGGATGAGATCCTAGACTTCTAATCTTATACGCATGCTTGCTTGGTACGGTAAAGTAACCAAACAATTTATCTCGACCTGCATGGGCCACCACAAAAACATGTAATGCCCCAGTCCCAAAATACGTAGGACTAGGAACGTAGACATGCCAGCCATATAATAGATATACGTAAGCTGTAAAATACAGTAGAACCATAACTAATCTCATCCACAACAAATAAATGAATAAGATATCATATAATGATAATGAATTGTCTTGATATAATATGTTGGGCGGAGATAAATCCACTACCAACAAGTAAAGGAAAATACATAAGAGAATAAATGATTTTGGCGAGCGAAGCGAAGACGATCCAAGTGCAATCATCCTCGAAGAAATAGCGATGATCACGGCTAGAGCTAGAATACTGGCGAAAGATAAGAGCACACACCTGGAGAGATAACCAGGTCCTCAGAGGGACGTAACATGACACATATTATGCCATATAAACTGAATAAATATTGCTCAAATAAATAAGTCAATTGAATTATAACATAGTCCAATACGTATCTATTGAACGAGCGTACCATCCCCCAACCAAACAAGGACAGGAGATGGTAAACTAATTCACGGTGACGTATCTTTCCATGCTATGAATCCAATATGGTATCCGGACCCCAACAAGGTTCAATACCTTCTCATCGAAGTAGTAAGTCACACCTACAACCAAACAAGGACAAGATGTGACGAACTAATTGCGACAAGTTATTGTTCCAAGCCACGGTCAGATACAAGTACCCAAACCAAAAGTACTCGTTCCTAACGGATAAAGGTAGGCTAACCGTTCTAAGTGAAATGTAGTTAAGAACAATCCTTCCTACGCATGGGTCCTGGCTAAATAGGATCGGCGTAGTCCCCCCTTGGGGCACCAGAGGCCCCATCAGTAAGAGCATGACGTTCCGCAGAATTGTCAGTGGCCATCAGTAATCATGGGTCATCAGCCCCGTATCTCCAGCGGAGAATCCGGGTCACAAGGAAAGTGAATCGAAGCCCATACGCTAAGGAATTGTCCTCCCCGCCCAATGCCTACTATGTTGTATCCACAACATAAAACTTCTATAACCGCTAAGTCAAACTAGCATGCATTCTCTATTAGCGGTTATTCCTATCGCACGGCTTATACGTACTGGTGGCCAACCAATCACGTACTTCCGTGTTCTACATGCGACATATAACTTCGTGGTATAACGTGTCAAGGCCATAAATGCAACACACAAAGGTGGTCCCTTGAATCTAGGTTTAATGTGTAAGAAAAATAAACATAGCAGGAAATATAAATGAACAGTAAGTTCTAACAGGTTATGCCATGTATCACAGTTTATTTTGCATAAAAAATAAATAATGCATAAAATATAAGCTAAATAAATAAACAGCAAATGGCAAGGTGTCTTGCCTGGTAGGACGCCTGGTGTACTGCAATGATTAAGGTGGCACGAACTGCAACTTCGGTGCAACAACTATGCAAGGTGACCTCTGATGGTGGCACGAACAGTTCATTGGGTCCAGAAGGGTCAAATTGGCTTGGGTCGATAAGGGGGAGGTATGGTATTGGCATGGAATAGGAATAATGGACTAAACCACGAGATGGAGAAAATTGAAGGGAGTCATATCATATATAATTTTAGAAAATATTTGAATATATTTGAAATATAAATTTTAGCCAAAATATGCTCTCAAACAAATACTAAAAAATCGAAAGTCATTTTAGGACGAACTCTAAGTTTTGTCAAAGTAGTATTTTAGTTTGAAACCTATATCCCTATAAATCAAAAAATATTATAAGAAACAAAATAATAAAATTAGTTAAGGCTAAGACCCATATTTTTGTAAAAATAAAGCTATGCTTTTTATTGACTATCAAGAAATATTTAATAACATTTTAAAACTATTATTTATTTATATATATATATTATTATATATATTATATTATATATATTTATATTATATTATATATATTAATATTATATTATATTTATTTATATATTATATTATATATATTATTTATTATATTATATTATATTTATATATATTATTATAATATATATATATATATATATATAATATATATATATATATATATATATATTATATATATATATATATATATATATCTTCAAAATAATAATAGTGTTAACAATCACACTAATAATATTAAGACCAAATTACTCATAATAATATCGCAAGATAATAATCATTTTTATTTTTATACACCATATGAAATATATATAATATATATATATATTAATATATATATATATATATATAACTAGTTTTCTAAAAACAACAATAAAGTAATAAGAATCTCATAATAATAATAATAATAATAATAATAATAATAATAATATTTATTATTATTTTATAGTAATACTAATAATAATAATGATAATAATAATAATAATATAATATAATAACAATAACAATCTACTTAATTCCTACAATAATCTTTGGAAAAGAAGAAAGAATAAAATAAATAAAATAAATTAAAGTAACATAAACCAAAAATGAAATGTTGAAAAACCCCAAAAGACAGCACTGGCTGCTGCTCTTTTCGAGTAAAAGAAGAAAGAGAGAGAGAAGGAAAAATCAAAAAAATTGAGAAGAGAAGAAAGAGAAGGGACGATCGGAAGAAAGAGAGAGAGGCGGAGAGGGAGAGCGGCGAGGAAGTGCGGGGTTTGTCGGCGGAGCTCGTCGACGGACGGCGCCGAGCGCGGAGAGGGAAGGAGGCAAAGGGGAGAAGAAGCGGAGGCGGTGGTCTGGCCGCTCGGCGCTGGGGAAGGCCGGCGTTGTGCGGCGGTGGTGAGGACGCGGGGCGGCGGGTTACGCGGAGGAAGGACGGCATCGGTGCTGGAGAAGCACGACGGAGGGCACGCTGGGAGTGGGATTCGGGGGCAAACGGCTAGGCGGAGGTTGCAGCAGTCATCGGTGGGTTTCCAGCGAGAGGAGGGTTTCCGGTGAGAGGAGAGTTTGGGGAGTCGGAGTGAGGCGGCTAGGGCTGGCGACATACGGTGGCGCGAAGACACAGCGAAGAGGTCGGGGAAGGAAGGCGAGGAAAAGTGGAGCGGCGGACGGCGGTTCGCCGGATGACGCGCTGGAGGAAGACGGAGGGCGTCGGGGAAGTCGCCGGCGCCGGGCGAACCTAGGGCACGACGGCGCGCTGGAGTCTTGGCGGACGGGCTGGACGGAGAGAAGGGGGTTCATCCCCAGCGACTTTCGGTGAGGCAGCCGCGGGAAGCCACGGTGGTGGTGGGATCGATGGTCGGCGGCGGGGTGACGACGAAGTGGTAGGTAAGGGTTTCTATTTTGATAATTTATTTTGGTGGTGTGATTGCTGGAGTGGGTCGAGGAGGGGACCGAGGTTGGTGTTGTTACCGGTGGTGGTATGGGACTGACGATGTGATGGTGATGGCTGTTGCGGTGTGCTGGTGGAAACGGGATAGGCAATGGTGGTGGTTAGCCGGGAGATGGCGGGGGTGACGGCGTTTGGTGGTGCCAGTGGTGGTGATGGTGGTCTGTGGTGGTTACGGTGGTGGTGTAGGTCGGGTTTGGATCGGTGTCGGTCGAGCGCATGGTGTGGCTGTGGTGGAGACGATGGCCACGGCGGGAATGGTGTCCTGTGGTCGATAATGGCTGGGTTTGGTGGGTGGTAGACAACGGGGCGATGGCATAGTGCTAGGGTTAGGGTTAAGGATGTGTCGGGGTGTAATTGGGATGGTGTTGGTTGTATCCGACACGGGAAAGAGGACGTAGAGAGGTGTCCGGGGTGTCGACACGATGATTGGTACATGTAAATGTAATAACAAATTATATTGGATAGAAAGGGGAAACGGACATGGACACGATGACGGTACTTGGGTGGAGGAATTTTGTTGAATGATTGAAATTTATGGAGGAGTACCTGCCTATTTATAGGATGTGGGAATTCCCAGTTGGATAAGAATTAGGAATATTTAAAACCTAATTAGATAATTCTCTACTTAATTCAAATCCAAATCCAAATCCAAATACAAATCCTGTTTAAATTATATCCCTTTAGTTTAAAATCAAATCAAATAAATCAAATTTTAGGTATAGATATTAATTTAATCTATTTAAATAAATCCAAAAAATCAAATCAAGATTTAAATGGCCACAATAACTTCCAAATATATTTTTTAAATACCAATAATAATAATTTCGAAAATAATAACCATTTTTAAATATCTTTTTGAATAATAAAAAAATATTAATAATTTTGAAATAAAAAATATAGAAATTTAATTTAATGTACCTCATATGCAAGAATATAAAATTATTTTCTAAATTACCACTAATAAATAAATAAAAGTAATAAGATTTTGGTCATCTCAATACACAACTTTAAGCAAAATACAAATAAAATAATTATTATATATATTATTTGAACTATAAAAATAAAAAAATGTTTTTTAAAAAAATATACGCTCGCACATATTCGCACTCATCGAGCAATTACGAAAATAAAATTTCGTGCGCGACGTACAATACGACTACGTGACGTACAATACAAAATTTTAAATTGGTACCAAATTTTAAAAAATAGAAATTTAGGGGTTTTACAGTGATGATTCATGAAACGCACAAAACATACAGTATCGATGCTCCCGAGGGGGATAATATCTCATGAAAAGATCCATATAGTACCAATTCGTGCTACCAATGTGTCAGCATCAAGTATAGTATTCTAGAGCAATAATATAAATCCTAGAAAGTATGAAACGGTCAGAAATGTACTCGCCTGATAACTGAATTCCGAAGAGATTGTACTACCTGAGAAGAGGTGTCTGTCTCCTAATCAGAGCAACACAAGTTACAACATATCTAAAATAATGAAATAGACTGCTACAATGCATCTACATGATTTTTGGGGTCAATCTAGGCTAAAGTCAACCTTTGGTCAACTCTAGTCAACCCTAATAGTCAAACTAGTAGGTTGGTCAAACCTAGGCTTAATAAGTCAATCTAGGTTACTAACCAATTAGCCCAGCAAACACAAGTCTAGTGATACACAAGTGTATCCACACCACATGCCATAGGCTAATTACATAGGCAATGAGCCATATCACATATAGGCCAATACCTATACCATATATCTATATACACATTATTCATAGGCGAATGAAATCTCTATTTCACATTACACTATCACACTACACATTTCATATTTATATATTACATTTCACATTCACATAGGTTAGATAATATATATATATATATATATATATATATATATATATATATATATATATATACATACTCCTGGAGATATAAATATGTAAATAAGGCAAATGTGTGTGTGTGTGTGGTGTGTGTGTGTGTGTGTGTGTGTGTGTGTGTGTGTGTGTACATGTTAGTGGTAGGAATGTGTGTGTTAGTGTGACAGATTGTGTGTGATAGGAATTGAAGGGTGTAGTGTGTATATGTGTGTGTAATGTGCCATAAAGGTGTGTCAAGTGTGTGTACAGTGAACCATAGGTGACAGTGTGTGGGATGTGTAAATAGGTGACATGAAACTAAAGAGGGTGGCCTGTGTGTGCATGTACATGAGTGCTTGTGTATGTGTAGATAGGTGTAGACATGTGGTGTGAGGCAATTTTGTGTGTGACAGGATGTGAGGGAAACAGTCCAGATTTTGTGTGTGTGTGTGTGACTTCATGAGTGTGTGTGTGTTTAAGTGTGACATATTTGGAATGTGTGTGAGTAAAATTACAAAACAGTGTAAAGGGAAAAAACAGTATGACAGTCTCAGTTTGTGTGTGTTGGTATGTGTGTGTGAGTGTGAACTGTGTATGTGGGTGATTGGAATAGATGTGTGAGGAATTTCACAGGTGTGTGTTCAGATTTTGCAACATAAAACTATCAAACAGTGAGTGAAGTTCTCAGGATTTAACAAAACCAATTTGACAGTTCCATGCTAACCCTTAGCAGTTAGCATACTAAAACTCGATTCCAATAACCCATTGCATCAACACAATCAAAGTTAACATGAACTTCAACCCTACACATGCAGGTGAACCAAATAACTACCTATATATTAAAAGCAGTAAAAAATAACACTTAAACTCAGAAATATCATTCCAGCCAAGTGTATCAGGGGTATCAGTCCACATTAGGAATCAAGGAATTCGACCCTAAATTAATCATAAAAACACAAACAAGAGTTGGTAAATAGTGTCACATATATACACGTGTCTTGAGAGTCGTTTCGTGTCTAGAAAATACGACACAGGCGTGTCCAACACGTTGCAAACACGTAGGGTGCACCCAATGTTGTCCAGTGCCGTGCATGCGTGCACACGCATGTAGGACACGACACACGACACGTAGGGTCTCGTGGTCATGACCACGTGTAGCCCACGTGTCAGGCTACAAATATGACACAACACGACACGACCATGTTGTGTCCAGAGTGGACACGATTTGCGTATCAGAACACGATTCTGCCTGTAGGCGCACGCGTGTTGGACCAGTGCACGTGACCTAGCGTATCCAACACAACCGTTGGACACAAGACTTGGGGACAGGTTCACAGACACTGCCCCCACCTCTGTGTCCAACCATAGCTCGCCACGTGGCCTGTGCAATGAGACGAGGCCTCGAGCAGCAGGGAAAACCCTAGCCGCGTGTGGGGCTGTGTCCACGAGTCCAGTGTGACTCAGACTCGGCACAAAACCAACTCAGTCGAGTAGAAACCCATAAGCGACACAAAAATCTATTTTTCTATTCAAACACATTCTGAAAACAAGATCGAAATGCCCACTGTGGCATTTCGTCGAACACTTAGAACCCTACACTGATATGTGTCCGATACGAACACGTAAAGGACACGAAACTTCAAAAATCCTATTCCTATAGTGAGAGGACACCTAGGGCTATGTATACATGCTAAGAAATCAAAAATCTATGGAGAGAATAGGAAGTTACCTATAGGTGTTCTTTCTCAATAAAACTTCAAAAAGAGAGATTCCTTCTAGCTAGCCCCAAGCTCAAATTGGTCCAACACTGTTAATAGCCTCCATGAACAGTAGGGAAACACAAATTAGGTCACCATGGAAGAAGTTTGAATGGAAAAGGATAAATATTGATTAAAATAGGAAGGGATTTAATGAAGAACAAACCTAGCTTCTTGAAAATGAAGGGATGAATAAAAAGAGGCAACTAACTTTGAGAGGGATTATATAGTGATGGGGGGATCCCTAGGCTGGCCATAAAGCTAGGGTTAGGTTTTTAGGATAGATCTATGGCTCTCATTCCATCTAGCTAATCAATGGCCTACAACCTAGGTTTCATACTTGTCTTAAATGCAACCTAGTTAGCTCTAACTATCATGACTTAACCAAGACTAATCAATACTAACTAACACTAACCGTGGCTAACTAAGTCTAGCTATGACTAATCTAGGTTAGGGCTAAACACAACACAAGGAATCAATTAAATAATATTTAAATCACACCATTCAAAATAATATATATATTAAATTCCAAATAATTATAATAACACAATAAGCTCAAATAAATTCTGAAATGACCAAAATACCCTCTAGGCTAAATGCTCTAAATTGAACCTCTACCCACATGGTTAGGCTCTAGGTCAAACAATCTGTAAGGTCACACTAGCAACACCAAAATCATAGGTCATGACTTAAAAATAGTTTTTAAATGATAAAAATACCAAAAATCATATTATGATTTAAATACCATTATTAAATAATTAAAAACACAAAAGTTCAAAATTACCCTATTTTAGAAAACTGGGTGTTACACTCACTGCTTCGATGATAAGATTTCTAGACCGTATTATGCTTAGGGTTTTATTTAATTAATTAATTTGATGAGTTGTATCATATAGCATTTATCATGTCATTAGTCATATAGCTAGGTCATGTTAGGGATTAGGGTTTAGTGGAGCCAACCCTCACCAATATAAATAATCTCTTCCTTCTCTCTCCTCATTCACTCTTTCATTCATTTTCCTCAACCAACTTTTTAGGCAAGTACATCTTGCACAAATGATAGACCACTTGTATTTTTTATTTTTTATTTCTTTGATATTATAAGTCTAGATTGTTCATCTCTTATTCGCTATAAGTTTAGTTCTTGGAGTTTTTTTATTTTAATAGCTAGTTTTGTGTATATCTAAGTTTCTAAAATTAGGGTTTAATGGATTTTCATATTTTTGATCTATCAAACTTGGTTGTTTTCGAAAACTAGTTGTTCCATGTTGTAGAGAATTTGATTTATTCAATTTTGGCTTTTATTTAGCTCGATTTGAGTCCTATGGCTCAAGTTATGGACATTGGAAGTTTTGAGAACTACATGGCCAAAAGCTTGCTGCCTGGGACGATGACCCTTTTGGGCGCGCTTGCGTGCCCGTATGCCTTGTATCCGTGCCCCGTGCGCCGTACATCCGCACGCCTGTGTGATTCGTTTGTCGCGTACCCTTGCACGGTGCATCGTGCCTCGCATGTGTGCATCCGCGTGTTCCGGGTTTCGTGCGTCGCACTCCTGCGCAATTTTTTTATCGCATGCCCGTGCGCCATATATCGTGTCCCATGCACTTTACATTTCGTGTGTCGCGCACCTGCACGATTCGTTTGCCGTGAGCCCGCGTGCCTCACGCGTCGTGTGCTCGCGCCTCGCAAGCTCACGCGCCCGTGCATCGTGCACCCGTTCCCCGTGCACCGTTGGCCAGTTTTGTGCCCGCGCGCCCGTACGCCCGCGCGCTCGCTTATTCCCATGCGATGTGCTCATGTTCTCCATGTACCGTAGGCCCGTGCCATGCAGCCTTGCACTAGATTGTCCCGGCACATGGTTTTCTTGGTGCCAATGTACCTTCTTTGTATAGTCTGACCCGTTGTGCCTATGGCACATGAGACCACGTGACCTATGCGTCTATTTGTTGGACTTTACACTTTTTGGATTTCTCTAGCATACGCATGTCTTGTCCCATGCGCCTGATTTTATGATTTGATATTTTATCTAGTTTTGATGAGTTTATTGATTTGACTTTGATTTCCTGTCCCGACCTTGTGTCCTATGAGAAGACCCAGAATATGTGTCCTATATGAGTTCTGTGTCATGAGGGGTCCATGTGACTTTTCTGACTTGACCGTGTTCCTGACTTGACGGTGTTTCTGACTTGATTACCTGTATACGTGCTGGTACCTTTTCTAAGTGTGTATTGATATACAATCTTAGTGTGCACTGTGGTGCTATTAATGAGTGCACTGAGGTGTGACTCTTATGATAAGTGATTCTTCGTGTTATATGTCAATACAACATTGGAAGGAAACAGAATCTCGAGATCGTACGTTACCAGCCACCATAGGCCCTGTCTTGACGTGTCGGGTTGGCCGCCACGGATATTGTTTAATTTGTCTGTAGTAGATGACAATATCCAGATCCTATGTGCTATGTGTTATATGTTCCGCACGGTAGCCTTTTGGGGGACCGGTGCGTAATCAATATGCTATGTGTTAATAATGGATGGCTAGCCCTGCTTGGATACGATACAATCTATGGGTTCCTATATATTTGTATTACTGGGATAACCCAGACAAATCATAGAAAGTCGTAGAATTGAATGGCCATTTATAAATCGACTTGCTTGTGATATGTTTCTTTTGTTAGTAACTGAGGAACATGGGCTACCGTGGTGCGTGGTCCAACCCATGTCCTTGTTTGGTTGTTGGGTTGGGCTTAGGGGTGCAACTCGGGCGGGTTGGGTCGGGTTTGAGGTAACCCGAGCCCAACCCGATAGATCATAAGCCTAGCCCAAGCCCAAGCCGACCCGACTTCGGGTTCAACATATGAAGCCCAGGACCAAGCCCGGAGGATCGGGTTGGGCTCGGGTAGGGTGGGGGTCCAGGGTTTATCGGACTATAATATGCTATTTGAAATAATTTTAAACAAGAATAATATTAAATGCATAATCAAATAGCAATAAAGCCTCAATCATTACAAAATAAAACTGAAATGAAATTTAGGACAAGGAATTGAAGAGTTTGGGTGAAAAAAATTATAGTTTAAACTTTTTATTTAAGTAGTATGAAACAATATATATAAATTATATATATGTCGGGTTTCGGGTTCTTCGGGTTACCCAACACATGAACCCAAGCCCAACCTGATTTTTGATCGGGTTCAAATATTTTAACCGAGCCCAAGCCCGAACCCGAATATCTTCAACCCTAACCCAACCCATTAACGGGTTTACCCGATCGGGTTCGGGTTTATCCCGCCCGAGTTGCACCCCTAGTTGGGCTATTGTGTTGCGATAGGCTATGGCCGAAGTTGCGATCAGAAGCCCTTAACCTAACCATGGTTACAGGATTATCTTATCGCGGCACGATATTGGCATCGTTTTCCTTGTTTGGTTGTAAGGGTCATATTGTCTTAATGATATGGTATAAGCCTATAACTCTTGAACCAGGTCTTAATTATTCATTAGGTTTTGTCTTATTCATTATGTGCTCCCTTGTGGTACTTGCTATTCGGGGCCTGACCCGCTGGTTTTGTTTGGCCAGATTTCATAGCAGTGACTGAGGATCCAGCCTTCTACCCGAATAATGGCGCATACCAGGAGCTTGGGCGTCAGGGACCATGAGTGGGTCACCGCTCTGATATCTTCTATTTTATACTTGGTATTTAGCCACTGGCACCTGTTTAGCCGGTTGTTCTGGACATTCGTTTCCTTTTACATAATTATAATTAAATCAGACTGTAGCTGACTATGGTTATGTACTATTGACTCTCGGCACTAGCTCATCAATTTGGTAGGTAGTCTCATGAATCATTTTGATGAAGCGTCGGGACGCCTTACTGCTTTTGTCTTATATGATTATTATTTACTGTTTCTCGCTTTGATTGATTGAGACATAGATGCTCTGTGAGACCATAGGAGACCTGAATTTAACATGCACCCCTAGTCTCTTGACAGCCACAACCGTATGACATTCGTACCTCATATGGGGTAGCTGGCCTAGTCCGTCTCCGTATTTTGGTACTGAAGCGTGACATGGTCTGTTACCAACATCTGGTATCTGAGCGAGGTTCATTCTTTCGGTCTAATACCAACATCTGGTATCAGAGCTTTTAGGGTTCTGACAACGATGTCTACGGAGTCGATGAACACTCGTTTGATCACCTTTACTGGGTTGAATTGGGCAATTGGAAGTCAAATGTGAAGGATCTACTATGGTACAAGGACTTGCATGGTCCGTAGGAGGGTGATAGCGCGAAGCCATCGGACAAAGTTGCTAAAGATGGAAACAACTGGATTGGAAGGTCGTTGGATTCATCCACCAATGGTTGGACGACTCGGTGTTTCACCACGTATCCATGGAGAGTTCGGCAATTAGCATTGTGGAAGAAGTTGCATTCGCTGTACGAAAGGAAGACGATTGGTAATAAGATTGTTCTTATTCACCAACTCGTCAACTCGAAGTACACGGAGGGTACCTCGGTGGCACAACATCTGAACGTGGTTCAGGGTATCATTAATCAAATGTCTGCGATGAATATGGTGATTGATGATGAGCTTCAGGCCCTACTTTTGAGTTTTTTGCGAAAAAGTTGGAAGACTTTGGGGATATCAGCGAGCAACTCAAAGCACCGAATAGAGTTTGTTTTCCATAAATAAATTCTATTTATTTATTGTGTTTCTGAGAAAATTACAACTGTAGGAATCTGATTTAGAAGACGATCACTTTATCCCTTGGACGATGCGATGAAGAAGGCTCGGATCTCGAAGAACTTGGACAGCAACTAGGCAATCTCTCTGTTCTCTCTGAATTGAATGTGGTGTCTGTTAAAGGTGGAGAAACTCTCTTTTATAGAGTTCTGGATAACTGCTCTGGGCATACGCTCAGTCAGTTACTTGACGTGTGCATAACTGCAGGGACGCGTGGCGAATTTGGTGGAGACACATTGGAGTGCGGTTGAGAGTAGTGGAGTATATCCAGGAGAGATGGATGGCATGAATGCCATGTTGCATAACTTCTGAATGAGTGAGTAACCGAATACAGGACACATGAGAACGTGTATTGACTGTACATTTGAAGTAATTCTGAATACATTTGCTTTGATACGCTATCTTTTGGAGAAGCATGACTAGCATACACTGTCTTATTTAAAGAGGAGTCGTATGAAGTCCATACGCTGCCTTGATGAGGAGTCGTATGAAGTCCATACGCTTCCTTGATAAGGAGTCGTATGAAGTCCATACGCTGCCTTGATGAGGAGTCGTATGACTGGAGAAGTAGACACGTGGCTGACCTCAATCTTCTCGAATACACCATATCTCCCAATAACTGACGAATATCTCGAGCATCGTGTTGCAGATATGACGGCTGACAGGCTGTCAGAAATGACAGTAATGATGGCTGTGCATTTATGATGGCTAATGGGCTGTCCTCGTAAAAGACAAAATTAACTCTCGAAAATCCATACGACGGTTAATTCTCCTAAGACAGCTATTCTTTGCACGAAAGACGACGTGTCAGATTCATTGTCCACTGAGTGTATGTTGTGCTGTCAGTAGAGAATTAATAAAATATTCACTGAGCGTATGACTTTTGCACTGAGCGTATGGCTTTTAGCTGAGCGTATGACTTTTGGCTGACTTGGTCTTTTACACCCTACAAGACCCCCTTCAAAGTTTTCGAACTTTATGATTTCAAAAGTTTGAAATTACTTTGAACTCAAAGTGGGAATAAGTCTTGACACGCTGGCATGAGTTTGTTATTTCCTCGATATCAGTGCATATCTCTAGGGATTCTATATTTTGAAAACGGCTGCCATTTGGGCTTCTCTTTCTTCTATAAACAGGCCTTTAAAAACTTAATTCTTTTCTTTACTTTTGCCTTCGTCTTCGAGAGAGAGAGAATCTAGAGCTCAAGCTTTCTTCTTCTCCAACCTAATCTTCGTCAATGGCACCCAAGCTCGACGCTGCCGCAAAGGGGAAAGGCAAGGCTCCTGCAGAGCCGTCTCGACCTGCCGCTGCCGCCGCAACCACTAAGAGAACCGTTGAGCAGCGTCTTCCACAGAGCAAACTTCCATTGATACCCCTATATGGTGAGGATGGGGACGATGAACAGTAACTATCCCTTTTTAGGGCTCTGGTTAGGACAAAATCAGAAAACGTATCCCCTTTTTAGGGTCAATACGTCAGAAAATACACTTCCCTCTTTAGGGTTTAGTAGTATTCCATGTTTTTCGTCTATACGAAAAATATGTTTTAAGCGTATTTCTGTAAGATACGCATATCTTTGATAGAAATGTCAAAATACGCTGATCTGAAGGAATACGCTATGTCAAGTCGTCTCGTTGAGATATGCTGACTCTCTTGTTAGCGTATCTTTGATGAACATCTTGCTAACCATACACTGCTTTTTTTAGAAAATTCTATACGACTGCTTGCTTTGGTTAGACATACACGTAGCTGAGCGTATGTTAAACTTAGAATCTGTCATACGCTTAGGATAGACTGAGCGTAGGTTAACCCTTGAACTTAACATACGCTTAGGATGGACTGAGCGTAAGTTGATCTTCGAACTTGATATACGCTTAGGATGGACTGAGCGTAAGTTGATCTTTGAACTTGATATACGCTTAGGATGGACTGAGCGTAAGTTGATCTTTGAACTTGATATACGCTTAGGATGGACTGAGCGTAAGTTAATCTTTGAACTTGTCATCCCTTTGTATTTAAGGATTTTTTTTAACCTTTTATTTCTTCTTTGTAGTGGATATTCTGGCCCAAGAAGCGCAGTTTGAAGGATGTACAGGTAGCAATTATAAGAGTGACCTATCCCATATCCACTTTCTACAGTTTGATGAACCTTCTACGAGGATAGCCATTCTGAAAAATCAAGACAGCGAAACCCTGCTGAGTCTGATAAGTGGTCAACCACTGCAGAGTGTGGATAGTGTTACCCACTCAAAACCGGTATTTCTATTCGGGGACGCTATTGACAAAGACTCCCAGCCAGCCTCCGATAAAGTGTCAACTCGTATTACCGGGATGGTGATGCGACCCAGCCGATGTATTTGACTGGATTGTCTAAGAGTATCAATATAGCTCTCTTATTCCATGCGAGTCACCAAAGGCACATGAAATGGGATATTACTCCAACCCGTCAAGCAAAAGCTGGATGGGTAGGGTACAGACAGGGAAGATTTCGCAGTGGTACTGAGCCGCATGTTTCAGTTTTACGAGGATTATTGCCATCCATAATTCCCCCTGAGGATTATGCACTTCTGATGCCAGTTAGAGTCCCAATATTCGCGAACGAATTTGTACAGCTAGAAAATGCTGTCTATCCGAAACAGTCCATGAGACTCACTGGTCTCGTGAACCCAGAGAATACCAGATGGACTGCTCTCGTGAGATGTATTCTAGAGATTATGGAGAACAGTTGAAGGCAATAGGCCTGTACGATGGCATTAAATGTACTGCTTATGGTTTTAGGCCGAACCCAGATTTGTTTCTGGCACTAGCAGAAAGGTACAACTACCGCACCAGAACTTTTATGACTCCGAGAGGCGAGATGGGATTCGCTCTCCACGAAATGGCGTACATTTCTCAGCTGCCGACAGGAGATCTACCGTATGAAGAATATATCTCGTTTATTGATGAAATGAACAAGATCTCTGATGCCAACCCGCTAATTCTTCATGTATTCGAAGAATTAATGTGCCACTATAGTATCTGTAAGGCCTTTTAAGGCAAAAGATATAGATTCAGGCTGCTACACTTCGAAGTAGATGGCCTACTTATTCCAAGGCCGGACCGAAGAAACTCAGAAGAAGAAGACCGAACAATATTGGTCGTTTTAAACCTCTGAGTCAAGCCAAAATTGATAGATTAATCCGGAAGACCACCCATGATGACATCATAATCGAAGAAGATGAAGGCACCTATAAAGCTGGTGATAGTTTAGAGACCTATATAAAGCAAGGTGGCCGGGCTTTATCTAATGAAGGTCATCTGGCTGGGTTTCTATCCCTTTGGCTGAGAAGATTCGTAGTACCTGGCACCTGTTCGGCAGACAGGATGCACCGAGGAATCGTATTTGCAGCAGTCCGTCTGATGTTCGGGTACAGGATGGATTTGCTAACGGCGATGACATGCCGTCTAAATACCGGTTTAAGTGCATATGCAGACAAAATGTTTAACCTGGCGAAGAAGAAATTAACAGCTTTTTCTCGGGTAGAAATGCCCTTCACATATTTGTACGGCTGGCTGCTCCTCCACTTTGAGTCTCTTATGAGTGCTGGACTGGCCAGACCAGATGACACTTTCTTGGAAAGATACCGTCATACGCCCAAGTGGAAATATGACACCCTGACAGACTGCAGGACCATACTGAATAGAGAAACTATGGAGTTTCACCTGTGTTCCTCCGCCTATCGGTTATGAGACTATGCCTGCGAAGATGATTGATGGCACTGGTGCCAATGAACTAGATGATGTTCAGCACGAATGGCTGAAAAGGATCAGACCATCCCACCTGGTCTGTCGCCATGACGACAT
The DNA here is from genome assembly GCA_029216955.1 of Iris pallida. Lineage (NCBI taxonomy): Eukaryota > Viridiplantae > Streptophyta > Magnoliopsida > Asparagales > Iridaceae > Iris > Iris pallida. The sequence continues at coordinate 14,819,724 of JANAVB010038018.1, read as the reverse complement.
CACTTATTTGGAGCCATATCTTCCGAGTAGATTTGCTCGGCAATTCAGCTATGATCAGTTGCATGTAGGGAATGCAATGACATGCTTCAATCATCAAGGCGGATTGATTGACGGTACGAGAGCCTGGATATATTATATTGCCAAAGGCACCGGAGCTACCTTTACAATGCTAGATCCGATGAATCATCGGAAAGGAGCTAGGATGTTGGCGTCTTATGTCAAGTTCTATGTATCTGCGAATACATTTGATGAGAAGTTCAGCATCTTGGGTAAGAGATTCATTCATGTTACTAAGAAGTCAGCCAAGTCAACTCTGCCGGAAGATTGTCACGACCGAGAGGATCCTCTCGCTACTGGTGAGATTTATGAAGAAGTCTCAATGGGGAATCTCTTTTCTGATAAACTTCAGCCACTACACGTACCGCTTGGAAATGTCGAGAAGAGTGTATCTGCTGAGGGTACACCGAAGAGAAAGCGTAGTAAGGGTGCTTCCGGGCCCGCTCCAAAAAGAGTTACTCGAGCAGAAGATCGTAGTCACGTAGGAATTACTATCCTGGGGACTTCTCCTGCTTTGAGTCAACAAACCAAAGATGCTGACGAAGAAGGTAGTGACCCCAAAGAAGATTATCCTACCATTCCACTAATGAAAAGTGTAGGAAAAAGAAAAGTGGTAGTTTCAAAGACTAAATCTGTAATTTGTCTTGATGCAGAAAGCCCCACCAATCGTGCTGAACGATTGGCTCGAGAGAAACAAACTGCCCTTGCTCCTCAGCAAAGAGTTGAAGCGGGATCTTCTACTGCCAAGAAGATTATTGAAGTTTCCTCCCCTGCACCCTCGGAAGCGCAGCCTACGCAGGATGCTAATATAGAACCTGCTGCAGAGTGTGATAGAAGAATCGGCAGCTAAGTCATCTCCTGATCGAATAATACTGGCTGCCGAGGATCCTTCCAAGGTAGTGGATGAGCATGCTGAACCATCCGTACTGGTTTCGAGAGAATCAGTGAAGGAAGGAACTATTTTGAATCACCTGCTGATTTAGCTTTGATTGATGTTTCGGAGAGCGACAAGGGTGAAGAAGAACAGGTTGACTATGAACCTTCGTCTCATTCTTTTGAAGATGAGGATATGGAGATTGAAGATGAGTCACCAACTGAAATCCGTATCGACAAGTTGAAGACAGCCAGCCAATATTCGAGGTTGACTCCAGAGCCAGAGAAACTTCTAGAAATAGAAGCCCATGTTCCGAGCACCTCTGGGACAGGAAGTAGTGAAATGAGACCAGTGTCAGAAGACACTTTGAATAGACTGCGAACAGGGCTAAACGATCCTAGAGAAACAGAGTACGAGCCAACTTCAGGTAATATTTATTCAGTAAAGTTTTGTCTTTTCTTGCTTTTTATTGTCTTTAACTCTGATCAAGCTTCTTTGATTCCAAAAGTTGTAGGAACTACACCAGCGATGAGCTCGACTCATGCTCCACCTGTTCGGACTGAGATTGGTGAGGGAAGCTCGTATTTACCAAGTTTTCCAAAAGCACATACTTCTATTTCCAGAATAGAGCCCATTCCAGCTTCTTCTTTCACAATGGCAGCAACTCTCAATTTTAAAACGGGGATAGCAAGGACCATGGCGATGTATTCAGATATATTTATTCATATCTGGATACATTCTCCTGGCGATTTATAAAGGACGAGACTATGCCTTTTTCCAATCTCCGAACGGCGATTAATTTCCCGCTCTTAGCTTTGCGACAGGCTGGTTATGAAACTCAGTATACTTTCTTTGAGCATCTCCTAAATGATTTGGAAGTAACCATCCACAAATACTGGGAGATCAAGAAAGAAGATATTAAATCCTTGACTGTGGCTGAGATTGCTCAACTGGAACGTGAAGCTCAAACCCAGCAGGCTGCTTTGAAAGAATTCCTCACTTATCATCTGAGAAGTTAATGGCAAAGGATGAGAAAATAGTATCAACTCGTCAGAAGATACAATGTCTGGAAACTGAGGAAATATCTAGAGCTGAAGAACTCCAGAAGCTAAAAGAAGAATTAGCTCGTCTCCAGGCGCATTGCATCCGCAGAAAAAGAGCAATCTGATATTATCGCTGCTCGTATAGCTGAAGCTACCCGCTATCAAGTTCTACAGCAAGAGCGAGAACAGATGCAGACTGATCAGATAGAAGAAACCAATCGTCATAGTTCTGTTATCATTAATTTGACCAACAGATAGTTGCGATTGAAGCAACAGAGCGAATTTGTAAAGCTCATGAAGAGAAGATGATAATGTACTTGCTCATATTCAGGAGATTATTACTCCTTCTAAATAGATTAATACTCACTTGTAATCAGTATTTTGATTTTGACTGAGGAAATGAGCATTTGACCTGATTTCGATTTTGTGTATGATGTTTTTGTAGAAAATATATTCAGAGGTAAATAATACATGACACATTTTAATAGAATGAAATATACAAATGAATTTTGTAATTTCATCAGATAATATTAAACAAAATTTTTTTTGTTTAATACTGATTAGAGAAAATAGAATTCAGATATAAAGATATCTTTGAACTCAATTTTCCATGATCTTTGGACTCGGAAATCAAAAGACTAGATATCATTTTCATAGAATAGAAAATATGATACTGAGATAGAAAATTCAGAGGTAATATGGACGTGATTTTCTATATGAGATCTTTATTAAATCCACTGGGGATCTAATAAGACAGAATATCAAATTCTCTGGGAAGATGATATGTGGTAGAATATCAATTTCCGCTGGGGATAACGATATCGAGACGACATTTATGGGAAAGAATAAACTCTGAAAATATCATATATCAACGAGATTTATACATAATATTTCTTTAAGAATTTGCCGTTGATAGGCATCATCGTGACTTTACCATCCATATAGGTAAGCTGATATGCTCCGTTTGAGAAGACTTTGTTACGATGAATGGGCCTTCCCATTTCGCATTGAACTTGCCTTTGCTCATATGTGTCATAGTCATCGGACGTTTGACGGTAAGAATAAGTTCTCCTTTCCGATATGCTCTGACTTTCACCTTCTGGTTAAAAGCTTTTGAAATTTGGGCCTGATACAGCTCGATATTTTGTTGAGCATACAATCGTTTTTCATCTAGAGCTTCTAGCTCTTGAAGTCGAAGATGATCATTGTTCTTTGTTGTAAGTTCACTGGAGATTGCGATTCTCAGAGAAGGAATCTGGATCTCGAGGGGAAGGACAGCTTCACAACCCTATACCAAAGAGAAAGGCGTACACCCGGTCGTATTGCGAACTGTGGTGCGGTAGGCCCATAAACATTCACCAAGCTTCTCGCTCCAGTTGCATTTGTTAGAAGAAACGAACTTTTTCAGGAGTTTGATGATGGTTTATTGAAAGCTTTCGCCAATCCATTAGCTACTGGATTATGCTGTAGAAGCTAGGTTATTGATTCGATGGTCATCGCAGAATCGAGTAAATTTCTGACTGACGAACTGTGGTCCATTATCATGGATAATACGCCGAGGAACACCAAATCGATAGATGACATGATGCTTGACAAAGTTGATGACGTTGGAAGTTTTGACTTCGGATAGCGGGATTGCTTCAGCCCATTTGGAAAAGTAGTCGGTTATTGCTAGAATAAACCGGTGTCCTTTGATGATGGTGGGTTGATGGGACCAATGATGTCCATGCCCCAGGCCTCGAAGGGCCATGATGCCATTGTCGTGTGTAAGAACTCTGACGGTTGATGGATAAAGTCTGCATGGATTTGACAGGCTTTATATTTCCGGGCATATTGAATGGCGTCAGCCACCATCGTGGGCCAATAATAACCCATACGTCGGATGCGATCTTAAAGTTTAGGACCTGGTTAATGGGCTCCGCAAACACCATCATGTGCTTCACGGATAATCTGTTGCGCTTCCTCACCAGTGATGCATCAGAGGAGAAGACCGTCATAGGCCCGACGATATAATGTCTTTGTCGTATGATTATAATAGAATCTGAGAGATCGACGCCGGATAGACGCTGCTTCGCTCGGATTATCGGGAAGTATGTCATACAATACAAAATCTAGAAATGGACGTCTCAGTCTTCGGTTATGGCTTCTGTTTTGTTGAAAAGACGTATTCCATAGTAGAATCGGAAGAAGACGATGATGCTCTGTCAAACCCTAATCCAGTGTTAAGGTTGGAGGAATTAAATTCGTCAAGGTTAAGAGAATTTTCGTTTGGATCATAGGGAAAACCCAAAGCCAAATTATTCTCGATGTAGAATAGTTCCCGATTATAAACCACTATTAATTGTTGACGTCTGACCGGTATGGCTAGCACAGCGGCAAGATTAGCCAAAGCATCGGCTTCTGTATTACAGGCTCGCCGAACGTGTTCAATAAAGAAACCTTCAAAGGAAGAGGCCATAGAGAGTGCTGCTTGGTGATACGGTATCAAATCCTGATGACGAACTTCGTATGTACCTCTGATTTGATTGACGATAAGTTTGGAGTCTCTATAAACTTCTAAATACTGAATATCCAGTTTAGCAAGTTGAAGACCGATGAGTAACATATTGTATTCGGCTACATTGTTTGAACACGATTGATCCAGAGAATAAGCCCTTTGAATAGTCAGCCCTTCCGGGGATACAAGAACAATCCCGACTCCGGCGACAATATCGCCATTGGGACCCATTCTAGACGCTCCATCAAAGAATAGACGCCAGGTAGGAGTTTCTTCAGAAACATGATTTGAATCCATAACTTCATCTGGAATCTCATCGTATAATTTAGAATCCTCTGGAACTGCATGAGCTGCCAAAAAATCAGCAAGAGCCTGTCCCTTAACTGACTTTGAGGAATATAATGCCTGTCATATTAAGCTAGCAAGATTCCCCAATTAGCCAGTCTGGAGTTGAGAATACCGGGCTTCATCATAATCCTGATGGGATTTACTCTGGAAATGACATGAATCGTTTGACGATGATGTAATGTCGCATCTTCTGAACGGCAAACATTAATGCTAGGCATTCTTTCTCAATTGGAGAATAACGCGGTTCAGCACCTGTCATTGTGCGACTGCGGTAATAAATAGCCTGTTCATGGCCATCTTTGTTTTTTTGAGCGAGCAATGTACCGAGAGAATGATCCATGGCTCGAACATATAGAAGGAATGGTATTCCCGAGACGGGAGGTACCAAAACTGGAGGGTTCATGAGGTACTGTTTGATGTCGTCAAACGCTTTTTGACATTCTTCGTTCCACACGAAGGACACACCTTTCTTCAGAAGTTTGTTAAATGGTCTGCAGCGTCCGATAAGTTAGAGATGAATCTCCTGATATAGCAATTCTTTCTTGAAATCCTCGTAGCACTTTAAGGTGCGTGGAGGATGCTCTCTTGGATGGCTTTGATTTTCTCGGGATCCACGTGTATACCTTTAGCGGTAATGACGAAGCCGAGAAATTTACCACTAGAGACGCCCAGGAAGGACTTAGTAGGGTTCTAAGTTGATGTTGACGCATTAAATCAAAGATAGTCTTCAAATCTTGAATATGATCCTCCTTTTGTCGACTTTTGACTGGAATATCATCAACGTAGCATTCGACTGTTTTCGGAGATGTTCGCAGAATTAGTACTCATTGCTCGCTGATATGTTGCTCCTGCGTTTTTGAGACCAAACGGCATCACTGTTAACAGTATGTACCATCGGCGTTCTGAAAGAAGTATGTCTCTCGTCGTCTGGAAATATTTTGATTTGGTTGTACCCCGAATACCATCCATAAATAACATTCGTTCGAAACCACACGTTTATCGATTATGACATCGGTGATTGGAAGAGGAAACTCGTCCTTATGACAAGCCGTATTGAGATCGCGAAAGTCTATACAGACTCGGATCTTGCCGTCTTTTTGAGGACAGGAAAAAGTTAGCTACCCACTCAGGATGTTGTTCCTCTCGGATAAATCCGGAAGCCATAAGCTTGTTGACTTCAGCTTCAATTGCATTCATAATGTCTGGACGAAATCGTCGCTGTTGTTGTTTGACCGGTTTAGCATTCGGCATGATATTAAGTTTGTGTGTTGCGATCCTCGGATCTAACCCTGGCATATCCTCGTAGCTCCAGGCGAAGATATCGATGTAATCATGAATAAGCTTGATCATGTCTTGCTTATCTTTTCTGAAAGACTTTCGCTGATGAATATTGGTTTGGGGGATCCCTCCTCACCACATCAATTTGGATCAATTAATCTTCAGTAGGAGTTCTCTTTGTTCGAACCTGAATTCCCATTGGTTGTCTAATCTTTGAGCCCATTGTTCCGATTTGGGTGATATTTCAAAATCATCTTCATCTTCATTATTTTCTTGCGGACCGTTGGCGGAGACCATATTGGCGGATAGAGTAGAACGATGAAATTGCCGATACTTGTGTCAGAATCAGAAGAATCAGATCGTTCATCTCCGTTGGATTCTAGATCCTCATAGACTGATTGATGAAAGGGGTAGGAGTAATGTAACCCAATCCGCTTTTTGTTCTTCCGTATTTCAAGGAAGGAATTCGAACAGGCATTCTTCTTCCTTTTCCCCTACTGAGGCCGGTTCTGAAGTCATAGCCCATATTTTTGATGATGTTTTGGACTGTTGACTGTAGCGACGTAATTGTAACCTTCTGGTATTATCGTTTTGTCATCGTCTCCCAGATTAGGAGGATTCTGCGGCCCCTTGCAGAAGAATATTGGAGTTTCTCCTGCTTTCTAATAGGAACAAGGAAGTATGAATTTTGTACTGACTCTAATGTTACTTCTGTATGAAGAGTTTGAACAACTCCTATAGTTAGTGGCTCTAAGCTATCTAACAAATGTAATAACTTTGTACATGATTACAAACATCAATATACTGTAAAGGAGATACTTTATTAATATCAGATGCTGTATTTACAGAAGAAGGCTGAGCCTTAGTAGATTTAGTCAAATTAATGACTAAAGAGGGAGAGAAGCGAGAAGGAGTTTAGTTTCGATTAAGGTCGATAACAAAAGGCTCAAAGGAAGTGAGCTCCCTTGTAGAGGATTGTGGATAAGTAATGCGTCCACTGACTGGAATGACTAGAGTATCTGATCTAGCCTGAGAAGATGGTGAGAGAGTGGTGCGCCCACTGACAGGGATTATCAGCGAACTTTGTGGAGCTTGGGAAGGCAATGAAGTGGTACATCCACTGACCAAAATTATTAGGGGCTTTCTTCAGATGATTTAGTAGACCGCGGATGAGTGATACGCCCTTTTACAGGAATAACAAAAGTGTCAACTTTTGATGTCTCATCATCATCCATAGCCTGTAAGACTTTTGAATACTCTCTTTGTGCATGCGAGAGTCACTGTAGTAAGCTTTGACTCCTCTGAAGGATTAATGTCTGCGACTTCCTTTTGAACTTCTCCCTTTTCATCAATGTATTTGAAGCACTGGTGAAGAGTTGAGGGAACGATATTGTGTTCATGGAGAAAAGGTCTTCCCAAGAGTAAGTTTAGATCAGACAACTAACTCGATCACGTAGAATGTGACTCTCGCCCGAAATTGCCTATTTGTATTTTTAGGTGAATTTTCCCTAGAGGTTCGCTCTTGCCTTGATTGAACCCTAAAATGGTAGTGACTGTCTTGACTAGATGATGAACTGGAATCCGTAAGGCATCCAAGAGACTCTTAGGTATAATACTTAGAGATGATCCTGGATTAATTAGAATACGGTTTATCTTCATCGTGTTAATGTACCCAGTGAAGTAGAGAGGTCGATCATGACGATTGTCCTCTAGAAGCATATCGTCTTGGGTAAAAGTGATGTTTGGAATAATTTCCAAGACACTGTTGTAATGTAGGCAAGTCACCGGCTCTGCTTTCGGCTTCTTCAGATGAGTCAGGCAAGAGTCTGCTTGCAGTAGAGCTTCACTTAACGTTTCCCGCGTTTCCTTGGATAAACGTAAAAGTTTAAAGATGGACAACCTGGCTGGAGTGTTAGCAAGTTGAGCCAGAATGTCAAAATTATATGGCTTCTGCAATCCGGAAGAAGAGACTTCTTGATTGGTTTATCGAAGCGAGCAGGTTGTTTCCCTTTGTCAGTTGTTGTGGTGTTTAGAGGGAATCATTTCAGCAGGTGCATTTGAAGATCCTTCATTAGAGATGGGTGCTGGAACTGCAACCGGAGGGACATCAGGTTTCCTCAGGAGCTTCAGTATAATCTTTCAGATTGTTTTTCCTGACCAGGTTCCGAAGAGAGCTTCGACTTCAGGCTCAGGTTCAGGGTCTATCGAGACCATTTGCAATCCTTGTTCTTGTTTTTCGGTGCTTGATGAGAGCTTCAGTCCAGAAACCGAGGCCAACACGGGATTGATTATGTCTTAAAGTGAGGGTTAGAGGTGCTCGGTCCTTTGCCGGAGCTTAAACCAGGAGCAGTGGCTAGATCATAACCCATCTTCGCCATTAATTCACGAGATTGTAAACTATATAGATGAAACGCAGGTTTGTATCTGTCTTCGGATCGAGGTACAGTTTTTACCTCTGTAGGGGTGATTTTCCTGCTAGTATGAAAGTAGAGGTTAGAGAAAGATTGGGTGTGATGCTAGAAGTCATATGGCATGACTTAGTCTTTTCAGGCTTCTTTTTAGACAAAGGATCCTTCCGAGGAGAGAGGGAGACGTCTCGAACTCCGTTACTAAATCGGGGTGGATCCACATAATCTCTCCCTTTTTAATGGTGACGGGAATAAGTCCTTCATTCTGGGCTGGTGGCATATTCACAACTTCAAGGGTTGCTTTGGGGATAGGGACAATCCCATTTTCCACCAATAACGGAGGGAAGTCACCGAACTGCATCGAAATCACATTTGCTGTGACTGTCTTGTCTTTAGGTGTAAGTGTCACAGCTCCTGATTTGATCATTTCTTGGATCTTTCCTTTAACACGAAGCAAGATCGGATTGTATGACCCAGCATTCTGTGATATGGACAGTATTTTGGATGATCCGTTTTGTTGGCTTCATCAGGCTTTTTGATCTCTGGCAGTTGTATCTTGTTACCTTTAAGTAAACATTCGAAGATGCCTTGAACATCGTCGTCGTCGAAAGAGTATTCTTCCTTCGGCCGAGGAGGTCTCTGCTGTTGACTTGTTAGAGCTGGGGTAGCTTGGGTAGATACTACCTCTTGATTTTTGCTTTGGAGATTGACTTCGAGCGTCTCTTTTCCTTTGCGATTGTTGGGTCGCGTACTATTGCTAGTATTTTGACTTAATTCATTGGGAGTCATGTGTACTCCTAGACCTTTGAAAGTCTCGGCACTGACTTCGGCAAGTTTGGCACTGACGATGAAGGAAGGCCAATCTTGGAATTGAGTGGATCCTGTCCACATGCTGATGATTGGTAAGAGATTCGACTTACAAGTGTCGATAGTGACAGCATCGGGAGTTCCGAGAGGCATTTTTAGAGCTTCTCTTCTGAATCTTTCAATGAAGCTCTCAGTGCTTTCATTATTTTTCTGTTTGATTCGTATAAGAGCTGACATGGTCATGTCGTTAATGCCTTCATAGAATCATTCTAGAAACATCTGTTTGAACCCGGCAAACGAGTAATGCACCCATCAGGGAGACTTCGATACCATTCATAAGCGGTTCCTTTAAGACAACCAACAAATACCCGAGTAAGGAGGGCATCGCTCGGTTGCAGCTGATCAGTCATTACCTCAAAGTGATTGATGAACTGACTTGGGGAGGTGGTCCCATCAAAGAAAGAAATGGTTGGAGGCTTGTATTTTGGGGGGTACGATACTTCCTTCCATTGTATGGGGTAAGGCTGCTTGATACCTAATCTTTGTAAGCCGTCCTTTTGCTTGAACGCTTCGAATTGAGACCGGAGATTCTTCAACTCTTCAGTGACTACTCCGGAAGATTGCGGTGTCGTTGCTTGTTGAGCATAATTGGGAGGAGGGACTGCAGCATATGTACCACCCCCAGCTCCGGATTGACTTGGAGTGGCTGTACATGAACATTAGACTATACCCCCGGAATAGAGAAGGTTCCAGGTTTGGGGCAACGGGGGTATTTAATACCACTGGTGGTACTGTTTGTTGAACTTGCTGAGTTTGTTGCTGAGCTTGCATAAGAGTATGCATTGCAGTTAATGTATCCGCCATGGCTCGTAACTGTTGTTCCAAGGAAGAAATCCTTTGTTCATGAGCCTCAGTACTAGTCGAAGGTTCGTGATTGCCATCTACCATATAAGTGGTAATTATTCGAGGTATCGACGATGAAATAGTCTGTTCTGATTCGTCGCTATGAGAATCAGTATCTTTCCCGGGGCTATTCACGGGAGTTAATACTGGGAAGTTGGACTCTCCTAGGAAGTCCTCCGTGATCTCAGGATTATCATCTGGATGAGAAGAAGAGACACTGATCGAAGCTCTGGTTCTGGATCTAGTACCGAGGTAAACACCGTCTTCAGAATCATCGTATTCTACCCCCAGTATTTCTAGAGGTCATGTTGACGGAAGCATAAAGAGGTTCGTCTTCGTCTGGTATTGGTTCATGTTGAATCCGTTCGAAGACAAATCGCCTTTTCGGTGAACAACAACATTGGATCACGACCCGAGGTTGGAAGTTACAACAATGCTCTTCATGACGAATATGAGCAATGTCAGAGACAGATGGAGTATTGATTTTCAACTTGTTTTACAGATGTTCACGGAGATCTACAGAAACAGACTGGAAAGTGTTTGAAGATAGTTTCTGTGTAGAAACTTGTCTTTTATTCTTCTGTCTTTTTGGTTCTTGAATGTATAAAGACCGACTGATTTGAGCGATATAGTTCTTAGCATATTGTGCATCAGGGTCCATTATACTTGTCCCAGTTTGATAAGGCTTCTTTACGTCAGAAGTAGAACCAAGACGATTCCGGTTAAGCTTGTTACGAAGGTCCATAGGAGGTACAACTTTGGTATCAGTCCTGGATACTTGCAATTTGCCTTTCTCGGATCGGGAAATTTTGAGAGAAGGAAGATGAACATTATTCCGACTGGGAGTCGGTAATAATCCATCTTTAGAGGAAGTAGCCAAAAGGCGTTTTCCTTTGTTTGATCTAGTAAGAGTACTAGTCAAATTAACCCCAGAGGTAAAAACCTTAGGAGCAGAGGAGTTGACTAAAGAGTCGTTCTCCTTGGTTGGCACAAGATGTGCAAGTTGTGGGGGAATCATTTGTATATTCTGTGGAAGAGAACCCCCGCCTGGCCTTGAGAGACAGTCAAAGGACTGTATTGGTTGGCATACGCTGACTTCAAAGTATACGCTATCTTTTGACTAGCGTATGGTTGGTCAATTATTGCCATACGCACAGAGTCATTAATGGCTAAGAGCCGACTGCTGTCGTAGGGTAGAAGAAGAAGAGACTTTGACATGTCCGGAGATGGGTTTCCTTGGACACGCTATCTTGGCTAAGAACCAATTTTGTCAGCGTGACTAGGAGAAGCCACTGTTGCTGTATTCAGAGAAGCCGAGGAGTGCTTCGCTGAGGTTGGAGACGTGTTCTTGTCAGCGTGGGAAGTGACAGAAGCGTCTCGGGCCGCCTGAGAAGACTTAGGGACATAGACAGAATGTCCCTTCTTCTTGGCAAGAGAGAAGCGGAGGAAGCTGTTCGGCCCTCCTTCGCCTTGAGCATTTCTTCATAAGCAGATTGGTCGATATTGTACGACCATCGTCTTCTTCGTCGAACCGATCGACGAAGTATCGCATTGAGTTGTTATTGTCTCATTATAGGAGACAGCTTTCCCCAGCCGAGTCGCTAATTTGTTTTCCATAAATAAATTCTATTTATTTATTGTGTTTCTGAGAAAATTACAACTGTAGGAATCTGATTTAGAAGACGATCACTTTATCCCTTGGATGATACGATGAAGAAGGCTCGGATCTCGAAGAACTTGGACAGCAACTAGGCAATCTCTCTGTTCTCTCTGAATTAAATGTGGTGTCTGTTAAAGGTGGAGAAACTCTCTTTTATAGTTCTGGATAACTGCTCTGGGCATACGCTCAGTCAGTTACTTGACGTATGCATAACTGCAGGGACGCGTGGTGAATTTTGGTGGAGACACATTGGAGTACGGTTGAGAGTAGTGGAGTATATCCAGGAGAGATGGATGGCATGAATGCCATGTTGCATAACTTCTGAATGAGTGAGTAACCGAATACAGGACACATGAGACGTGTGTTGACTGTACATTTGAAGTAATTCTGAATGCATTTGCTTTGATACGCTATCTTTTGGAGAAGCATGACTAGCATACATTATCTTATTTGAAGAGGAGTCGTATGAAGTCCATACGCTGCCTTGATGAGGAGTCGTATAAAGTCCATACGCTGCCTTGATGAGGAGTCGTATGAAGTCCATACGCTGCCTTGATGAGGAGTCGTATGAAGTCCATACGCTGCCTTGATGAGGAGTCGTATGAAGTCCATACGCTGCCTTGATGAGGAGTCGTATGACTGGAGAAGTAGACACGTGGCTGTCCTCAATCTTCTCGAATACACCATATCTTCCAATAACTGACGAATATCTCTCGAGCGTCGTGTTGCAGATATGACGGCTGACAGGCTGTCAGAAATGACAGTAATGATGGCTGTGCATTTATGATGGCTAATGGGCTGTCCTCGTAAAAGACAAAATTAACTCTCGAAAATCCATACGACGGTTAATTCTCCTAAGACAGCTATTCTTTGCACGAAAGACGAAGTTTCAGATTCATTGTCCACTGAGTGTATGCTGTGCTGTCAGTAGAGAATTAATAAAATATTCACTGAGCGTATGACTTTTGTACTGAGCGTATGGCTTTTAGCTGAGCGTATGGCTTTTGGCTAACTTGGTCTTATGTCAGCGTGTCAGAAATTTTTTACACCCTACAGAGTTGTCACAATGGAGGCAGTCTAAAGTAACTTGTTGAATAAGGAGGTCCAGTGCAAGCAAGTTGAATCACTGTAGGAGTCCGTTCTGGTGGCTTTCTACGGGAAGGAAAGTCTCAAGTCACAGGCAAGGACACGGGTAGAGTTTTCAGGATCTTGTGACTGTGGACCACAAGGAAGTCTATTATCACTGTGCCGAAAGAGGTCATATCAAGAGGAACTGCATGAAGCTCAAAGCTGAGAAGGCAAAAGGCAAGTGTTATCCAGAGGTCATGGTTAAACCTAATTTTGATAATCGACTAAATTTTGATTTGATACAACTTATAAATAAACAAATGGAAGATGTTTCTTGCTGAACCTCGACGGTTGCGACATCATCAAAATTTGCCAAAGCAGGTTTTTTTTTCAAATTTATATATTTTGCTTTTTATTAAGTCTAAAAAATTTACATTGAGTCATACTTGCCACTTGGTCAGCTTCCTAGCCTCTCTATCAAAAAGCCAAAGCTTCTTCCGTTTGAACCATAAACAAAAAAAAACCCAGCTCAAACCTAGCCCAAATAAACCCAAATCAGATTTGGACCCTGCTAGATACAAAAGGACCAAACTCGGATCGAGTTTGGAATGAACTCGGACCGAACTCGGTCACCTTTGAAGTTACGTGTAGGCAACTCTGGAGGGGGTGAATAGAGTTTGTGTCAATAATAACCAATTAAAAATTCAACTCTATAACAAGTCCAGAAAGCAACTACCAAGAGAGTAAGTAATCAGAGTAGTAATGCGGAAATTAATAGAGATTAGAAGAGCATACGCAAACACAGCAATTTAACCTGGTTTCCTTCGTGGAGGACTAGTCCAGGCCTGAGAACTCTCGCTCAGGATTGAAATCCACTATTTGTGAAATAGGGTATACACACGTGCCTTTACTCAGAAGAGTTCGCCAACTTCTTACAACTTCGCAGAGGCGAAACTTGGAATTGTCCAAGTGATTTCTTTTCAACTCTTGCACAGAATTTTTAGCTGAATCACACTTGAGCACCTTGGGGCTTAGAAAGTTTTGGCTAGTAGATTGGAAGAGTAAGGCTTAGAATATATACGACTTAGAAGATTGAGAGTGAGAGATGATTTGAAATGAGAGAAATCAAGCCATATATACATGCTAGTCTTAGGAGAAAGAATTCGGCCAGAATTCTGTCTCAAATATTCAAAAATTTGAACGATGGACAGCCTAGATCAATGTGTTCCTAAAAATTAGCATCCTGAAATTTATGGGGCAGAGTTCGGCCCGAATTCTCATTCCCTTGGGCCAGAATGGTTATGTAGGCTAGAATGGTTTGGCTTGGTTCAGGGATTGTCTCGTTTGTATGGTGGAGGTTGAGATGACTCAGTGCGACTCAATGTACACGTTTAGACTCAATAAAATGAAAAATTATAGACTCAGTACAAGTACATTTCCATGTAACGACTTGTCGATGACGTCTGTGTGAATTTGATATGTTGTAGATGATGTTCTTGTCTTGAGCTCGATGTGTCATCTTGGATCATATCATATATCATTTTGTTAATTCTCTAAATTAGGTTGACTGTGATCCAGTTTGGGTCAACATTCTCCCCCATTTTGATAATTGACAATGATATTTGTATGTCGCAATCTTCATACCTGGACACATGTTGAAGGGAGTAAAGTAGTTTTTACATATGAAGTAGCTCCCCCACAAATAGATATGTCGGCTCCCCCATAAATAAATATTTCAGTTTTCTTCCTAATACAAAATTCTTATCCAAGCACAACACATAATATCCAACAACATATACAAGATCACATTAATCAAATATCTATTCTTCTCTCCCCTTTGTCACTTAGCAAAAAGAATCATAGCTCCCCCGTAAAGAGAGAGAAAAATAGGCAAAGTGAAGGTAGCAATCACACAACTATAACCATAACCAACCATTGATAGAGACATCTAGCAGTTTTGATAATGTAAAGTAAATAAACTAGAAGTCATACATAACAAACTGAAGTCATAAAACATAGTGGAAATAGTACTGAAAATATGAAATGAAAGAGCATAACTAAAAGTGAACATCAGCAGCAGCAGGTAGAAGGCCACAACCATCACGGAGCATGAAAACGGGATGGACCGACCGAATCAGATGGCTCACTGGCAGAGCGACGAGGATCAACAAACATCGCATCAGGATCCAAATACCGCATATGGTCGTCAATCTGGTAGCCTTCGCGAGAAGGGTCTCGACCCGTAGGAAACGGCATAGTGGGATATCGGGCCATGTTGTAGTGGATATCATGTAGGGTGTTGCTGATGGCGCTCATCTGTAGAGTGGTCCGATAGTCCAGCTGGGTGTAGCGGTCGTCTTCCAAATAGAAGTGGTCGCGCAACATGTCTCGAATGGAGTCGAGAGTAGCAAGAGGCTCAGGTTGTGGGGCATCTGAGTCAGAAGATTCCTCCTCAACAGAAGCAGGAGGAACAGGAGCAGGAGCAATCCTACGAGCCTTAGATAGATAGGCATGAGCTGCTAAAAACTGACACTCATCCAAAGGAATATTGAAGGCACGAATGTTCATCGGAAGATACATCGCATAAACAAGCGATTTTGGCTTCTTCCTTGCATCGAATCATCCATCCATCATCGTGAGAAAAAATTGAAGGGGATGGTGAAGTGAAGATAATAAAGGACGGTAATATCATAATAAGTAACCTCATCAGTAGATCCTACTTTCGGCAGGATGGAAGAAAAAATGATGCGATGATGTTCATAGAAATGGTTGTTGAGATACTTTGCCCAAAGTTTACGAGGACGGGTATTGGGTGCACACATCATGTCCTTGAACCCTTCAAGTGTTATATCACCAACAAATTGGAAATCACGAGCATTAACAATACGCTCCCAAGAATTGGGGTCAGGGAGTTCAAGATATTCAACTAAGTTAAAGTCATCGAACACAATATCAATGCCAGCGACCCGAGAGTCGATTCTTCGATCGTTGTTGGTCATTTTGCAATAAAATATTTGAATTGCATTGAGGTAAACGAGTGACGATGTGGACACAAGTTCATCAAGACATAGATCCTTGAAATTAGGATCAAATTCAGAAAATATTATGAAGTTAATAGGATGTCCTGGCACAACACTTCGTAAGCAAAAATCGGAGTACCACTCGTTAGAGGCTTCTAACGATATGAAAATATGCTCATTGTACGTGTTGGCATTGGGAGGAGGAGGGATTTAACAATTGGTGAATGGAATTTGGAGGAGGAAAATGAGGGTTTGATGATGAAGCTCCTTCACTCCTAATCCTCTTCCTCTATTAAAAAGTCTAGGAGCCATTGATAATAGTAAAAAAAAATGAAAAACAACAATGGAAGTGGAGATGGAGAACTAAGAGTTATACCTCAAAAAATAATGAAGGATGATGGAAGAGAATCATCCAAAACTTTGAAATCTTGAGTTTGAAGAGTGGAAAGCACCAATAAAGAGATTTCTAGGGTTAGGGAAAAACTTTGGAGAGAGGTTGAAGATAAGGGCAATGAGGAGAGAGAAGGCAAATTTGTGGGTTTAAGGAGTAGGGCCGACTGCACATGTTAAATCGTAGCCCTTAGATCAAATAGGATGGATGGCCAAGAGTGGCTGAGAGTTCTGGTACGCACTATACAGAGTTTGGCTCGAGTTCTGCCATAGTCACAGTTCGGCCCGAACTCTGTGAGGGTGGTTCCAGAACTCCAACAAGTAAAAAAATGTTGATAGAAGAGATAAAAGATGGTCTTGAATTAACAATAATAAATTTTATAAGCCAGAAAATAAATTAAACCTTGCGACAAACATTGTTAATCAATGATCAGTACAGGTGAATCGCCTCAGGTTAGCTGTAGGGACCGGATCCCAGCTAGCGGTAGTCCGAAGACTAGTACACCGTGTCGCTTAGGCTTTTACACCTTGTTGTCAGAAGGGCCCTTTCGGCTTGTACCCAAAATAATTGTACTATGTACGATTATGTTTTAATAATTATTTGTGCAGGTATAATTTATTGTATGACATTTTCATCCAAAATTCCTAATTCTCGAAAAAAAGTTGAAACGCTCTTCGGCAAGTAGTTTTGTGAAAAAGCCTGCTAGCTGATGATCAGTGTCAATAAACTCTAGATTAATAGTGCCATGCAATTGATGATCACACAGAAAATGGTATCTAATTTCTATATGCTTAGTACGTGAGTGACATACTGGGTTCTTAGTCAGGTTAATCACACTAGCGTTATCACAGAATATAGGTATGTGCTTAAAAAGTAAATTATAGTCTTCAAGACTTTGCTTCATCCACAAAATCTGAACACAACAACGTCCTACAGCTATGTATTTAGCTTCTGTTATAGAGAGTGCTACAAAATTTTATTTCTTACTAAACCAAGAGACTAAAGCCTTACCTAATAAATGACACATGTCGCTGGTACTCTTACGGTCGACTTTGCATCCAGCAAAATCTGTATCGAAATATCCGATCAAGTCAAAGGATATGGTTTTGGGATACCACAAGCCACCGTAACAGTCCTTTTAAGGTATCAAAAGATACGTTTAACTGCGGTCATGTGTGATTCCTTAGAGTTGGCTTGAATGAGTACACAGGCAAGCACTAAACATGATGTCGGGACGACTAGCAGTTAAATAAAGTAGACTACTAATCATGTAGGAACGAAGTCGTAAAGCAGAATACTCTAGAGGGGGGTGAATAGAGTAGGCAGCGAAATATTTCTAATTAAAAACTAGTTAGCAGTAAGATCACAGAATTAAATCAATAATCATAAAACAATAACTGCAAAAGAAATAAGATCAGAAGGCAAACGCAAACTCAGCGATGTATACTGGTTTTCCTCTTGTGAGGACTAGTCCAGTCGGAAGAACTCTAGCTTCCAGTTGAATCCACTATTAGAAAATCTGCAAGTTTTTATACGAAGTCCTTGCAACTTCTACAGACGCGAGCTTTGATACGAAGAACTCGACCAACTTCAATTTTGAAGAGTCTTTCTTCAATCAAGCCTCTGATTACAATTTCTCTGAAATCTTCTAGACCGTACCGTACCGACAAATTTACTAGAGAATTGTAACTGGCTTGGGATTGAAAATGAAAGCTTTTTAAAACTCTTTGGAAAGAAACGTAAGCTTAGAAGAGAAGAGATGAAAGTGAATGAGTGATTTGAAATGATCAGAATTCTTCTCTATTTATAATTTTTCCAAAGGCAGAACTCTGGTAGAATTCGGGCAAAATTCGGACAGAACTCTATGTAACAATCCGCAATTGAAGGGAGACCAAGTTTTTCAAACGTTCGAAAATCAAACGGTCACTAACCGAACTCTGGCCGAACTCAGGCCGTGTTCTGTCAGGGTTCGTCAGGGTTATTTTAAAAATGATTTTTGGGCTTTTTAAAATCCTTCAGAAGCTTTTATAATAAGGGATGTTTTTCAAAAATATATGTCATTTTTAAAAACAATTTTGGATAGCCTATTTGCCAGTACGACTCGGTGTACAATGTATTCCTAGACTCAATAAAAGTAAAAATTATTACATAAAGAAATATAGTCTCGAGTGGCAAACATAGCTTCGGTCTTGAACTGAGTAGATATCCGACCTTGATCAGTGTCCAAGTATCCAAAATGTCTTAAGTAAACATCTGAGTAGCTCCGTATATCGAGACAGAGTTTGATCAATTATTAAAATCATGTTTGACCATGACTAATGGGCCAACAATCTCCCCCATTTTGATAATTGACAAACCTTGACCGATATAACATCTTCGATCAATAAGATTTAAAAGATAATCAAAATTGTATTATATCCTGAAAAATATTCCTGTAACCTGCATAAGATGTTAGATCTTATTTCTCTCCCGTTGTCACTTAGCAAAAATAATTGTAAAGAGAGAAGCTCCCGCAAAATATATGCATAAGAACAATCGTTGAAGAAATATAAACATAATAAATAGAAAAACAACATTTCATAGGCAGTTAATATTTTGTGGGCAGTTAATATTGAAGCTTAAAGAGATAGTTCTATGAGAAATATGAAAAATACTGAACTGAAAAATATGCTAAAAACATGTTCACAGAATATCATATCAGACAAACACAATCTCAATGCAAAATAAACTAAAAAGATGGAGTACTAATAATAACTTAGAATATCGGAGCATTTCCAAGTAACAAAGACATAATCAAAGTCTCAAAAAGTGATCATCTAGACAAAATACAGTACGTCTAGATCACAAATCATCTTCATCATCATCAACATCAGTAGTAGTCCTAGCATGACCACCATGTCCAGAAGGACCAGCTCCAGATGTGCCAGCTCCAGAGGTGTGTAGAGTAGCACCCGAATCACAGTACCAATTATAAGCGTTCCCTGGCTGGAACAGAGAATGGACCATCTCATCCTCAATGCGATAACCAGATATAGCTGGGTCTCTAGGAAGAGAACTGGCAGAATGACCCGTCTAAGCAAATCGGAGATCGGCAAACGAGTTGGCAATAGCCTGGAATCGAGTCACGTCACAGAACTCATGTTCCCTAGAAATGTCAACAAAGAAAGTCTGCATATCTGAAAGGTGCTGATGGATACCCTCAAAAGTTATAGGGTAGGTCTGAGGAGGAACGGGGGCAGTAGGAGCAGGAGCAGCAGCAATAATGCGACGAGAAAGCTGAAGATACTTGGGCTCAGGGTCCAGAGCGCAAGTGTATAAATCGATATCAAAATGTTAAAAGATTCGAGGGATAAGCATCGCATAAGAGAGATTGCGGTCTCTTCCACGATATCTTCCCATCATCTGGATGATAGTCTTAGGGGCAAAAAAGGAATCCCCTTAAGAATGTGATAGAGGACAGATAACTCTAGTGCAGTGACATCATCTTTCGAAGTAGATTTTAGAAGAATAGTAGAATAGATGATGTGATATAACTCATAGTTAAATAAGTTCAAGTTATTAGCCTTAAACTTCCAGTACGAGTACGTGCTGGCGCACAAAGCTCATTCTTGAAACTAACAAGAGTCGTGACCTCGGGAAAGTCGAAGTCGGTGATGTCATCGAGTAGGGCACCTTCGTTTGGAATACCAAGGATTTTCGCTAGTAACACATCATCGAACTCGATATCGATCCCGCCAACACGAGTTCTTGCGGTAAAAGTGTCTAACACGAAGTTACAGTAAAATAGTCGAAGGGCATTAGTAGCTATAGGGAATTATTGGGTAACGAGACGGTGTAACCCTAATACCTCAAACAAAGGACGATGATCTGGAAATATAGTCCATTTGATGGGAGCGCCTGTACATATTGTACGCATGACAAAATTGGCATACCATAGCAAAGTTTGATCATGAGTTTGAAGTAAAACTCATCTGATACGTCGTCAACCGATTGGACCGAAGAAAAGAGGGAATTCGCATTCGGATCTGAAGATGATGCCTGTTCACTGGCATTAGTCTTATTCCTCTTGAAGGATTGAATTCCTTAGGCATGTTTTCCCAAAACTAGATAACCCTAAAAATTTAAAAGTGGAGGAAAGAAGGAGTTATACCTTCCGAGAATCAAGTATGTTGTAGAGGATGCGATTCTCCTCACAAATCCAAATTTTGGATTGATTTCTCCACGTAGATTGGAAGGAAAGGAGTGGAGAAGAGCTAGGGTTTGGGGGGACCTTCGACTGCTGCTGCTGCTGTTTATATGAAGTTTGGAAGAGATGAAGAGGGGGGGCCTCGAGTTCTGACTTAAAAACTTACATCACCAACAGAACACTGGCCGAATTCGGACCGAATTCGGTCCGAGCCGAATTCTCCTAGGGTTCTCCTGGGTTTTTAAATAAAATTTGTGGGCCACATCCTTTTCATCAACTCATTTCAAATATTTAATTCAAAGTTTAGTAATTTTAAACTTCAAATAATATCATTAATATTATTTTATAAATTAAATTTTGTTACTCAGCGTCTGTTTCAGATTAATTGTAGGAGTATTGTCCCAGCTAACGGGAGTTCACCTGTAAAACCCCCAAATTTCTACTATATTTTTTTAATTTTGGTAGTGATTTAAAATTTTATTATTGTACGTCGTGTAGTCGTATTGTACGTCGTGTATGAAATTTTTATTTTTCGTAATTGCTCGACGAGTGCGAATATGTGCGAGCGTACATATTTTTATAAAAAAATGTTCCTATTTTGAAGTGATGTATATAATTACTATTTGTGCCATTTTACCAAATTCATAAGTTGTTATTTTAAGCCATCTCTTTCTAACATTTATTAATAATAAATTTTATTTCATTGTATACTAGAAAAGCATAATTTTGTATAAATAATTATGCATGCATATCTCATAATTAATTATTAGTTTATTTTTAATTAATAATGTAATTTCAAATTATTATTATATGTATTTTTGGAAAACATATTTCGAAATTATTGTGGCGATTTAAACCTTGATTTGAAATTTTGGATTTATTTAAATAGTTAAGTATTTGTAATTTGATTTATCCTATTCAATTTTAAACTAAAATTTAATTTAATTTAAATTGGATTTGTATTTAGATTTGGATTTGATTTTAAATTAAGTAGAGAATTATCTAATTGGGTTTTAAATATTTCTAAATCCTATCCAAATGGGAATTGCCACATCCTATAAATAGGCAGGTACTCCTCCATAACTTTTATCCTCCACAAAATTCCACAAAGTGCACGTGCATCGTGTCGGTGTCCATCTCTTCCGTGTCAGCCGTGACAGCCTCGGGTCCGACCCCGGTGGCTTTCCAATAAGTATTCTTTTTTACATATACAAAATTCTTTCCTCTCCTCTGTGTCGATAACCCGACACGTTAAATATCAAATCCCTAAACCCTAATTCCCAATTTTATTCTAATCCTAACCCTAACCCTAAAACCTAATTGTTGCAGGCCAGCCACTTCCCTGCCGCTCGTCGACGACCATCACCCATCCCTCGTCGTTCCTTCACCACCATCGTCAGCATCCTGACCAAAACCCGCCCCCGACCAGCACCGAGCCACCCCGACACTGCCCCGACCCCCTATTTTCGACCCCTGCCAACCAGAACTACCACCACTCCTTTCACCGCCTCGCCGCCTGGACTAGCTCGGACCACTCCGGCCAAACCCCAGCCTACCACCACCAACAGAAAAACTTCGGCCATCCGAAACACCACCGCCACCACAACCGAAGAAAAACCCCAAAAATTAAACCCTTAGCTTAAAGTTGAACGCCGCCACCGTGCGTCGCAGCGAGCTCACCGCCGTTGGGCCTCCAGCACGACCCCTGGCATCCGTCGCCTCCATGGTCGGAGACCCGAACCCGTCCGCTCCATCTTTTCCTCTCCGCTGTGCCCAATATCGCCGTCCCTCTCCGCGTTTGCTCCGCCTCCCGACCCCGACGCGACGAGCACCGCCGTCGCCACCCGCGTCGGAGGCGCGTGCACCCCTCCACGATGTTCCTCTGTCGTGGATCTCGGCCGCCCGAGCCTCACCACCTCTCAGCTCTCTACACCGCCTCATCTTCCTCCACCTCACAGACCCACACTCACCGTCCGCCGAAAACCCTTTTTCCTCTCCGCCGGCCGTCCCTTCTCTCCGCTCCGCCGCATTGAAGCCCGACGACCGCCGCGCTCCTCCCTCCTCTTCCACTGCTCCTCTATCAAAAACCCTCTTCTTCTCTTCCTCCTCTCCTCCGCACCACCGCTCCTCGCCCCCTCTCTCCCGCAGCTCCGCGCGTCCGCTCGACGCCCAGCCTCCTGCCGCCGCTGCTCTCTCCCCGCTCTCCCTCTCTCTTCCCGACTCCTTCTCTTCTCCTCCTGCTTTTTTGTTTTTTTTTGTGAGTCAATGACTGTCTCTCTCGGGAAGAGAGAACAGTTATTTATTATTATTATGATTATTATTATTATTATCATTATTATTAGGATGATTATTATTTATTATTATTATTATTATTTTCTATTATTATTATTATTATTATTATTATTATTATTATTATTATTATTATTATTATTATTATTATTATGGTGAGCATCACAGTGCTGCTGTTCCTTTTATATTCTTATTATAAATTCTATTATTTTGCAAAATTTTATTATATTAGGGATAGCATACAATGTTCTATGATACAAGTATGTGATAGAGGTATTATTATATATATATATATATATATATATATATATATATATATATATATATATATATATATATATATATATATATTGGCCTATGAAAATATAGTTTCAAAAATTATAAAACAATGTTCGATGTTTTAAATAAAATATAGTTTCACTACCTCAAATTATATTTTTACAAAGTTGATATTTTAGTCTAAAACAATTTATGATTCTTTCAAATATTCTCTTAGAAATTATTTTAACTAATAAAAAAATATAATTTCCAGTATTACAATTATTTCTTAAATAATATAAGTATTAAGTCTACGCAAATTCTTCTCTTATCAATTCCTTTCCGTATCTGAGCCCAGTATTCCTATCCCCTTGCCAATTCTGAACTTCATTATGTCGACCCTAACTAATTGGACTGTCCTGGACCCAATGGAACCGTCCGTGCCACCACCCGAGGTCACCATGTATAATTGTTGCACCGAAGTCGTAGTTCGTGCCACCGTGATCATTGCAGTACACCAGGCGTCCTACCAGGCAAGACAACTTGCCATTTGCTGTTTAATTATTTTAGCTCATATTTCATGCATTACTTATTTTCTTTATGCAAAATAAACTGTGATACATGGCATAACCTGTTAGAACTTACTGTTCATTTATATTTCCTGCTATGTATTATTTTTTTACACATTAAACCTAGATTTAAGGGACCACCTTTGTGTGTTGCATTCATTGGCCTTGACACGTTGTACCACGAAGTTGTGTGTCGCATGTAGAACACGGACGTGCATGATTGGCTGGCCACCAATATGTACAAGCCGTGCGATAGGAATAACCGCTAATAGAGGTTGCATGCTAGTTTGACTTAGCGGTTATAGTGGTTTGTGTTGTGGATACAACATAATAGGTATTGGGCGGGAAGGACAATTCCTTAGCATATGGGCTTCGATGCACTTTTCCTTGTGACCCGGACTCTCCGCTGGAGATACGGGATTGATGACCCATGTTTACTGACGGCCACTGACGATTCTGCGAAACGTCATGCTCTTACTGATGGGGCCTCTGGTGCCCAAGGGGGACTACGCCGATCCTATTAAGCCAGGGCCCATGCGTAGGAAGGATTGTTCTTAACTACATATAACTTAGAACAGTAGGCTACCTTTATCCGTTAGGTACGAGTACTTTTGGTTTGAGTACTTGTATCTGATCGTGGCTTGGAACAATAACTTGTCGCGGATTAGTTCATCACATCTTATCCTTGTTTGGTTGTAGGTGTGACTTACTACTTCGATGAGAAGGTATTGAACCTTGTTGGGGTTCGGATACCATATTGGATTCTTAGCATGGAAAGATACGTCACCGTGAATTAGTTTACCATCTCCTGTCCTTGTTTGGTTGGGGGGATGGTACGCTCGTTCAGTAGGTGTGTATTGGACCATGTTATAATCCAATTGACTTATTTATTTGAGCAATATTTATTCAGTTTATATGGCATGATATTATGTGTCTTGTTACGTCCCTCTGAGGACCTGGTTATCTCCCCAGGTGTGTGCTATTGTCTTTCGCAGGTGTTCTAGCTCTAGCCGTGATCATTGCTTCTCTATGAGGATGATTGCACTTGGATCGTCTTTGCTTCGCTCGCCAAATTCATTTTTTTCTCATGTATTTTATCCTTTATTTGTTGGTAGTGGATTTGTCTCCGTCCAACATATTGTATCAAGATAATTCATTCTCTTTATATGATATCTTTTATTCATTTATTTTGTGTGGATGAGATTAGTTTTGGTTCTACTATATTTTACAGCTTATGTATTTATACGAGGCTTCTATATATTGGAGTATACTTCGAATGAATACAGCTGGCATATCTACGTTCCTAGTCCTACGTATTTTGGGACTGAGGCGTTACATCACCGGAGAACAATTAAGTACCGCTTCGCTTCGACCATAGTCGTGGTGACAGACAGACTCTTTGTAGGCTTGTCTCGAAAACAATTATTGAGTATTAAAAAAATTAATTAATAAAACAAAATTAATTAATATTATTGATATCTAAAATTACTAATTCTCGACGTAAATAATTGAAACGATCTTCCGCTAGATGTTTTGTAAAAATGTCAGCCAATTGATTCTGTGTGTCTATGTATACAAGGTCTATATCTCCATTTTGTTGATGATCTCTAAGAAAATGATGTCGAATCTCGATATGCTTAGTACGAGAATGACATACAAGATTCTTAGTCAAATTAATAGAACTAGTATTATCACAGAAAATGGGTATGTGTGTAAAATATAATCCAAAGTCTTCTAAAGTTTGCTTCATCCATAACATTTGTGCACAACAACGTCCTGCGGCAATATACTCAGTCTCAGTTGTTGATAATGCGACAGAATTTTGTTTCTTGCTAAACCAAGATACTAGGGCTTTTCCTAGGAAATGACATGTATCGCTGGTACTTTTCTATCTACTTTGCATCCAGCAAAATCAGCATCAGAATAACCGATTAGGTCAAATGACGTGGTTTTAGGATACCATAAACCGATAGAAGAAGTGCCTCTAAGGTATCGAAAGATATGCTTAACTGCGCACATATGTGATTTTTTTAGGATTGGCTTGAAAACGTGCACACAAGCAAACACTAAACATAATATTAGGTCGACTAGCAGTTAAGTACAGTAAGCTACCGATCATACCTCGATACTTACGTATGTCGACGGGTTTGCCTTGTTCATCAATATCAAGCTTGGTTGAAGTCGCTATTGAAGTGCTAAGTGGTTTGACTGCTTCCAGGTCGAACTTCTTTAATAAATCTTTTGTGTATTTTGCTTGATTTATGAACGTTCTATTATTGGTTTGTTTGATTTGCGGTCCGAGAAAGAATTTTAGCTCTCTCATCATGCTCATCTCAAACTCATTCTGCATACACTTTGAAAATTCTTGACAAAGAGATTCATCAGTGGATCCAAAAATAATATCATCTACATAGATTTGAATCAAAAGAAGATTGTTATTCAAAGATTTTATAAACATTGTAGTGTCAACCTTTCTACTTGAAAAACCATTATCAAGTAGAAAAGAGCTTAGACGATAGTACCAAGCACGAGGGGCTTGTTTCAAACCGTATAAGGCTTTCTTCAACTTGAAAACATAATCAGGATTTTTGAAATCAGTAAAACCTGGAGGTTGAGCTACTTAAACTTTTTCTTTATAAAACCATTTAAAAATGTGCTTTTAACATCCATTTGAAATAATTTGAAATTATGAAAATATGCAAATGCACATAACATGCGAATGGATTCTAATCTCGCAACTGGGACATAAGTCTCATCGTAGTCTATACCTTCTTCTTGATTGTATCTTTGAGCTACGAGTCGAGCCTTATTACGAGTCACTAAACCATTCTCGTTCAGTTTGTTTCGGAATACCCAACGGGTGCCAATGACCGGATAATCAATGGGCTTGGAAACAAGTTCCTAAACTTGATTTTGTTCGAATTGGTTTAATTCCTCTTGTATAGCATCTAACTAAAAATTATTACTACATGCTTCTTCAATATTTTTGGGTTCAAGCTGTGAGATAAAAGCAACACAGAAAGCTACATCTTTATTAGAGGAATGAGTACTTACACCCTTGGTAATCTCACCAATTACCAAGTCCTTTGGATGATCTGCCAAGAATCTCATCTCTTTTGGCATATCCTCAGGATTGCTGGTTCCGACTTCTGGTTCTGTATGTGATTTGCTTGAAGACTCAGCTGGTGCTTGGTGTGAAGGTTCTACATTTTTATGTAAAGGTTTTGCAGTAGCTGTACTTGGTGTACTTGCATCTTCATTATCGTCATCGACTGAATGTTGATTTAGTTCATCAAACTTAACTTTAATTGATTCTTCGATGATCATAGTTCTCTTATTGAAGACTCTGTATACTTTCCTCTTGCCGCATAACCTAAAAAGATACCTTCATCGGCCTTTTCATCAAATTTACTTAGGTTGTCTTTAGTATTAAGAATAAAGTATTTACAACCAAATATCTTAAAATATGAAACAGTAGGTATTCTATCAAACCATAACTCATAGGGAGTCTTCTTCGATATAGGTCGAATCAGAACCCTATTGAGAATATAGCACGCTGTATTGACAGCTTCAGCCCAAAAGTATCTAGGTAGACTAAACTGGTTCAACATTACTCTAGCCATTTCAGATAGTGTCCTGTTCTTACGTTCCACAACTCCATTTTGTTGTGGAGTCCTAGGGCAGGAAAACTCATGCAAATAACCGTGTATGTCACAAAATTGTTTGAACTCTGCATTCTCAAATTCGCCGCCATGATCACTACGAATACGAGTAATCATGAAACCTTTTTCATTTTGTACTTTCTTACAAAAGGTGACGAATTCTGACAAAGCATCGTTCTTGCGTGCAAAAAAATATACCCATGTGTATCTAGAAAAATCATCTACAATGACAAATGCATATAACTTACCACCTAGACTAGCAATTCTACTAGGTCCAAATAAATCCATATGCAATAATTGTAGAGGTCTAGTGGTACTTACAACGTTCTTGGACTTAAAGACGGATCGGGTAGCTTTGTTCTTTTCACATTCGCTATATACCATATCCTTCTTGAAAGATATGTCCGGTAAGCCGCGTACCAACTTCTTTGTGGATAGTTTTGAAATTTTTTCAATATTTGCATGACCGATTCTCATATGCCATAGTTGACTCTTAATACTCTTAGCCATCATGCATCTACCTGCTTTGTTAGCATCTTCTAACAGATAGAAAACATATATGTTGTCTTCCCTGATATCTTCAAAGATAGTATTGCCAGTTGATCTATCAACTATAGTATATTTGTCTTTGACGAAGTTAATGCCATAACCGTGATCAGCTAAATGGCTTATGCTGAGAAGATTATGTTTTAACTCGGTAACTAGACAAACATCTTTAATCACAGGGTAGGGAGCCTTACTAATGTCACCGATACCGATTATGTACCCTCTCAAATTATTACCGAAGGAGACGCATCCTTCTTTATTCTTCTTCGACATTATTGCGAATAATGATGCATCACCGGTCATGTGTCGTGAGCAATCGCTGTCGAGGATCTATTTGCTTCAAGCATGTGAAGGGTGTCCCACCTATAAAACAGTTTGTAGATAAAATTCTTGGTACCCATTTCTTATAGGGTCCTGACATGTTAGTCTTTGGTATCCATACATAAACATTTAAATCTACTAACTTTCTGATTCTACATGCAGAGGATATATAACCAATGAGGCCACAATAATGACATTTTGCATGTTGAGTGTTGAAAGTTATGTGAGGTGCATGATTGGTAGGTTTTGGTTTTCTAGTATAGAAAAATGCTTGTCTATTGTCTTCTTGGGCAGTGGTTTGGTATGGTTTGGTCTGACAGTGTTTGGTTTGGGTGTGTTTCGATGATTCGGTAATTGACACGTGTTAGAATAGGAAACAGCAACTTCAGGCCGTTTTCCTAAACTAATTTTCAACTTTTTGGAGGTGTCATATAATCTAGTATAATCAGATGTAAGTGTTTCCATTCTGACTTGTGCACACTGGAGACTCTTTCTCTTCTTAGATAGGTCTTCCTTTAGCCGGATGATAGTTTGGTCTTTTTCTTCGAATAACTTGGTAGTCTCGTGTAACAACAGCTTAATAGAAGAAAGCTCACCAGACTCAATAGAAGAAACATTATTTTTAACATCAGTTAGTTGGTCGATAAGTCTTTCTATCTCACCTTTGTACTCTTTAAGTACCTTCTTAGAGGTTTCATATTTACTACGCAGTTTTCTGTAGTCATTTAACAGGTCATTGAAAGCCTCTCCTAGTTGCTCAAAGGTGAAATCATCATAAGGATCAAACAAAGGATTAGTGGTTACCTGATCGCAAGCCATCAAGCATACATTTACAGCGTCATCCGATTGTTCGTCTTCTGAGTCGCTAGCTTCGCTCTTATGCCATATGTGTAATGCCCCAGAACCAGAATACTGGAGAACGGGGGCATACATAGCCAACTACGTATAATGAAATGGAATATACCTCACTATACGGTCATGGCTGTCTATATATATGAGGGTTTAACTATAATCCATCAGTCTCCTATGGTCAATAACAAGCCTAAATGTCTCAATCTCAAGCAAGCAAGTAAAGTTACAAGATGTAAGATCACCAAATATACAATAGTAAGGCGTCCCAAACATTACATATTCAGCTGATCATGAAGCTAGTCGTTACAAAATGTGAGGACTAGCAAGAGTTTAGTCATACATGATCAACCCTAGGATCTGTCAATCATGTTACAGCCCGTAGGCAGACAGTAATAAGGTATGCAATACGAGCTAACAGGTGCTCGCCGGCAAAATGCCTCAAAATAAAAAATTTACAATAGAGTGGGAGAGCCAAAAATAAATCCACTCGTTGTCCTGGTTACGCCTGGTGGTCACCATCGGGCTGGAAAGTCGGTAGATCCTCTGGAGCTGCTCCGAAATCTGGCCATACAAAACCTGCTGGGTCAGATCCCAGAAAGAGCAAGTGCCACAAAGGAGGCTTCACTTAAGAACTAAAACCAGCAATTAGCACAAGAATATAAATAAATAATAAGAACTGGACATACGAAAAATCAGGATAATATACAATGAGATAACCATGGGACTATTCAGATAACCAGGTTACAACCCGTAAACCAAACAAGGACCGGTGTTGTAGCCCTTTATCTGAACGGAACTTGGTTTCTCCACCATTTATCGGTAAAACAAATCTAAGAAATCAGGTCATGTAAAAATCTTGTACAGGCTCAGGACAGGACTAGACATGATTAGACTCCATCCAATCATTCACGGCTAAACAATAAGTACGGCTTGATACTTTAACTAACTGGGGTTATCACAGGCCTAGTTACTAGCAAGATGCAGTGAGATTATTCCAACAGCCACAAGTCCTGCAGAACATCTAGGCTATTCGGACGCAATTAGGGGTTGAGTTCATGTGGGTACATCATCCAGAAAACGTATGTACCCTTAAGTAGCTTGGAGGGTGCAACACATGACAGTGTGCTGGAAATGTGCCCTATTCGACGGCAGGCTACAGATCCCAAGTGGGGCGCCCAGATAACGGAATTGCCTGTAGCTGGAGAAATCTCTTCATGACTACTGGATTATTCTAGTTATTAGCCTTAGTTGTATTCAGTAGGTATCCCTGACCGTGGTACTCAGGGATTCCTGTCCTAGACATGATGCACATATTACCGGTTCAATTATACAAAAGCAATCATCCATAGTGTCCAGGCCATTCAAGCTTGTCATGACATGCTAGCCGTTGCAACAGCCTTCGAGATATATATATCATGTCATGTTCACTGTCAGGAATGTGCCACGTCGGGCCACTATCATGTCATGTCATTGTCAAAAGTACACCACAACGGGTCACCATCGTGTCAGGGAACACACTTAAATTAATATGGCACAAACATACATTTAGTAATTAAATATTAACAGGGATAAGGGCTATGGAGGACTCATGCGGCCCAGAAAAAATTTGCCGTATAAAATTGCCATGCGGCCAGCCAATAAATATTGTCACTATATAATATACGGCCACACAATTAATTGCCATGCAGCAACCAGCAAATGAGGGCCATGCGGCCATAAATTAAAACCAGGCAATAAAGCAAATGCATGCAAGCAATTAATTAAATGGCCATGCGGCCCAAGCAGTTGGCCATGCGGCCAAAGCAAATATTTGCTAATGCATTGGAGCTTATGCAGCCATGCAATTTAGCTAATAGCC
The DNA here is from genome assembly GCA_029216955.1 of Iris pallida. Taxonomy (NCBI): domain Eukaryota; kingdom Viridiplantae; phylum Streptophyta; class Magnoliopsida; order Asparagales; family Iridaceae; genus Iris; species Iris pallida. The sequence goes on along the minus strand of JANAVB010038018.1, from coordinate 14,788,829 downwards.
TATACGGCCATGCGAAATCTAATGCACTAACTATTGACCTATGCGGCCACCCAATGGCTAATGGCCCATGCGGCCATGAAATTGGCCTATGCGGCCAAAGCTAATTACTAATGGCCATGCAATAATTGTTAAGGCCAGCAAAAGCTTGTAATGCTTAAAGGGGTTTGTATGCGGCCAAAGCAGATATTTAATGGGAGGATGGAGCATATGCGGCCAATTAATTATTAGGGGCCATGCAAGTCAGCCAATAGCCTATGCGGCCATGCAAATATCTAATGGCCTATGCGGCCAAACAAATGGCCAATGCATGCGGCCAAGCAAATATTTAATGGGAGGGGGGAGCATATACGGCCAAGCTATTATATGGAGGGGGTAGCATTATGCGGCCAGGCAAATACTAGGCCATATGCGGCTAACAAACAATTCCATGCGGCCAATATAAGATTGGACATACAAGCAAATGTTAAATGCATGCAAGCAAGTACATGCAATTAAATAATAAAAATATACATGCAAAATGGCCATGCGACCAAGGTTATTAAATGATCATGCGACTCAGAGCTAACAATGCTCATGTGGCCAAAAGTGTAATTAATGGCTTCCACAGAGAACATGTACATGAAAAATACCATAGCCTCCATGCTCCACCACACAATAATAGGAACCCAAATCTAGACTCCCGTAGGTCAAATTTGGGCAAAATGGAATTCTCTACATCAAGGAACCATCAAATAGCAAAAATATACAGGTTTAATAGATCAAAACTCATGAAAATTGAAAATACCACAAAGCTAGATTTACAAGAAATTAACTACGGAAATGAAAAATGCTAAGTACTAAAGTGGGTTAGAAATACATGAGAAAGACAGTGGAACCATAAAAATAGAATTCCTCCATGAAACAAGATACACTTGCCTAAACCTTCCTGGTAGGTGGAGAGAATTAATGGAGGAAGAAGAAGAAGAAGTGAATGAGGAGAGAGAAAGGGGGTTGGTGGCTTAAATGATGGATGGTGGTAGGTGGGGTTCATGCTAACCCAAACCCAACCGAACCCAACCAAACAAAACCAAGCCAAGCCAAGCCAAGCCACACCAGAATGAGCCCAAAATAAGCTAAATCAGGATCAAGACAAGCATGACAAGTCTAACTACAGGTCAAAATTTCGTACACGTATACAAAATACGTAATACGAACCATGGGCATTACAATATGCTTGTATTGGCATACTTCCTTGATGTAGATCTCTTCAGGTAGCCTTTGTCATATTTGCTACTTTTTCTTGTTAATGATGATGCTGTTAGACAATCTTTCTTCATATGTCCTTTCTTCTTATATCCATAGCAAATAGGATCTTTCTCGTTGTTGTTGCTATTGCTGTCTTTTGTTCTTCTGTTGAATCTCATAAACTTTTTGAATTTTCTTATCAGAAGAGCTTGATCTTCAAAGTCAGAGTCACTGTCGTCAGAATCATCTTCGACAGTTCTTCTATGTTGAGCCTTGAAAGCGATCGACTTCTTTAACTTCTCCTTTAGTGTAGCATCTTCAAAGTCTTGAAGTTCTAACTCGTGAGTGAGTAGCTTACCCATGAGTGTTTCCAGAGATATTATTGAGAGGTCGTTTCCTTCAATGATTGTTGTAGCCTTTAGAATCCAGTTCTTCGAGAGAGCTCGTAGAAGTTTGCGAATCTTCTCATGGTTACTGTATTACTTGCCTAATGAAGACAAAGGATTTACAATATCCAGGAATCTTGTAAACATCTGAGTGACAGATTCATTTGGCTTCATCTTGAACGCCTCGTACTATTGAGTAAGTCTGCTGATCTTTAACTCCTTGACTTGCGTTGTTCCTTCGTGGGTTACTTCGAGAAGTTTTCACACTTCATTCGATGTTGTGTAAGTCGATACCCTGTTAAACTCAGCTCTGTCTAAAGCACAAAATAAAGCGTTAATAGCACGTGCGTCAAGACTGGCCTTTTTCTTATCATCCTCAGTATATTTATCATGGGATTTATCAACTAAAACTCCTTCAACAGTTATACGAGTGTCACTACCACATTTTTGACTTAAAGGTATTTTGGTCATTTTGGCTTTTTGGTGTTTTTGAATTTTTATTATTTAAATATGTGCTAATTGTTGGTTTAAGGATTGACCTAGAAACTTAGCCTAATCTAGATTAGCCTTGAATGATTAGGTTAACTAGTCATGAGATAACTACTAATATCTAGATATTATATAAAGATATTTTACTCTAAGATATTTATGGAAAGTTAGCCTATGACATTTGAACCAATGGGAATGCCTAGAATTTGTTGGACAAACCTTAGCCACTCATCAAGACCTAAAACCTAGCCCTAATAAATCTATGGCAGCCATTAAACACCCCTCCCCCTTCCTATAAAACAATCCAATTAAAAACCTTAGCCTCTCTTTACACCCCTTTAGAACCCTAATAGTTCCTTCTCAATTTTCCTTCCCTAATATCCAAATCAAGCCAAATTGATTCAAATCAATTGCAACATCACCCTCTATAGTAGTAGAGGCTAGTTGGGGCTTGGTAGCTAGGGTTTGAAGTGCTTGGGTGAATTGAAGTTCAAGAAGAACCCTCAACCTCACATCCTATTTCATTGAGATTCAATCTCAATAGGTAAACCCCATGAAACCCTAGTAAATTGTGTTTTATTTTCATGAATGCATGCAAATAGGTATACCCTAGTTGTAGGAATAGTTTGGTGCTATGTAGTGTCAATTTCGTGTCCGTATCAGACACGTATCAGTAAAATTAAGAATGTGTTCGACGAAATGCCTGTGAGAATAAAATGTTTTTAATTTCAAAAATTAATTGAAAGGAAAATTAGGTCTTGTATTGTAGATCGGGAATCCTGAGGACTGAGTCAAATTTTTGGTGTCCTCGTGTCCAAAATGGATACGCACATTCACGTGCAGACACGGTGGCAGTGCCTTGCTGCCACGCGTGTAGTACTCACTGCACAGGCCATTAGGAACCACCAAATTTGGTGTGGGACTCGGGGCAGTGACTGACAAGTCACTCCCCAAGTTTCAGGACTCCTAGTGTCGTGTCGGACACGAATTTTGGCATACACCGATATTGTACTGTAATGTACACGCGAATTATTCTCACTGATACGGTCTTCGCGTCGGACACTGACACGTTTTGGACTCGATGCAGAGTGTTGAATCTCTAGCCTGAGACCTCAGCTACCTATGGACACGTGTACGAGCCCCTACGTGCTTCGTGTTGTGACCTAGGTCGATCGACATGGCTGCACGAGCCTGTGCACAAACTGTGCACTGCTAATTCGAATCTAGTTTTCTTATTTGCCTTGGACACTTCGTGTCCACTCTTGTGGACACGAATGACACCCTGGACACGTGTGTATGTGGGGGGAGGACACACCTACATGCCTGATTGTTAATTTTGTGGGTTTTAGGATTTCGAAATAGGATTCTCTGATACATGTTCAGTTTCAAAAATTTCAGTGTTAAATACGAATTAATTGTAATGATGTAAATTTGATGATGTATTAACATATGTACATATCTGAGTGATGTTACACAGCAGGGATTCAATGATTTGTTTTGGGTTTTGAGATGGGAAGTTCATGTTTTCAGAAAGGTTAACTGAGATTTTGTTTCACAGGAAACCTGAGATTTAGTATCGGTTTGAATAATTGGTTTCCCTTTCCCTTTTAACTGAGTTCATGAGATGTTTAAACTTGATATTAGTTAGATTTTAACTTGAATTATCAACTAAGATGTTAACTGAGATTCTAAATGTTCATGTAACTAAATGTGGTTTGATTCAATGTTTAGTGGTTTACTTAGTTTCGAAATGAATAATCATGTGAAATGAGATGAACTGTTTCACAGGAAACCTGAGATTTCATGGTAATGTTGAACTCAAGAACTGAGTTTATGAACCTGAGTTTAGTGTAGGCTTAAATAATTGATTTCCTTTCCTTTGAAATTGACTGAATCAATGTTAAAACTGAGAATGTTATAAACATGAAACCTGATATTTTGTATCTTTCAAATGAAAACATGTTAACTGAGAATAGGAATGAACTGGTTACATGAAATCTAAGATTTCATTGTGAAACAAAACTGAGATTCTGAGTTCATGAACCTGAGATATTAGTTAGGATTTTAATTGAAATGCCAAGTGAGATTGAAAGGCTAAGCATGAACTGAAGTGAATTTGATTCACTGTTAAAAACAAAATTGAGATTTTGATTCATTGTATTAAAATGATAGAAAGGGTTCACATGTGAAAAGGGTATTAATTTCTGTATTAAACCAGGAAGGAGAATCTTGAGGATTCAATTAATTAGTTAACTGTTCACATATTAATTTCAAATTCACTATTTACTAATCCTGAGATGTTGTTTAAAACCTGAGAGTTCAATTTCCAGTTAACCCACTGTTTTGTGTGAGTTAGTCCACATGAAGACACATTACACTTCACATAATTACATACAATTTTCTATCCTTAACTGTTAACACAAGTAAAGAAATGTGAATGTTAAACTTGGGGTTCAACTTTGGAATTTGAGAATGTCTTTACTGATTTTTCCTATACACACACACACACACATTACCTTGATTCCATATCTCTCTATGTGTATGTATGTTACATATGTATATAAAGGTGAGGGTAATATATAAATATGTAATGAGAATATACAATGTGAAATAGATAATACTATTGGTATACATATTATTGTGTATATAGATATATAGTGTATTGGTCTATATGTGATATGGCCTATGGCCTATAACCTAGGTACATAGTCTATGGTAGCCTTGCGTGGTCTTGTGTATATAAAATATACACATGTGTAGAGTCCTATAGACCAGTGTATGGTGTATACTAGCTAGGTTAGACTAGTTAAGCCTAGTTAGACTTGCTAGACCTAGGTTTGACTTCTTGGTTGACCAAGAGTTGACTTTGACCTAGTTTGACCTAGACTCATGTAGAATGCATAGTAGAGTTTCATTTTATCATTTTAGACATGTTGTGACTTGTATTGTTCTGATTAGGAGCCAGACACCACTCCTCAGGCAGTGTTTCACTCAGACGTTCAGGATATCAGGCGAGTACATTCTCTGACCGTTTCATACTTGCTAGAACTTATATTTCTGCTCTAGATTTACTTTACTTGCATGCTGACATGTCGGTAACACGGATTGGTACTATATGGATCCCTTCATGAGATGTTATCCCCCTCAGGAGCATCAGGTACTTCATGTCTGTGCGTTTCACTTACATCATGTATCATCATGCTTCACTATTCATGCTCGCTCTGTATTCATGTACTCTCATGTTCGCAGAGTCCTCCATGAATCAATTTTACGTGTGCTCTCATCACGGAGACAGTGAAATCTTGAACCTTAACGTAACATGTTGGATCCTTGTGTATTGGTTGGGGCTGGGGGAGTATAAATAGCATGTGAATAATTCCAAATAATATAATCTTAAACCACCTCTCATGAATTACCTCTACCTGTTCACATGTCTAGCGTGTACTCTGATTTACTAGTCACTGATAGTTCTCTACCTATAGTAGATATTTCCATTACAATTATCTCTTTTACTTCATGTACTTTCTTTCAGTTATTCATATATCGTACTCTATTGCATGTTTATTATCTTCTGACATGATATGAACTGCGTGAGATGTACTGTGCTCGCTCCTGTCCTGACTGGACCTGTTGAAAATATTACAGAGGACGAGGAGGAGGCTGGTGTGGATACCTATTACGGTGCTACCTTAGATGAGTGCCTGGACCTGGACCAGCAGCAGGTCCTACTAGCTGTGGATGACACACCCTTAGACTAGGATGTTTTATTTACAGTATTCTATGGATGATTGTACTTATTGATACTTGGGATCTGGGATTTTGTATTATCTTAGACACTTAGACTCTCTGATGTACTTGGGATTTCTATTTTCATTTCAGCTGTTCTTTTATCTATCTATCTGCTATCTTATCATCGGTCTTAGTTGTGATTGAGTTACTTCTGCTATGTCACCCCCATTCGGGGAGTATGAACTGTTCAAGTTTTATATTGTTAGATGTTGTGACCTAGGACAGCGTTCTACCGCCGACACTGCGGCGTAGGCTGGACGTACCCATGTCTCGTGCCCTAACTCTAGGGTGCGGGTCGTGACAACGAGGAGGCTTTTTGTAGCCATCAATAATTATATACCATAAGTCAAAATCAAGAGATTTTAAGAAGACACTCATCCGTGTTTTCCAATAAGTGTAGTTTGTGTCGTCAAACAGTGGAGGTCTGTTTGTGGCTTGGCCTTCACTTGTGAATTTCACAATTGCCATGTGTTATACTGTGATTTATATAGCAATTAAGAATAATTGAATATAACTGTAATTTTACCTTACTTTATCTGTATAACCCGCTCTGATACCAATTGTAGGAACGAAGTCGTAAAGCAGAATACTCTAGAAGAAGGGTGAATAGAGTAGGCAGCGGAATATTTCTAATTAAAAACTTGTTAGCAGTAAGATCACATAATTAAATCAATAATCACAAAACAATAACTGTAAAAGAAATGAGCTCAGAAGGCAAACGTAAACACAGCGATGTATAATGGTTTCCCTCTTGTGAGGACAAGTCCAGTCGGAAGAACTCTAGCTTCAGTTGAATCCACTATTGGAAAATACTGCAAGTTTTCATACGAAGTCCTTGTAACTTCTACAGACGCGAGCTTTGATACAAAGAACTCGACCAACTTCAATTTTGAAGAGTCTTTCTTCAATCAAGCCTCTGATTACAATTTCTCTGAAATCTTCTAGACCGCACCGTACCGACAAATTGACTAGAGAATTGTAACTGTCTTAGGAGTTGAAAATAAAAGCTTTTTAAAACTCTTTGGAAAGAAATATAAGCTTACAAGAGAAGAGATGAAAGTGAATGAGTGATTTGGAATGATCAGAATTCTTCTCTATTTATAGTTTTTCTAAAGGCAGAACTCTGGCAGAATTTGGGCAGAATTCGGACAGAACTCTATGTAACAATCTGCAACTAAAGGAAGACCAAGTTTTTCAAACGTTCAAAAATCAAACGGTCACTAACCGAACTCTGGCCGAACTCTGGCCAAACTCGAACCGAGTTCTGTCAGGGTTGGTCAGGGTTATTTTAAAAATGATTTTTGGGCTTTTTAAAATCCTTCAGAAGCTTATGTAAATAAGAGATGTTTTTCAAAAACATAGGTCATTTTTAAAAACGATTTTGGATAGCCTATTTGTCAGTACGATTCGGTGTACAATGTATTCCTAGACTCAATAAAAGTAAAAATTATATTGCATAAAGAAATACAGTCTCGAATGGCAAACATAGCTTCGGTCTTGAACTGAGTAGATATCTGATCTTGATCAGTGTCCAAGTGTCCAAAATGTCTTGAGTAAACATCCGAGCTTCGTATATCGAGACAGAGTTTGATCAATTATTAAAATCAGGTTTGACCATGACCAATGGGCCAACAAATTATACCTCGATACTTACGTTGATCAACTGGTTTGCCGCTTTTATCAGGTTCTAGTTTTGTTGTAGTAGCCATCAGAGTGTTGATTGGTTTGATGTTGTCAAGATCAAACTTCTTCAGCATATCCTTTGTATACTTTGATTGGTTGTTGAAGACTCTTATGAGTATTATTTGACTTGCAGTCCAAGGAAGTAGTTTAGCTCCCCCATCATGCTTATCTCGAACTCATTCTGCATATACTTAGCAAATTCTTGGCACATAACCTCATTAGTAGACCCAAATATGATGTCATCTACATAAATTTGCACTAGGAGAATGGTGTCATCAATAGATTTTATAAATAATGTCGTGTCAATTTTCCTTTTTGAAAAACCGTTATCAAATAAGAAAGTGCTAAGGTATTCATACCAAGCTCGAGGGGCTTGTTTGAGGCCATAGAGAGCTTTCTTAAGTTTGAAAATATGATCGAGAAATTTGTGATTTTCAAAACCAGGTGGTTGCTTTACAAACACTTCTTCTTTAATAAAACCGTTAAGAAAAGCACTTTTGACATCCATTTGAAAAAGTTTAAAATTTTGGAAATTTGCAAATACACAAAGCATGCGGATTGATTCAAGTCGTGCAACAGGAGCATACGTCTCATCGTAGTCGATACCTTCCTCTTGGTTGTATCCTTGAGCTACGAGATGGGCTTTGTTAGGTGTGACTGAACCGTCCTCATTGACTTTGTTGCGAAAAACCCATTTAGTACCAATAATTGAATGTTTAGCAGGTTTAGGAACGAGTTCCGAAACTTAATTTCTTTCGAATTGGTTGAGTTCTTGTTGCATTGCAGATATCCAAAATTCATCAGAGAAGGCTTCTAAAATGTTTTTGGGTTCTACTTGAGAAATAAATGCAGTACTAGCTATAGAGTCTCTAATTGATGATCGAGTACTTACTCCCTTTTATACATCACCTATTACCAAGTTTTTCGGATGTGATGGTGTGAAATAAAACTTCTTAGGTAAGCTTTCCAGAGAACTGGTTCTAGGTATTGTATCCACGGGTGTAGAAGTTGATGGTTTGAGGTGTATGTCATCTTCGTCATCGGGAATAGCAGCTGGTACTGTTATTCTCAACAAAGTTTACATTAGCAGATTCTTCAACAATCATAGAGCATTTGTTGAATACTCTGTATCCTTTACTCTTGGCAGCATAACCAAAAAAATACCTTCGTCAGCTTTGGCATCAAACTTGCCTAAGTTGTCTTTGGTATTTAGGATAAAACAGCGACAACCGAACACTCGAAAATAGGAAATAGTTGGTGTTCTACCAAACCAATGTTCATAAGGAGTTTCCTTCGAAATGGGTCGAATCAAAACCCTATTCAAGACATGGCATGCTATACTTACAACTTCAGCCCAAAAATATTTTGGAAGAGAAAATTGATTCAACATGACTCTGGCCATATCGCCAAGAGTCCTATTCTTTCGCTCCACAACACCATTTTGTTGGGGAGTTCTAGGACACAAAAATTCATGAGTAAAACCATTTGAATCACAAAACTTTTTGAAATCAGAGTTTTCGAATTCGCCACCATGATCACATCAAATTCGAGTAATCATGAAGCTTTTTTTTGTTTTGAACCTTTTTAGCAAAAACTTTGAAAACAGAAATGGTGTCACTTTTGTTTGTAAGGAAGAAAACCCAAATAAATCTAAAAAAATCATCAATAATTTCAAAAGCATAGAGTTTTCCACCAAGACTGGCTACTCTACTAGGACCAAATAAATCCATATAAAGCAGTTGCAAAGGTCTAGTAGTACTTACAGAGTTGATTGATGTAAAAGAGGATTTGGTAGCTTTGTTTTTCTCACATTCGGTACATACCGTATCCTTTTTGAAGGTAAGATCAGGTAGTCCTCTCACTAGCTTCTTGGTTGACGGTCTTGATATGGTATCCATATTTGCATGTCCAAGACGCATATGCCATAGTAGTCTTTCATCTTTGTGAGCATAGAGGCATCTTCCTGCATTGTTAGTATCTCTAGAAAGATAGAATATATATATATATATATATATATATATATATATATATATATATATATATATATATATATATATATATAATCTTCTCTTATCCCTTCAAAAGTAATATCTCCAGATGATCTATCATATGTGGAGCTTTTAGTTTTCCCAAAGTTAATATCATATCCATGATCAGCAAGATGGCTAATGTTGAGCAAGTTATGCTGTAACTCGGTCACTAAACATACATCCTTAATGATGGAAGAAGGAGGATTGCCAATAGTACCGTTACCTATGATATAACCTTTCAAATTATTTTCGAATGATACATATCTTTCCCTTTTTATCGACAGTGTTGCGAAAAGATTTGCATTTCCAGTCATGTGTCTCGAGCACCCACTATCGAGAATCCACTTGCTTTTAAAGGATGAAGGAAGGTCCACCTACACCACAAGTAGATGTGACCTTTGGTACCCAAATCTTTGAGGGTCCTGAAAGGTTACTCTTCGATACCCATGCATATAGTTTTAAATCAACCAGTCTTCTAATTCTACATTGTGGTGAAGTTTGTCCATGTTTACCACAGTAGTGACATGTAGCATGTATGTTTGTGTTAGGTACAGGATAATAGTGATGTCTATGAGTTTGTCGTGCTGCATGAGAATGTGTGTTCATAAAAGCATGTCTATGTGTGCCATGTGTATGTGTGGGTGTTTTTTGTGCTGTATGTGAATAAGTGTACATAAAGGCATGATTGTGAGCAGCATATGTATATGTGTTTTTCTTATGACGTGTATTCTTCTGTTGAACAGCCTTGTCTTGTGTACGTGTTGTGACTGTGAGACTGGTTTGAGGCTGAACAGCTTGTTTTCCCAGTTTGATCTCTAATCTTTATTGAGTGCTGTAATATCACGTATTTGTTTTTCAATACGAGATTCGGCATCGTGTAAGCTTAATTTAAGCTTGGATACCTCTGCAGTGTTATCCGTGGGTGGTATGTCTCTAACATTATCAAGTAAACATAAAAGTCTATGAATCTCAACTTCATGAGTCTTGATCTTATCCTTTGCATGTTAATACTTGCTAAGCAACTTCTTGTGATCTTCAAGTAAGTCACTAAAGGCATCACCAAGTTCATCAAAAGTAAAGTCATCAAGAGGATCGTTTGTTACCTTTTGGGACGTTGCCATTAGGCAGATGTTTACTGCATCTTGGAGAGAGTCCTCTTCTTCTTTTGAGTCACTGGCTTCGCTCTCATGCCAGATACTTGTGTTGGCATACTTTCGAGAGGTTGGCCACTTGTACGATCTTTCATATCGGCTTCCTTTTTTGTTGTAGGGCAATCTTTCTTGACATGCCCCATCTTCTTACAACCAAAGCAGATGGGATCTTCATCATATTTTTTGTGTTGTTCCTTCTTTCTTTGGTTAAAACGAAGAAACTTTTTGAAGTTGTGGACCATGAGTGCTTGATCATTACCTTCGGAGTCATCATCGTCTGTTTCTTCTGGAGCAGCCTTTCGGCGATGAGCTCTTAGAGCAATTTCTTTTTTCCTTTGGAGCCGCTTCTTCAAAGTCTTTGAGATCGAGCTCATGCGTCATCAGCTTGCCCACCAAAGTTTTCAGATACATGGTGGTGAGATCATTGCTTCGATAATTATCATAGCTTTGGAGTTCCAATTCTTCGTTAGTCCCCTTAGCATCTTGCGTATCTTCTCATGGTTGGAGTAGTCTTTACCAAGAGAGGACAGAGGGTTGACGATGTCGAGGAATCTAGTGATCATTTGTTTGATCGTCTCATTGGGCTTCATCTTGAATGCTTCGTACTCTTGTGTCAGACGACTGATTTTTTTTTCTTTCACCTGTGGGGTTCCTTTATAGGTCACCTCCAAAAGCTTCCATACTTCATGTGAGATGGAGCATGTAGAGACCTTGTTAAATTCAGTCATGTCTATAGCACAGAAGAGAGCATTAATAGTCCTAGTATCTAGACTAGCCTGTTTCTTTTCTTAGTCAGTATATTTGTCGTAGGGTTTATCTATGAGATTCCCTTCAACAACAATTCTAGCAAGCTTCTTGTAACCATCTGTGACTATGGTCCATAAATCAAAGTCTAAAAACTTTAGGTAGAAACTCATTCTGGTCTTCTAATAGGTGTAATTGGTTCCATCAAATAGGGATAGCCTATTTGTGGACTGTCCTTCACCATAGTTGGTAAAGATAGGTTGTGTGGTTGTCATGGATCAGCTCTAGGATGTTAATCCGTTATCAAGAGAACAGAGCTCTAATACCAATTGAAGTTACGTATAGGCAACTCTAGAGGGGGTGATGTAACTCCACTTCCCGGTTTTTTTAAATAAATAAATTCGATTTCTAAAATTATATAATTGTTATTATTAGCTTTAAATAATAAATTAGTTTTAATTTATAAATTTGGTAATTTAGTTTTGGAGGGAATTAATTTTGGGCTACTTTTCAAATTTGAAAAGTTGTTATAACAACCTTGGGCCCACCATGTGAATTCTTAACTGATTTTTAAACAATTCTTGAATTAATGAAAAGGCAATGGAGGTTTTTGCAAAACTTCATGGCGGGTGGGGCTTATATAAAATTTATTGCAGGCGGGAGGGGGTAAGTGCAAGTTTGCACTTCATTTAATATAATGAACGATCAGAGTTCATTTCTTCCCATTCAAACTTTTCCACTCTAAGTCCTTTCTCCACTGAGCTCAAGAGCTCGATCCCCTTCTTCCGTGGCACGACGACCTCGACGACGGTGGAGACGATCGACGACGACGGGGGTGACGATCGACGACGGCTCGGCTCAGTAACAATCCACTCGACGACGGAGACTCCTCTCTCCAGAGAACAACGACGACGACGGAGACTCCACGACGACGGTGGTGACGATCGACGACGACGCAGGAATTGGTAAGGATGTGAACTTCGATTCGTGTTTCTCCATGAGATTTCGAAAGTGAAGTTGAATTGTTATTTTGATCATATTGATCCTCTTCTCAGTCGAGAGCATCTGGAACTTCGTCGATCCCATGATTTGCTTGATCGTGTTCGATCCAGAACCATCGGTAAGTTTCTCTGATCTATCCTCCATTTTCCCTATTATGGATAAGGTTAGTGTGATTAGAGACTTTAGAATGACTAATTTAGCCCCAACCAATTAGCCATTTCCTAATACTCATAGAATAGGTTAGTGGGGGCATTTTGGACCTTACCATAATAGGACAAATAGCCCTATATGGCCAGCCACTTTGGGAGACGATAGGCTCAAGTTCATTTCATTATTCTCATCCACACTCTCTCTCTTGTTCTTCCCCAAATTCCTAGAGAGCAATCCCTAGCAATTTCTCTACCAAATCTTTCCATTCCGCCACCAAATCTTCCTCTTTCCTTCTCCATTCTAGCCAAGGAGGAAGCTACCCAAGTTTGGGAGGATTCGGAGCTCGTTCGTGTCCTTTTGGAATTTTTACGTGTCGGTGTCGCTCCGAGAAGACTTTTCTTCGATTCGATCTACCGGGAGGTATAAATCCCTTCTCCTTTTCATTTCCTCATACATATATGTCTATTTTGAACCCATAGAAATGACCTCCATGGTTGTATCTCCATTTGTGTCCATTTGGAGGTCATAGGAGTGTCCTTTGTGTTGTGGTTGTGTCCATGTGGGAAAACCCTAAATTTGGACACACTATGTGTTGTTGTTATGTATGAATGAATTATTACATGTTTAATCTCATATTTTTGTATTGGAGATGTGTTCTATAGCGTCTCATATATATATATTAGTGTAGAGAGTGAGTTCTTGATATATTATGTTATGTTCATTTGTCTCAAACTACCCAAATCCGTCATGATTTTTATCCACATTTTTAATTTCAGCCCTAATTTAGAAATATCATAACTTCTAGCTCAAAGCTCGGTTTAATCTTTCATTTTTTTCAAAAGAAGTGTATTGAAGTTATCTTTCCAAAAACATATATTAATAGGCCTAATTCTTTTTGTAACTTTCTGAAAAATTATTTGAGTGTCAGCTGTACGAAAGACAAACGCGTTCTCGGTGTTTTCGCGATTCCGGGAGTTTTCGGAAACGAAAACGCGATCCGTTTGAAGTTTCGAAAAGCTAATACATAGATCTAAAACATACTTTAATCCTATATTTTAATTCATGCTGAGATGGTACAGTATTGATTATTAGTAGGAGTTACTATTCGGCATATGTATTTTGTGCACCCTTGTGTGTAATATAATATTCTATTTAATTTTAACCCATGTTAATGTATATACATTATGTAATTAAATAGGGAATGCAAGCATGAGTAAATATTTAAATAAATGATGTATGAGGTGTAAGTATACTATCTAATGTAAGCATGTATAAGTATGGCTTGTAATGAATATGTAGGTTCCATAGTATGTAATGTATGGTGCATATAGTAGTGCAAGAGAATAAATGAATGATGAATGAATGCAAGCATGAATGTAATGTAATAATAGATGTAACGTATGCAATATACAAGTTAATGAGATGTAATGTTCTATGTTAACACAAATCCTATATTACCTTATGTACCCCTTACACTATGTAGACACTATCACACTTGACACTTTGTTCACTTATACTTTGACACTCTTTGATATGTATACACTATGTATGCCCATTTAACCCTCACTTGCCCCTTTGCCATGTTCACATACACAAACATAGCCTCTTAAATAAGTATTTATGAATACAGTTAACTTAGCTATGTATGTATATTATATATATGTTAGCATATTGTGTTGTAATATATAAGTTTATATAACCATTTGAAATGCCATGATTATAGACCTAATATTGAATACCAATATATGCATGTGTATATATGTGTAGACATATATAGTTTAAAGTAATATATTACCTAGTGTATATCCAATGTGAATTCTTGCCTATTTGAGTATTGAATAATTGCATACTATATAGAGTTGGGTGTATGTTGGCTTGTATAGCCTTGTATTGATGTGTGCTTGCTAGGATAGTCTTGGTTAGGCCTAGTAAGACTTGCTGGGTTAGGACATGACCTAGTTTGACTAGTGCAGTTGACCAGAGTTGACCAAGGGTTGACTTTGGCCTAGTTTGACCTAGATTCATGTAGAATGTATTGTAGTGCTTTATATTATCCTTCTGGACATGTTGTGACTTGTGCTGTTCTAATTAGGAGCCAGACACCTCTCCTCGGACAGTATCTTTACCTTGGACATTCAGATATCATGCGAGTACATTCTCTGATCATTTCATAACTTGTTTAGAATTATATTCCTGCTCTAGTTTACCTTATTTGATGCTGTCACGATATTATCACGGATTGGTACTATATGGATCCCTACATTGAGATGTTATCCCCCTCGGGAGCATCGGATATATTATGTCATGTGTTTCGTGTACATCATGTATTCCTCGCTCTCATGTTATTCATGTTTCTCATGTGCTTCATGTTCGTTCATGCATGCTCGTGTACTCTCATGTGCTCTCATGAATCGATCATATTTCCCATGTATCTCATGTATAACCTATATTGCATGTGTACTCATTTATGAGCCTTCATATGAATTTCATGTGCACCCTTTTTTGGGCCCCCCATGTGAACTTCATATGCACTCATGTATGAGCTCTCATGTATACTTCATGTGCACCTACTTATGGGCTTCATGTGAAAATCATGTACGTAACATAACTTGTTTGGATCCTTGTGTATTGATTGGGGTATGGGGGAGTATAAATAGCCATGTGAACAATTCCAAAGTAGTATAGCCATGTGCGCCTCTTTAGTATAGTCATATGCAAATCTAGCCATTCACATGTCGACTTTGTACTCTAAATCACTAGTCACTGGTAGCTCTCTACTTATAGAAGATATTTCTATTACAGTTCTCTCTCTGTTTACATCATGTACTTTCTTTCAGTTTCATGTATCGTACTCTCTTGCATGTTTATATTCTCTAACCTGTTATGATCTGCGTGAGATATATTGTGCTCGCTCCTGTCCTGACTGGACCTGTTAATAAATTTTACAGATAGCCTGGGATTGCCTGCTAGCCTAGAGGAGACACAGTAGAGGTTGTTTAGATAGTTGTTTCATTTTGTCTGGAGTTGTATTTACTTGTGGATTACTGTATTTGAGTTTTGAGATGTATTTCTGGGATTATGTATCTTAGACACTTAGACTTCTATCTTCTGTATCTCTTTTGGATTTCATGTTTATCTATCTTTATCATTCTACCTTAGATTATGATTGAGTTGTACCTCTGTGTTGGCCTCCTTATGGAGAGTATTCATATTATGCTAGTTATAGTTTATGACCTAGAACAGCGTTCTACCGCCGACACTGCGGCGTAGGCTGGGCGTTGTTACGTACTCGTACCCTCACGGTGGATGCGGGTCGTGACACATTTTTAGTGGTGGCCCATGCAGGTCGAGTTTATGTAGTGGTATTCGAACTAGAGTACCATTACAGCCTGCAGTAGGAATAGGATATATTTTGAAGGTACTCAATCACGGTTAGGATTCCTTGAGAGATTCCTGGGACGACCCTTGAGAATCTTATTTTAACTTCGATTTGAAATCTGTTTTTCCCTGATTTGATTTACCTTTACTTCCTGTTATTGAACTTGATTTTTGATGGATTATTGTTGAATTTTGAATCTTGATGATAGTGGTTGAATTTGAGTCTGTATTTTTATGATTTTTGATGGATTATTGTTGAATTTTGAATCTTGATGTTAGTTGCTGAATTTGAGTTTGTATTTATATGTATATATACATTTTTTTGGAATTAAGGTATAACCTGATAACATACTTGATAAGGACAGCGAGAAAGGTAAAAGTCTACTTTATTATGGAATTTAGAATTTATTGTAGTCATATTTGCTAGCATGACAAGGACGTAGAGCCTGATATAGCTATACTTATCTTAGTTATGAAATCTAGATTTTCTTGCAGCCATACCGAGTGGCGTGGTAAGAATTCTAGATAACATGATTATAGGGTGTATGCCTTATTATGGACTATATCGTTTATTGCAGCTATGCTTATTGGCGTGGCAGAATTCTGACAACATAATTTCAAGAAGACGCATATGATTATCAGATTGTACCTTAAATATTTTTGAACATGTTTTCTCTACTTTTGTTTTAGTCCTTTAAAAAAAAGGAAAAAAAAAAGAAAGAGAGAATTGTTATTTGTTTGTTTTGTTTTGTTTCTCATTTATTTAACTTAGGAGTAGCTTTAGCTGTTTTTATAAACTTTGTGCAACTTCTTACTATGAAATTCTTCTTAATACAATGAATCGATGATTTTGCTAGACTTTATCTTGGATTTGAAAATTTAGCTCTGGGTTTCAAAATGGGTTTTTCTTTTAAACAGATAAGCAAAAACAGATTTTATCGTTATTTCTTTCTTGCTATTATTCTTGTATTAAATAATAATAATAATAATACTGTCTTAATTACGTCAATCACCTGCTTGCAACCTTGGTAGGAATCTAATTGTTGGTCTTAACGTAGAATTAAAATTTTATATTGGGACATGAGAATATATATGAATATATATAGTGGACACTTTCCTGACACTTATGCATGCTACACTTGATTTCCACCTATCTGAATACATATTAATATGTCGTTAATGTTTAAATTTTCAAAACTCCAATATTTTCGATTCTCTGCTTTTCCTAGCTTAACTCGTAATTTAAATATAAAATTTCATGATAATAGTTTTATTTATATCACTGCACATGTATGTTATACGTAGGGTTTCAATTCAAAAAAAAATTTTGGTTGAGTTTTGTGTTTAAATTTGTCAAATCTGAGACTGTGTGCATATTAACCCTTAATACGGGATTTTAAATGTTAGTTCAAATTGATTGTTTTAAATGTAATATTTAGAGCTGTGTATATTGTTGTTGTAGGGATATAAATTTAGGTTCCATATTCT
Source organism: Iris pallida (assembly GCA_029216955.1). NCBI lineage: Eukaryota > Viridiplantae > Streptophyta > Magnoliopsida > Asparagales > Iridaceae > Iris > Iris pallida. The sequence continues at coordinate 14,771,315 of JANAVB010038018.1, read as the reverse complement.
TACATGTTAGGTTGTGATAAACATTGAGTTGGTTTTGATGTGCAAATTCTCCAAAATCCTGAAAACTGAATACATGTTAACATTTTTACATTGATTTCCATGTTTAGTTCAATTTCAGATTTAACATGTAATATTGAACTGTATGCGTAGATAAATGTATTGATAGTATATTAGGGTTTTATTTCTATCATGTTAGGATGTATTGGGAGCATTGAGATTAGTTGTGATGTTTCAAACTCCTAAATTTTGAAATTACATTATGTTAATATTGTACTGGTTTAAATGTTAGCTTATTTTCAGATTTTGTATGTAAATGCTGAACTAAAACTGGGTTTAACCTTTCAATACTAAGCTATAACCCTGTACAAGGACACACACACACCCTAACTTAGTATACCCTGTCATGTAACCTAACTCTTCCTCTCAATGTCATGATTATATATCTATATAGATATATATAGAGCTTAGGCATACATGTTATAATGTATATACATACATAACTAAATCTCTACCTCTTTATATATACATATATACATGGTTAGCCATGCATGTTATGAGCAAATGAGTTGTGTATTGTATATTGTTTAACCAATATGCCATGATTAGTGTAACTTGATAGTTATCGTTTGAAACCCCAAATCCTCCTATGCACTTTCATATATATTTCACATACACACACGCCTATTATCTAACCATATGAACATGTCCACATACACCCATACATACACTAACTACATAACTTGTACATAATGCTAGCTTTTCCCTCTCTAACGCTATATATATAAATATATTGTGATTGGATTTCCATGCAATTGGCTTTCATTCTTTAACTTTTGATTTTGATTTTCTTGAATAGTACCCCTTATTAGATAAATGGTAGTTAACTTTATTTTATTTTGATAAGTACCAGTTTTCATATAGGATGGTAGACTGCCTTACAGTCTTGATGATTGTTATTTCTGTATCTTTTCTAGTTTAGCACCCTAGATTGCTTGTGTGTTTTGATATCCTATGACTGTTTTGGTTTAGCATGACTAGTATACCTAGATGAGACTTTCACTACCACCGTATGTCATGACCCTGCATGTCATCATTTTAAATCGTATGATTGTTTAAGTTCTGAGACTTTGATTGTGGGGGGTTTGACCTAGAAGGAGTATGAACATTTTAATTTCGAGGACAAAATTTTTCTAAGGTGGGTAGACTTGTAACACCCAGTTTTCTAAAATAAGGGTAATTTTGAAATTTGGTAATTTTAATCATTTATTGATTTGACATTTAAATCATGATATGATTTTTGGTAATTTTTAAATTATTTTAAAACTATTTAAAATCATGACTTGTGATTTTGATGTTTTACTAGTGAAACCCTAGAGACTGTTTGACCTAGAGCCTAACCATGTGATTAGGATATTTTAATGTCATTTTTGGCCTAAGGATATTTTGCATTTGACCTCTTTGAATTATTTTGATATTTATTGCGTTGGTGATTGTTGATTTTGACCTTTGATAGATGTGATTTTGTGATGGTTTTGTGTCCGTATCGGACACGTATCAGTTTTTATTTACAAATGTTTGATGTGCCTCAAAGAGATTTTTTTATTGCTGATTTTTTTTTGTGAAAAGTATTTGAATGAGATTGTTTTCTGCATGTGTTTCCTGTGATTGCTTTGTTTTAATTTCGAGGACGAATTTTTTTAAGGTGGATAGATTTGTCACCCCCGGTTTTCAAAAACAGGAATATTTTTGTCATTTTACATTTTTGAATATTTTTAAAATTTATTTTATTATTTATGATATTATTTTGGGGTTGAAATTTATTTTATTATTTATGATATTGTTTTGGGGTTATTTGAGTCGGGTTCGAATTTCAACTCAATTCGACTTGAAACGGGGACCCGGGGGTAGTTTGACTCTAGTGGGACCCACACACTAGTTAGGCATGGCCCACATGATATTAATTTTAGTCCACATGATAGAAATATTTTAGTTAGAGGTTAGACTAATTATTATGGATAAGGTTAGTGTGATTAGAGACTTTAGAATGACTAATTTAGCCCCAACCAATTAGCCATTTCTTAATACTCATAGAATAGGTTAGTAGGGGCATTTTGGACCTTACCATAATAGGACAAATAGCCCCATATGGCCAGCCACTTTGTGAGAGGATAGGCTAAGTTCATTTCATTATTCTCATCCACACTCTCTCTCTTGTTCTTCCCCAAATTCCTAGAGAGCAATCCCTAGCAATTTGTCCACCAAATCTTTCCATTCTGCCACCAAATCTTTTTCTTTCCTTCTCCATTCTAGCCAAGGAGGAAGCTACCCAAGTTTGGGAGGATTCGGAGCTCGTTCGTGTCCTTTTGGAATCTCTACGTGTCGGTGTCGCTCCGGAAAGGCTTTTCTTCGATTCGATCTACCGGGAGGTATAAATCCCTTCTCCTTTTCATTTTCTCATACATATAGGTCTATTTTGAACCCATAGGAATGACCCCCATGGTTGTATCTCCATTTGTGTCCATTTGGAGGTCATAGGAGTGTCCTTTGTGTTGTGGTTGTGTCCATGTGGGAAAACCCCAAATTTGGACACACTATGTGTTGTTATGTATGAATGAATTATTACATGTTTAATCTCATATTTTTGTATTGGAGATGTGTTCTATAGTGTCTCATATATATATATTAGTGTAGAAAGTGAGTTCTTGATATATTATGTTATATACTTGTGTTCTTTTGTCTCAAACTACCCAAATCCGTCATGATTTTTATCCACGTTTTTAATTTCAGCCCTAACTTAGAAATATCATAACTTCTAGCTCAAAGCTCGGTTTAATCTCTCATTTTTTTTAAAAGAAGCGTATTGAAGTTATCTTTCCAAAAACATATACTAATAGGCCTAATTCTTTCTGTAACTTTCTGGAAAATTATTTGAGTGTCAGCTGTACGAAAGACAAATGCGTTCTCGGTGTTTTCGCGATTCCGGGAGTTTTCGGAAACGAAAATGCGATCCGTTTGAAGTTTCGGAAAGCTAACACATAGATCTATAACATACTTTAATCCTATATTTTAATTCATGCTGAGATGGTACAGTATTGATTATTAGTAGGAGTTACTATTCGGCATATGCATTTTGTGCACCCTTGTGTGTAATATAATGTTCTATTTGATTTTAACCCATGTTAATGTATATACATTATGTAATTAAATAGAGAATGCAAGCATGAGTAAATGTTTAAATAAATAATGTATGAGGTGTAAGTATACTATCTAATGTAAGTATGTATAAGTATGACTTGTAATGAATATGTAGGTTCCATAGTATGTAATGTATGGTGCATATAGTAGTGCAAGAGAATAAATGAATGATGAATGAATGCAAGCATGAATGTAATGTAATAATAGATGTAATGTATGCAATATACAAGTTAATGAGATGTAATATTCTATGTTAACACAAATCCTATATTACCTCATGTACCCCTTACACTATGTAGACACTATCACACTTGACACTTTGTTCACTTACACTTTGACACTCTTTGATATGTATACACTATGTATGCCCATTTAACCCTCACTTGCCCCTTTGCCATGTTCACATACACACACATAGCCTCTTAAATAAGTATTTATGAATACAGTTAACTTAGCTATGTATGTATATTATATATATGTTAGCATATTGTGTTGTAATATATAAGTTTATATAACCATTTGAAATGCCATGATTATAGACCTAATGTTGAATACCAATATATGCATGTGTATATATGTGTAGACATATATAGTTTAAAGTAATAGATTACCTAGTGTATATCCAATGTGAATTCTTGCCTATTTGAGTATTGAATAATTGCATGCTATATAGAGTTGGGTGTATGTTGGCTTGTATAGCCTTGTATTGATGTGTGCTTGCTAGGATAGTCTTGGTTAGGCCTAGTAAGACTTGCTGGATTAGGACATGACCTAGTTTGACCTAGTTTGACTAGTACAGTTGACCAGAGTTGACCAAGGGTTGACTTTGGCCTAGTTTGACCTAGATTCATGTAGAATGCATTGTAGTGCTTTATATTACCCTTCTGGACATGTTGTGACTTGTGCTGTTCTAATTAGGAGCCAGACACCTCTCCTCGGACAGTATCTTTACCTTGCACATTCAGATATCAGGCGAGTACATTCTCTGATCATTTCATAACTTGTTTAGAATTATATTTCTGCTCTAGTTTACCTTATTTGATGCTGTCACGATATTATCATGGATTGGTACTATATGGATCCCTATATTGAGATGTTATCCCCCTCGGGAGCATCGGATACATTATGTCATGTGTTTCGTGTACATCATGTATTCCTCGCTCTCATGTTATTCATGTTTCTCATGTGCTTCATGCTCGTTCATGCATGCTCGTGTACTCTCATGTGCTCTCATGAATCGATCATATTTCCCATGTATCTCATGTATAACCTATATTGCATGTGCACTCATTTATGAGCCTTCATGTGAATTTCATGTGCACCCATTTTTGGGCCCCCCATGTGAACTTCATGTGCACTCATGTATGAGCTCTCATGTATACTTCATGTGCACCTATTTATGGGCTTCATGTGAAAACCATGTACGTAACATAACTTGTTTGGATCCTTGTGTATTGATTGGGGTATGGGAGAGTATAAATAGCCATGTGAACAATTCCAAAGTAGTATAGCCATGTGCGCCTCTTTAGTATAGTCATGTGCAAATCCAGCCGTTCACATGTCGACTTTGTACTCTAAATCACTAGTCACTGGTAGCTCTCTACTTATAGTAGATATTTCTATTACAGTTTTCTCTCTGTTTACATTATGTACTTTCTTTCAGTTTTATGTATCGTACTCTCTTGCATGTTTATATTCTCTAACCTGTTATGATCTGCGTGAGATATATTGTGCTCGCTCCTGTCCTGACTGGACCTGTTGATAAATTTTACAAATAGCCTGGGATTGCCTGCTAGCCTAGAGGAGACACAGTAGAGGTTGTTTAGATAGTTATTTCATTTTGTCTGGAGTTGTATTTACTTGTGGATTACTGTATTTGAGTTTTGAGATGTATTTCTGGGATTATGTATCTTAGATACTTAGACTTCTATCTCCTGTATCTCTTTTGGATTTCATGTTTATCTATCTTTATCATTCTACCTTAGATTGTGATTGAGTTGTACCTCTGTGTTGGCCTCCTTATGGAGAGTATTCATATTATGCTAGTTATAGTTCATGACCTAGAACAGCGTTCTACCGCCGACACTGCGGCGTAGGCTGGGCGTTGTTACGTACTCGTACCCTCGCGGTGGGTGCGGGTCATGACAATTGGAGGACTTGATTAACTAGGGAAACTTGAATCATAGCATAGAAAAATCGGGAAATAATGGTATATCATGTATATCAGGTATATTGATATTCTATAAACACTTGTTGTATTTAGGTCTAGGTTATTTTAACAGTTTTTTGTTTTTCAGATAGTTCAAAAGCACGCGACACCGGAACAGTCGATCCACCTGTACTTGAGGGTTACAAGCTCCCACTATCTTCTATCATTCTACTATCCCCATGGGTAGTACGCAGTTGACGAAGACGTTTTAAGAGTTCCTTGACACCAGCAGGCCGTCCTTTTCTAATCCAGACTTGCAAATGCATTTCCCGAGTTAGAGAGGACTTCCAGACTCTCAGACCTTGGACTTCCCCGACACCAAGTGCATATCTTACACCGAGGAACAGATCGAGAACCTGGAGCTGCCACTGAAGATCATCTCAGCATGTGAGGATCTGACTCCTCCGAAGATTGAAATCGCCAACCAGGAGATCCAGCTTGTAGCACATACAACAAGATAGAAAGTTGAAGCCCAGGAGAGACATGAAGACTTATGCCGAAGAGCAGCAAAATCTCAGTATCCAGCACACCAGCAGCCGTATATTCCTGTCAGAGCCCTGCATTCCAGCCCCAGCAGGAGATTCAGACATTGACTAATTACGCTTTCTGCCGTCATCCAGGATATCGCTTCGAGAAGTGCCACAAAAGACGGAGGCTATGCTTGTTCTATGGATCGTCTGCCCATCAAGTTAAAGATTGTCCGAAGATCGTTGATCACACTGCCCAAGAACAAGCACGAGGAGCATTGGACTACAGAAGGACTCGCCTCTCCAAATTCAGCAATCACGTGGAGCACTACCGCATGGACCAGTCTACGTCAGGACAGTTGAAGAAGATTGAAGAGATTCCAGTCCCGGAGGAATATTGAAGATAGACTGAAGACAGAAGATTTCTTTTGCATGGTTGGGAAAACCATGTATCTTGATTAGCAATCCAGTTTTCCTTAAAATTCTTCTAGCATCTAGACCATTTCTTGGAACTTCTTATTTTATATTTTGGAACCTTGGTAGATATTCGAAACTTATTTTGAGGTATTGTTTCCTATTTCGGTAAAGTTGTTTCAGATCCACAATTCGATAATTGTTTGAAATCCCTTATTAGATATTGTTTGCATATTCATCTTTCTTGACCTTGTTTCCTATTAATGGCTCCTATTTTGTAAATTTTATTCTTTATCAAACTTCGCATTAATTGAGATTTTAATTCCTACTCGAGACTTCATTTCTAAATCATGTTCCTCATTCAAAAAAAATGTTTAAAGCTCCGTCCTATGCAGACATTGTTGCAAATACCTTTGAGGGTTTTGAAGATTTTATTTCCTATTCGAGACTTGTTTCTTCATTCATGACTTTGATTTTCTAGCCGAGAGTTACTGGTTCACTAATTGAGACCTTCTATCCTATGGGATGTTGTTCTTCCTTCGAAATTTTGTCTGAGGTTTCGTTGTTAATTGAGATGTTGTTGAACCTTGTTTCCAGTACAGGATTTTATTTCTTATTTTGAAACTTGTCTCCTATCTAATACCCTGCCTTAGTTCATCCTTCGAGACTCTATTATCCTTTCAGGATAACGTCCCATATACGGAATCTTGTTACCATTCCAGATATCAGTTGATATTTTGTCATAATTTGAACATTCGCCCTGTCTGAAATATTAAATCTCCCTGGTTGCCCTTTTGTACTCACTGATTGGATTCCTTGTCGTCTCGTAGTACCTAATAAATTTTTGTATTCTACTAGTCAGATAACCTCACCATTTTCGCAACTTGGACTATTGAAACTCATCTTGATTCCTTGAATTTTCTGTGGATAAAGTTGAAAGACTATTCAATGACCTACTAGGGCGTGACAGTTGCGCGTTGTAGCCGTTATCTGGATTACGGAGACTGAAAGTTCACTGCAGCCAGCAGCGCACTGGTGGGGCAGGAACTCTAAGTTGAAGTGATTTCAAACATTCATAGGTTTCGGGTATTATGGAGACTTGTCCTAAATTTTTCATGTCGTGATCTCTTGGGTTGCTTGTTGATGATTGTTGGAAAATGGATATAGTGCATAGAATATTCGGTAACATATCGTTACTTGAGTCACGGAGCCGAAGTTCACTGCAGCCAGGTATACTCTGGCGAGGTAGGAATTCTGAGTTAAGTGATTTCAAATATCTATATGTTTTTGAATACCATAGAAACTATGTTCCTTTCCCTATGATTATTGGTTTTTGAGAATCACAAATCCTTGCACGCTTATCCTGATTTGATACTGTATCTCCTAATTATTTCGTACGTTTCCTCAATCAACCCTTGCTAATTTCTCTTCTAGCATTTTATCGTTAGATCATTGAATTTCTCTAAATTACACATTACCAGATTTTGATTCCATACTTCGTTTATGTCTTGTCTAAACTTTAATCTTAAATCATGTCTATCTGACCATGATTTCCTATCTGGTCCTAGTCCACTTGTGTTAAACTATCAATTTTGATCGTACTTAATAGTTTGTCCTCATGATTTTGCTCCTCTAAGTTGTAATTGGAACTTCATTCTATCTCGTGCCTATTTGATCATTGATCGTGTTATTCCAACTTCTTGTGTGTAGTTATCGTACGGGGTCTCAAGGCTCATAGAGTATCTCAGAGTCTCGCGGGATCGACAGAAGCACTGGGTGGACAGCAGCAGACGGCCACTAGAGCTCGCGGTTGGAGATTGAGTGTTCCTGAAGATCTCGTCGACTAGGGGCGTCATCAGATTTGACAGAGACAGAAAGCTCAGTCCGAGATTTATCGGGTCCTTCGACGTGACAGCGCGGATTGGCGAGGGGGTATATCGACTAGCGCTTCCAGCTAGCTTGGAGGGAGTGCACGACGTTTTTTACATGTCCCAGCTTCGACGCAACATTCCAGATCCAAGCCATGTAGTAGACTATTCAAAGCTAGAGGTGGGTCGAGATTGACCAATGAGGAGCAGCCAGTGGAGATCCTCGATCGGGGGGAGAAGCGCTTACGGAACCAGGTTATTCCACTTGTCCGCATTATGTGGAGACACCACTCTCCGGGAGAGTCCACATGGAAGCGCGAGGACGAGATGCGGGAGCGCTATCCCACTCTGTTTGATTGATTTGATTGTACTCTATTCTTATAGAATTCTATTTTCAATAATAACTGGTGTTTGGATCTTTTGTGAATTGCTGAGATTTATTTTTGGTCCTTTGAATTTCAAGGACGAAATTTTTTTAAGGAAGGAAGATTTGTCCACTTCCCAGTTTTTTTTAAATAAATAAATTCAATTTCTAAAATTATATAATTGTTATTATTAGCTTTAAATAATAAATTAATTTTAATTTATAAATTTGGTAATTTAGTTTTGGAGGGAATTAATTTTGGGCTACTTTTCAAATTTGAAAAGTTGTTATAACAACCTTGGGCCCACCATGTGAATTCTTAACTAATTTTTAAACAATTCTTGAATTAATGAAAAGGCAAGGGAGGTTTTTGCAAAACTTCATGGCGGGTGGTGCTTATATAAAATTTATTGCGGGCGGGAGGGGGTAAGTGCAAATTTGCACTTCATTTAATATAATGAACGATCAGAGTTCATTTCTTCCCATTCGAACTTTTCCACTCTAAGTCCTTTCCCCACTGAGCTCGAGAGCTCGATCCCCTTCTCCCGTGACACGACGACCTCGACGACGGTGGAGACGATCGACGACGACGGTGGTGACGATCGATGACGGCTCGGCTCAGTAACGATCCACTCGACGACGGAGACTCCTCTCTCTAGAGAACAACGACGACGACGGAGACTCCACGACGACGGTGGTGACGATCGATGATGACGCAAGAATTGGTAAGGATGTGAACTTCGATTCGTATTTCCCCATGAGATTTCGAAAGCGAAGTTGAATTGTTATTTTGATCATATTGATCCTCCTCTCAGTCGAGAGCATCTGGAACTTCATCGATCCAGTGATTTGCTTGATCGTGTTCGATCCAGAACCATCGGTGAGTTTCTCTGATCTATCCTCCATTTTGTCTCCGATCGATCGAACTGATCTCGATTTAGAAATTCCCAGGCATTGGTCATTCGAGTGATAAATTTGTGCGGCGACCGGTCGAACGTTGGATCCGATCAATTCGTACAAAGTATGGATCGAGCCTCATTACAAATTCGAATCCTAGCTCAGGTGAGGAAACCTGCGATTCTAATTTCGTTTTTTTGAAATTCTTGTTGAAGTTCTTTGTGTGAGGATTTGTCTTCGGATTTTTTTGAGCTTCTGAATTGAATATGGATGAACGGACTGTTGATCCTCACAGTCCTTGATATGTTCTCGTATTTTCGAGTTTTAAATTTTTAAGGAGAAGTGTAGATTCGTAACTCTATTTCCTGAGCATCATCTGTTTGCTGAAATACCACAACAGGATTTCGTATATAATTTTGGCACGAAGAAGCAGTATTCAAGTGCCTAGGATCGAGTCTTCTTCGATTACTCTTCAGGTACTGATCGATCCTCTCCTTGCTGTGTTCGTGTCGAGAATTTTTATCTAATTGATTAGTTGGGTCGTTGGACAGTTGTGGCCGAGTGCAGGCATTGGTGTCGTGTCTGTACTACAACCTGTATCCGCGTTCAGGAGTCTTCATGTGTCCTGTCCGAGTCTTCATGTGTCCAGCCTTGTTCGTGAATTGCTAGCTGGTATCCAAGTAGGGGGTCGTGTCCGGGAGAGTAGTGTCGGGCTCTGTTGATCGGGAAGAGTTGTGAAGGACTTGAATTGTATAGTTGTTTGTGTTTAAATTTTTGTTGTGTATTAATAATCTGGGATGCCATTGATTTTTCTATAGTTGCTTGGCTAATAGTAGTGAGTTAAATACTATGGGGAGCTTCTCTACTTTTGTTGAGTTCCTGCATAATAATTGATGTGCTCCTTGGACCAATAAAGGGAATGAGAAGTTGCAAGTTGGAAGCTATGTTGGGTTACCAGATTGCAGTGGACAGTGTGCAAGTCCTAGCTAGGTTATGGACTGAATGCCATTTTACATAATTGTGTTGCTTGAGAGTTTTGCCTGGTAATTAAATTACAATTTTGAAATTTTAATGTTTAAGTCTATTCCTCTTTTCTCTAGATTAATGATGGGATTAGCAGCTTATAAGTTTGAATATTCAGCAGTGGAATAACTTACGAAATATAGTGTTATGTTTTTATGAACCTTAGGATGATGAATAAATGAGTTGGGATAACCAGGATTAGCAAGGTAGAATCAAGGGAAGTTTTGTATAAAAGGCTTGGATCAAGGCAGTGAAACAGCTAAAGTAGATTTTATACCAATGTCTATTTAGTGATCAAACTATTTAGTTCCTAAACAAAGTTATGGTACTAAATTAATGGTCATGATAATTAACTTTTAGCTAATTATAGAAATAATGGTTTGAGAATAACTGTAAGGAAATTTAGTATTGAGTAGTTAATATTTGGTTTAAATCAATATTGATTGTAGAACTACAACATACCAATTTAAAGCTTGTCTAGTTATTAATCAACTTGTACTAATATAAATCAGGAGGACATCCAGTTCCATTGTTCACTAGTACTTTTTCGGAGCCAGGCAAGTACTTTTCTACGGTTTTGTGCTTTTACATTCTTGTACCCTTCCTTTTGACACGTCATAGCACGATATTCATGTACCCCGGTATTCCTGTACCCTTGTTCTTGTACTTATTAGTGCCAGGTAGGGAAATACACTAGCCATGTGACCAATCCCGGTTATTATATCCCTGTACCTAGCTTAGGCCTCGCACTGTGCACGCGGGTCCTAAGTCGTACCATATTCATGTACTCCTGTACATGTACTCACCCCAGCCGGTCACATGGACTAGATGTATTTCGATATTGTGCACTTGTTATGTCTGGTACTTCAGGATTATAGTTTCATTCCTGTACTTTACATGTTTCTGTACTTTATATTCATGTACTATAGTTCCTGTACTTACTTCATATACTACTTTTTTGTACTTTCATGTTCATTCATGTATTTCATTTTTCTGTACTCCTGTACTCATTTCATATCATGTTCATGTTTCATTACCTAGAACTGTACTTTGCTCCGCTCCTGAATAGGATATGTTGTAGGTATGCTTACAGGACATTGTTCTACTCTATGGGCCAGAGCCCAGGATTTTAGCTGAGCAGGCTGAGGCTTAGCTTGAGGCTTCAGGTTTAGTCTACTTAGCTTTACTATGACTTTAGAGTTCATAGCATTTTTCATTCCTGTTGATTCTGGTACATTATGATATCTGGATTTGTGGATTATGGTGATCTTTCTGGGATACGTTGTAGATGATGTGATTATATACTTACATGTTTATCTGGTTAGATTTCCCTAGCTAGGTACAGCTTACTTCGTCGTGTCTAACGACGAAGGCTGGGCGTGTCCGACTCGTGTCCGATTATTCGGAAGTGGGTCGTGACATGTGAATAGAGTGTGTGTCAATAATAACCAATCAAAAATTCAACTCTATAACAAGTCCAGAAAGCAACTACCAAGAGAGTAAGTAATCAGAGTAGTAATGCAGAAATTAATAGAGATCGAAATAGCATACGCAAACATGGTGATTTAACCTGGTTTTCCTCGTGGAGGACTAGTCCAGGCCTAAGAACTCTCGCTCAGGATTGAAATTTACTATTTTTGAAATAGGGTACACATACTTGCCTTTACTCAGAAGAGCACGCCAACTTCTTACAACTTCGCAAAGGCAAAACTTGGAATTGTCCAAGTGATTTTTTTTCAACTCTTGCACAGAACTTCTAGCTGAATCGTACTTGAGCACCTTGGGGCTTAGGAAGTTTTGTGGCTAGTTGCTTGGAAGAGTAAGGCTTAGAATGTATAGGGCTTAGAAGATTAAGAGTGAGAGATGATTTGAAATGAGAGAAATCAAGCCCTATATGTACTAGTCTAAGGAGGCAGAATTCGGCTAGAATTTTATCTAAAATATTCAAAAATTTGAACGTTGGACAGCCTAGTTCCTAAAAATTAGCATCCTGAAATTTAGGGGGCAGAGTTCAACCCGAATTCTGCCTAGGGTAGAGTTTGGCCCGAATTCTCATTCCCTTGGGCCAGAATGTTTATGTAGGCTAGAATGGTTTGGTTTGGTTCAGGGATTGTCTCGTTTTGTATGGTAAAGCTTGGAGAAGTAAGTCTAGGGTTGAAATGACTCAGTGCGACTCAACGTACACATTCCTAGACTCAATAAAATAAAAAATTACAGACTCAATATAAGTACATTTGCCATGAAACAACTTGTTGATGACGTCTGTCTTGAATTTGATATGTTGTAGATGATGTTCTTGTCTTGAGCTCGATGTATCATCTTGGATCATATCAGATATCGTTTTGTTAATTATCTAAATTAGGTTGACTGTGATCTAGTTTGGGTCAACAACCTTGACCTATAGCAACCCTAATGAGCAGGTCCACATGAAGACCAGGCTCCCAAAATTTATATTTTTTGAACGTTAGGGAACCGAACTCTGCCCGAGTTCGATCCCCCATAACTCTATAAATAGAAGCATTTTCATTCATTTCAAATCAACTCACTCTTCTCTTCTTTTATCATTTTAAGATTTCTTTTGAGCTTTAAACTTCCTATTCCAAGCTTTACAACTCCTAGCCAGCCCAGTACCAGTGCGGTTCGATCTAGAAGTTTGGTTCGAATTGTAAAAAGGCTTGAAAATAATTTTATTTTTATCTGAGTTGAAGTCGACAAGCTCTTTGTATCAAAAGCTTGTGGTTGTGAAGTAGTCATGTGCTTCGGATCAAAGGCATGGGTCTGTAAGAAGCTGCAAGTGCTTCGGATCAAAGCTTGTGTTTCACTTTATAGTGGATTCAATATCGAGTTAGAGTTCTCGAGATTGGACTAGTTCTCTCAGAGGAAAACCAGTATAAACCTCGGTGTTTGCCTTTGCTCCTCTACTTATTTACTTTAAGCAATTTTATCTTGGTATAGTTGGTTAACTACTATTTATTAAAAATTGGGGACTATTATTCTCCTGCACTTTATTCACCCCCTGTAGAGGTATTCGACGGTCCTACAACAAGACGATCAGAAAGATCTCACGGTGTTGGAAGATACCTTCATCGTAGCGACCAACATAGAGGAACCTTGTGGCATGTGTCATGACGAGGACTAGATCATGGATACGGAGATGTCATATCACACCATTCCCTAAAGAATGATCTTTATGTCGTATCGTATTGACAGGTTTGGACGTATGAAGATGGGCAACAAGGGGATGGCTGCAGTTGTACGCATCGATAATGTGCATTTGATGATAGAGTTTGTGAAGGGCTCTCATCTTTATGGGTGTGCGATATATAACAAGTTAGGATATAACTTGGTTTTGGTAAGGAGGCTGATAGATGATGGATGTCACAATTTGTTTGGAGACAAAGATTGGATGCTTGTGAAGGGTTCCCAACAGTTGTCTTGAGAAGATTTATGTTATAGCTTGTACATACTCAAGTCGTTGAGTTATACAAGCAGGCCACATGCACTGGATAAAGGCTCGAGGGGTGTTCGACAGGAGTTGGATCGTCTGGAACTTGCTGAGGAGAGTCTTCGAGATGTTTTGTGGAATACAAAGGTTTCGGTTCGTCAAGACAAAACGACGAATTATGACGAGTCAAAGATTGAGGGTTAGTCTGTCGGTCATATCTCTAGATCCAGAACAAAATTGCTAGATTTTAAATCTAGAAAAAATGCAACCATATCTCTAGATCCAAGTCAAAAATTGGTTCTCAAAATTAATGTATGCACCGAGTTCATAAAGATCCAAGCCCGCTGCCATTTAGAAGAATTGAGGCCCACTTCCTCAATAATTATCGTTCGGGCCATCCAACCAAGTACCCCAAAATGAAAGCCCATCAGTAAATTCTGACACACCATTATCGTCACCTCCCGCCAACTAAAACCCCTACTAAACCCTAACCCTAGCTCGAGAAGATTTGTGTTGTGGCATTTACAAGCTCAAGCCGCTGAGTTTTATATGCATGCCATATACACCTGATGGAGTCTCGAAGGGTGTTCGACATGAGCTGGATCATTGGAAACTTGCTGAGGAGGGTCTTCAAGATGTTTTGAGGGATACAGAAGATTCGGTTCGTCAAGACAAAGCGATGAATTGTAATGAGTCAAAGATTAAAGGTCAGTCTATCAGTCCCATAACATTTGGTCGATCTTCAGATGAGGGTTGCTCTACAGATGCAGTTTTATGACGGGTAATTTACTAAAGGTTCATGGAGCGACATCGATTTTAGCAATCTGAAGCCATGAACAAGATCAAGGTTTGCAGTAAACTCAATCAGAGGCGGGTGCATAACTATTCACACAGTCCAGAAGGAGCTACGTGTCATCGACCGCATGTATAATGCATGATGTTATGCTCGAAGATGCATGCGTACGAGAGAGCTTCAGTGTCGGACACGAAGGTGGGCATGTTTAGGAGTTCGAATCTCAGGAGGATCGTACATTCCGCTTGGTTAGGCCAACCATGGGTAAAGAAGATCGACGAAACAGTAGTACGTTCCGATGAAAGATAGAAGTCGAGGACATGCAACCGAGACTTGTGGTGAGGCTAATTGTTAGGGACTTCGGGCTTGGTCATGTTATTGATGTCGACAGGATCCCAATGGTATAGGAGGTGATACGCATGGCAGCTAGCATCAACATGACGGTCGAGGATATGGAGATGAAGGAAGATGCAAAGCAGCTAAAGAGATCGAAGATCAGTGGCATAGGGGAGCAGAAACTCTATCACGGGACGACATACATGGATTCCAGTTGAGGAGCCATGGGGTTAACACCCTTTCATCAGACTAGAGGGGAGATTAGGAGTCCTGCCTGTTTTTGGTAATATAACATTTGTGGAATGCAAATCTGGTTAAATATTTGATTTGGTTTGGATATCCATAATTGGTATTGTACTATTTTAGATGTAATAAGATTCTTATTTGAGAGTTTTCTATTTAATAAATCCTATTGTGATCTTGAATATGATTTTCTTATCCTATATATATGGGGTGAGGGTGAAGGCACAAAGTATAGCACAAAATTGATATTTAGGGTGCATGTCCACGCCATACAAGATAGAAAGAAAGAGGAGATCTGATGGAGGAGTTATTAACTTTGATTAGGAAAACTGTTACGGGTTGGTGAGTGGTTTCATTGTAATATTTGTTGTTTTTTCTTGAGTGTGGTGAGGAGGTTGAATCTTTTAGGACAAAGGGTTCAACATTATTTTTTTAATCTTGTAGTTTCATCTTAGGTATATAGATTATGATTTCTCCAGGTGACGTATCACCACCATACTGTCTTTATCTATGCTTGGTGTTCGTTAGACGAGGGTTGGTTATTTCAGGTGGGTTGGCCTAAGCTTTCGCTGCGTCAACATCTCAGACACTGTATCAGAGCGCTTGTAGGACGTGTTCAATTACCAACATATATAGGATACCACCATCAGCACCCTCAGAACAAGCTACCGACTAATGTCTTTAAGATACAGAAACTTGTACCATTATATACGCAACATAAGTGTGATGACTTGATGTTATTCGGTGTCTTCATTTTTATCACCTCTCATTTGTCATACTTGATTATTGTTCCCTTTTTTAATTTTCTAAAAAAAACTTTATGAATTATAGTTATATATATTGCCGCAATAAATCTTGCGTTATACGATTTGATAGTCATGTTCCTTTAATATTGAATTTCTTAATCTCGCCAACTTGTTGGTCTTATAGATATTCAACCTGAGTGTAGATTCACAAAACCACAACACCGAAAGGACTGTAAGAAACTATTCTCAATAACAAACATATAGTCAACTCTTAAGACAAAATGATAAAAACTGACGTACTTAACAGTTATTTGAAAAATCTTTTACTCGAGAGAAAAAAATAGAAGTAAAGAAACTTCTCTATTGGAGTATGATTATAAATATATTACATCACTACAACTTTGTAATCCCATAATAATAATAATAAGCTCACAAAACAGTCTCATAGATTATATCAAATAATAATCTGAACTCATTAATCCATTCATCTTTATGAGTGGAGTGGTCCACTTGGTTAATTAGATGTCATACGAATCCTGTTATTGGTGTTTTTACCTGTAATATTTTTCTTAGCACCATCGAACTAAAAACAAAATAAATTAGTCAGCGTAAACAAAAAAATATGCCGGAGTTTTGTATCTCTTCGCATCTACTCATGTTTTTAGAAAAGCTAATGAAAACAACTATTTGTTAACACTTATAGGTGCTTATATTTTCATATATTAGCATCTTATTTTCTAATATGCTAGTTCATTTTTGAAACATTCAACAATATTATTCATTCCTCCAAAGTGTCCCTTCAAACTATTCTTCCTTATGTGTAAGTGAGGTAACGATTGATGTGATAGTTGGCATGGTAAAATTTAAAATTAACATTAACATTAATATTAAATTAATAATAATAATTGGGTAACTAATATTAACATCAATTTTGTAGATCCGGAACAAAAATGCTAGATTTTAAATCCAGAAAAAAAAATGCAGCCATATCTCTAGATCCAAGTCGAAAATCGGTTCTAAAAATTAATGTGTGCACTAAGTTCATAAAGATCTAAGCCCACTGCCATTTAGAAGAATTGAGGCCCACTTCCTCAATAATTCTCTTTCGGGCCATCCAACCAAGCACCCCCAAAGTGAAAGCCCATCAGCAAATTTTGACACACCCTAATACTAACGCTGACCCTAACTTAAGAATATTTGTGTTATGGCATGTACAAGCTTAAGCCACTGAGTTGTACAGGCAGGCCATATACACCGGATGGAGGCTCGAGGGGTGTTCGACAGGAGTTGGATCGTTGGAAACTTATTGAGGAGGGTCTTCGAGATGTTTTGAGGGACACAGAGGATTTAGTTTCTCAAGACAAAGCGATGAATTATGATGAGTCAAAGATTGAAGATCAGCCTATCAGTCCCATGACAGTTGATGAGTCTTTCAGGTGGGGGTTTCTCTATAAATCTAATTTTTGTGACGGGTGGTTTGCTAAAGATTCATGGAGTGACATCGATTTTAGTAGTTCAAAGTCAGAAAGGAGATCAAGGTCTGTAGCAAACTCAAACAGAGGCGGGCGCATCACTATTCATACAGTTCAGAAGGAGCTGTGTGTCATCGACATCGTTTACAGTACAGGATGTTATGTTCGAGGATGCATGTGTATGGGAGAGCTTCAGTATGGGACACGAAGGTGGGCATTGTTCAGGAGTTCGAATCTCAGGAGGATCGTACCATCCGTTTGGTTGGGCCAACCATGGGTATACAAGCTCGACGGAACAATAGCACGTTCTGGTGGAAGACGAAAGTCGGGGACATATAACCGAGACTTGTGATGAGGCTAATTATCAGGGACTTCGGTCTTGGTCATGTTATTGATGTCGGCAAGATCTCATTGGTGTAGGAGGTGCTACGCATGGCATCTAGCGTCAACATAACGATCGAGGAGCTGGAGATGAAGGAAAATGCAAAGTCACTCAGGGATCGTAGATCTGTGGCATGGAGGAGCAGGAACTTTGTCACAGGACGACTTACATGGTGTAACACCCAGTTTCTAAAATGAGAGGAATTTTGAAATTTTGTATTTTAATTTATTTAATTATGGTATTTAAAATTTTATATGATTTTTATTGATTTTTAATCATTTTTAAACTATTTAAAATAATGACTTGTGATTTGGTGTGCAGCTAGTAAAGCCGTAGAGACTGTCTACCCTAGAGCCTAGCCATGTGATTAGGGTATTTTATTATCATTTTAGTTTGAGGGTATTTGGTCATTTTGACTTATTGAATTTTTTGATGATTTATGAAATTGGTGAATTCCTAGTTTGGGCTTTGACTAGTTTGAGACTTGTAGACTAGCCTAGAACCTAACCATAGCTATGGTAACCCTAGCCTAACTTTAGTTAAACCATTTTAGTCATTAGAGATTGGTTTTAGAATGAGGGGATTAGATTTAGTGAAATTAAGTCATGACTTATGGTTTAATACATGACTTGTGATTTAATGACTTTTGAATTGAACCATAGGCCCATGACTTAAGCCCAAACCCCAACAAGCCCACCCATGGCAGCCAACCTAGGGTTTCATACCCTATTTAATGCCTCTTCCATTTGTTCTTGCCTCTTTTATTAATTTCTCCAAGTTTTAAAGAAAGAGGTTTGTCCATTCTTCCCTAACCCATAGATTATTCATTTTAATTTCTTTACCACTCTAGTCTTTTGTATTAGTTCCTAATCCAGCTCTATTTCATGTCCATGGAGAGAAATCTCAGGTTTGGACCAATTTGGAGCACTTGGCCATCAAGAAGAAACTCCCCTTTTTGAAGCTTTTTCATACAAATTGAACAGATAGATAAATCCCTATTCCCTCCACCAAATTTCATTTTCTTTGCATGGATAGGAAGCCCTAGGTGTCCCCTAGCTGTAGGTATTGGTTTCGTGTCGAGTCGTGTCCATTTCGTGTCCATTGCGGACACGCATATTTATTTCTTTATTTTTGAAAAGTGTTTGAAGGGTTTTGTAGATGTATATGAGTACTTTAATTTTCGTGAAGAGGTGATAGTGTTTTTGTGTCTGTGTCGGGTGCACGAGGGGTTGGACACGTTGTGCACTGACTCAGTTCAGTGCCCTGCTGCTCGGGCACTGTAGCGGACACGACACAGCACGTATGTACACGAAATTTTGTGGGACTTATGGAGCAATCACTGACACTATGCTCCCAAAATTTAGGAGCATATGGTTCACTACACGCGGAGATATCGCACGCGCACGAATCACGCACTGTGTGCACGCGCACGACAATGGCTCACTGATACGCATTCGTATCGGACACGACACATGTCGTGGACACTGTGCAGGCCGTCCTATGGATAGCCCTACCCCTGGCGCACGTGTATTCAAGGCCACGTGTCACCACGTGGCCTGAGTCACGCGCGGGACACGCGTGCACGCGTGCACGACGATTGTTCGTACACTGTCAGTGTCTGTGTTTGTGTATTGATTGGGACACAATTTGTGTCCAATTCTTGGACACGAGGACACCCTATAGTACCCTCACATGTGTGACACTTAGCACCAATCCTTGGTTTCGACTTGTTGCTTGAAATTCGGTTTCGGTTTGGGTTTTTCCTCAACTCTGATACTTAACTCCCTGTTAGAAAATTCTGAGATTCGAGTTTGATTTTTTTTACTGATTCTAAATGTTTTCTTTTGCAACGTTCAATTCATTTTCATGTATCTTGGTTTAGTCTCATGTTAGGGTTCTCATATTGGGTGTTAATCATTAGTTGAATCACATGGAGCTGTTGTTTTGAACTGTAAATTGACACAGTGAGCATTGTTCCTCAAATCCCGATTTTGATTTCCTGTTTTCAACTGATAGGTGGTGTTAAACTGCCATATTAAATTGTAGACATGCATACTAGTTTATATTCAGATTTGTTATGATTTGTGTGGGATCATGGATTTTTGAAATTGGTTGGTTATAGCTACATTGATTCCTTTTTCTGATACACAATATGGATGATGATAGGCATGATATATACTAAATGTAAATATGAATGTATGATGCCTGAGATAACTAGGTATTATGAATGTTTGGGGATAATGTTGTAAACTGAGATGTAGTAGAGAGATTAACTTGGTTACATGATCAAGAGAACTGAGATAATGAAGCATGTAGGTTCCTAACTGAGCTGTGAGCATGTTATGCATATATGGATAATGAATGCACTATCAAATGCATTGTAAATATGAATGTATGCAATATGATACACACACACACACATCACTAATCCTTTTTTCCTGTGAACACACATTGATACTTCCCATTTCCTGAGTTTGACACATTATCTAATTGACTCACTGATTTCAGTTCACAATGACACCTATGCACTTTATTCCAGTTTTCATTAATCTGCACAGACACACACCCACACCTAATCTAACTGATAACTGCTACACACACACAGGAATATATTTCTGTCACCAGTGATCAACACACACACAAGCCTATATGGCTGTCCATATTCAGTCCAATATTAGCCTACATGGCAGCCCCACATTTCAGCCCATTTACCACCCAGTCCAGCCCACACTTAGCCCCATCTTAGCTGTCATAAACATGCCAATTATAGCCCATAGTTCAGCCACAAATGTCCCTAGATAATAGTCCTAACATAGTCCCAAACCCTGTCCAGTTCAGTCCAAATTTCAGCCCAATCAAACCCCTTGTTAACAGTCCATTTACACTCCCATATCAGCCCCAAACATAGCCCTAGGTACTGTCCAAATTCAGCCCTTTGTATGCCCATAACCACTCCATAAATCAGCCTAGTAACCTATCCTAATCAGCCCATGGTACTGTCCCTCTCCCATTTCTTAACCCCCTCTATTTCTATGTGTGTATGTATGTAAATATGTATGTATGCATGTATAAATGTATAAATGAATATATGAAGATAGGTATGTATGGATGTATACATACATATAACTAGAAGTACAACTCTGCCTAATGCCACTCACACACATCCTAGCCTATACCATATATACACATGTTAGTATTTCCCCACACACATGGTACTCTCTATATGTACATGTATGTTAATAGCCTATATACATATATAATGTCTATATATGCATATGTGGCCTATAAGTGAATGTGTGTTATTATATTAAATTAGATAAATATTCAATGTATACAATATGTGTGAATATGTGATATGGCCTATATGGAACATAGCCTATGGGATGTACCCTATGTGATACAGCCTATGTATATGGCTTGAATGCCAGTATAGGTGTGCAGTTGACTTGTATAGCCTAGATGTGGTGTGTGCTTGCTAGAATAGACTGGTTAGGCTTAGTGAGACTTATTTGGTTTAAGTTTGACCTAGTTTGACTAGTCTAGTTGACTAGAGTTGACCGAGAGTTGACTTTGGTCTAGTTTGACCTAGACAGCATGCAGATGCATAGTAGATTACATTTATCATCCCCTGTATACATCTTGACTTGTGTTGCTCTAAATAGGAGTCAGGTACCTCATCTCGGACAGTACATTTACTTCAGACATTCAGATACGAGGCGAGTACATTCTCTAATAATTTCATATCCTTCTTAGAATTATTTTTCTGTATTAAATTACTTTACTTGATACTGTCACGTTGGTCACACGGATTAGTATTATATGGATCCCTTCTTGAGATGTTATCCCTTCAGGGAGCATCGGGTACTCTATGTTCTGTGCGTTTTACTTACATGGCGTATCACTATGCTTCTTTGGTTCTTTGATCACTTGTGACATATACTCTTATGATTACAGAGTCTTCTTTGAATCCTTATCCCATTTATTGGGTTTCCCAGAATCCCCATTTATGGGACTACTATGTACCACCCTTCGGGGGCTGTTTCATGGAATCATAACATAACCTGGTTGGATTCTTGTGTATTAATTGGGGGTACGGGGGAGTATAAATAGTCATGTGAACAATTCTAAAGTAGAATAGCCATGTACGCCTCTTTAGTATAGCCATGTGCAAATCAAGCCGTTCATATGTCGAATTTGTAATTTAAATCACTAGTCACTGGTAGCACTTTACTTATAATAGATATTTCTTTTACAGTTCTCTCTATGTTTACATACTGTATTTTCTTCAGTATCTATATCTTACTTTACTGCATGATTATATTTTCTAACCTGCTATGAACTGTTGAGATGTACTGTGCTCGCTCCCGTCCTGACTGGACCTGTTAAAAATTTTACAGAGAATGATGAGGAACCCTGCACCCCTTACTTTGGAGCTTGCCTAGATGACACTCGCGACTTGGACCCCTGGGGAGGTTCAGGCAGCTGCTGAGGATGATACCCTTGCTTAGTGTAGATAGCGTTGATTGTTTTTCTTTTCATGTTTGGATGTTGTCCTTATTTTTCAGAGTTCTATATTTTTAGAGATGATAAGACTTGTATTTTATTTCTGTTGTACCTTAGTTGAGGATTTCTTTATCTATTTCATCGTGCCATATTCTATCTATAGATTATGATTGAGTTATACATCTGTGTTGGCCTCCTTATGGAGAGTATTCATATTATGTTAGTTATAGTTCATGACCTGGAACAGCATTCTATCGCCGACACTGCGGCGTAGGCTAGGCGCTGTTACATTCTCGTATCCTCATAGTGGGTACGGGTCGTGACACGTTTTTAGTGGTGGCCCATGCAGGTCGAGTTTGTGTAGTGGTATTTGAACTAGAATATTACTACAGCCTGCAGTAGGATTAGGAATTTTTTTTAGGTACTCAATCACATTAGGAAAAAAATCTTAACTGGATTCCTGCCATCTATATTCCTGTTGAAGATTGCTTCCTTGAATAACTGTCCTCCCTTGAATTACCGTTTCCATCTCAGTATTGATTCCTTGTTTGATCTGTCTCCAGGATGGTGATCGAGACACGATCGCATCACTCTGGCTCAGCAGACGCTGGTGAGAGGCCTACCCCCCTCACACGATTGTGGACGCTGGGACCACAGTACCCCCTACTTCTACTCATATAGGAGCATCTGCAGCTTTTGGGAGTGCACCTCCACCTGTCCGGAGGTCTTTCCCCGTCATTTTGGATATATATCAGCAGCAGTTACCTTCAGGGACAGTGGATGCAGCTCAGATGTTTGCTCTTTTCCAGCGATTCTTGGAGTCTCAGCAGCAGATACAGCAGAGCCAGTCTGCTGATATCCGACAGAACATACAAGATACTCACCAGTTGGTCAGGATGACAGTAGAGCTGGTGGCTGCTCAGCCACAGGGAGGTCAGATGCAGCCGTATCAGCCAAGGACTCCAGACATCCAATCCTTTAAGAAGATGGGACCCCGAGACTTCAAGGGTACAGAGGGCATCATATACGCTGACGATTGGATAGAGCACATTGAGGAGATATTTCGATCGGCACAGATACCTACTGGATTACAGATCGAGGCAGCGACCAGTCAGATACAGGATTTGGCCCGTACTTGGTACCAGACGGACCCGAGGGTTGGTACAGCCGGTCAGACTTGGGCAGCATTTAAGAAACTATTCAAGGAGAAATTCTTTTCCGATACCGCACTTCGTGCTTTGGAGGCACAGTTCGAGAGTTTGGTTCAGGAGAACCAGACTGTTGAGGAGTACGCTGGAGAGTTCAGCCGTTTGAGCAGATTCATCGAGGATCTTATCGAGGTCGAGAAGGCAAGGAGGTTCCGCAGGGGTTTGATCAAGGAGATCAAGTCATATACCAAGAGCGACCGCGACGTCACTTTCGAGCAGATTCTGGTAGGAGCCATGACAGCGGAGGACGATCTTGGGCTGAAGGAAAAGAGGATACGAGACACTCAGGGAGCTAGTGGCAGTGCGGGCCCAGCCAAGAGGCCCCACCTGCAGTTTTAGTAGCAGTATCCCCAGCAGATGCTACCTCTACAGTTTCAGCAGCAGTATCCGCAGCAGATGCTACCTCTACAGTTTCAGCAGCAGTATCTGCAGCAGATGCTACCTCTATAGTTTCAGCAGCAGTACCAGCAGCCGAGGGTCTACCTTCAGTAGCGGCTGTTTCAGGATCGTGTACCATTTCAGTAGGCGCAGCAGCCACAGAGGCAGCAGCAGGCCCCGGGACAGCAGCTTGTTATCATTTCCCTTTTTTGCAAGAGACCAGGGCACGATTGGGGCGAATATCGGAAGAGGCTGGGCAGATGTTTGCTTTACGGAGGATCGGATCATCGTCTGAGAGAGTGTCCCGAGTCATCGGGACAGACGGTTCAGGAAGCAGGAGCTAGGGCTCCGGTAGGCCAGCAGAGGGGATTACCCTTACCGACTCAGCAGCAGAGGTACATACAGCATCAACAGCAGGCCAGGGGAGGCCAACAGGAGCGAGCTTTCGCCAGGACAGTCGAGGATGCTCAGGCAGTTGGAGATCTAGTTGCAGGTTCCGTTCTTTTGATTCTATTCCGCAATTGCCTCTTATAACTGCCTTAAGATTTCGATTTCCTCTGTTCCTTGTTAGTTTATCAATTTTGTCATGTTGTTCTTGTGATTGTGTTTGATTTTCTTTTAAGATGAATCATATGGGCTAGGTCACCCTGTTATGGAATCTAGAATCTTCGATAGTCGTGTTAGCTGGCATAGTGAGGATATATAGTCAGATTTAGGACGTATTTCTCGGGTGTGGGAATTTAAGGTTTTCGCTGCCAAGCATGCGACAATACGAAAATTTTAAATACCATGATTCTAGAGGTATGTGCCTTAGTCGAGGACTCTGTGATTATCGTAGCCTTGCTCACTAGCACGACGAGGATTCTGAGTATCATGATTTTGGACAGACGCATATGATTATCTGACGGTATGTTTGAGACTTTGATTGTGGGGTGTTTGACCTAGAGGGGCTACTACCATTTTAATTTCGAGGACGAAATTTTTCTAAGGTGGGTAGACTTGTAACACCCAGTTTCTAAAATGAGGATAATTTTGAAATTTTGTATTTTAATTTATTTAATTATGGTATTTAAAATTTTATATGATTTTTATTAATTTTTAATCATTTTTAAACTATTTAAAATAATGACTTGTGATTTGGTGTGCAGCTAGTGAAACCGTAGAGACTGTCTAACCTAGAGCCTAGCCATGTGATTAGGGTATTTTATTTATCATTTTAGTTTGAGGGTATTTGGTCATTTTGACTTATTGAATTTTTTGATGATTTATGAAATTGGTGAATTCCTAGTTTGGGCTTTGACTAGTTTGAGACTTGTAGACTAGCCTAGAACCTAGCCCTACCTATGGTAACCCTAGCCTAACTTGAGTTAAACCATTTTAGTCATTAGAGATTAGTTTTAGAATGAGGGGATTAGATTTAGTGAAATTAAGTCATGACTTATGGATTAATGCATGACTTATGATTTAATGACTTGTGAATTGAACCGTAGGCCCATGACTTAAGCCCAAACCCCAACAAGCCCACCCATGGCAGCCAACCAAGGATTTCATACCCTATTTAATGTCTCTTCCATTTGTTCTTGCCTCTTTTATTAATTTCTCCAAGTTTTGAAGAAAGAGGTTTGTCCATTCTTCCCCAACCCATAGATTATTCATTTTAATTTCTTTTCCACTCTAGTCTTTTGCATTAGTTCCTAATCCAGCTCTATTACATGTCCATGGAAAGAAATCTCAGGTTTGGACCAATTTGGAGCACTTGGCCATCAAGAAGAAACCCTCCTTTTTGAAGCTTTTTTATGCAAATTGAACATATAGGTAAATCCATATTCCCTCCACCAAATTTCATTTTCTTTGCATGGATAGGAACCCCTAGGTGTCCCCTAGTTGTAGGTATTGGTTTCGTGTCGAGTCGTGTCCATTTCGTGTCCGTTTCGGACACGTATCAGTCCATGCAGTGAACTGTTTGATGAAATGCCACACTCATATTTATTTCTTTATTTTTGAAAAGTATTTGAAGGGTTTTGTAGATGTATATGAGTACTTTAATTTTCGTGAAGAGGTGATAGTGTTTTTGTGTCTGTGGCGGGTGCACAAGGGGTTGGACATGCTGTGCACTGACACGGTTCAGTGTCCTGCTGCTCGGGCACTGTAGCGAACACGACACAGCACGTATGGACACAAAATTTTGTGGGACTTATGGGGCAATCACTGACACTATGCTCCCAAAATTTGGGAGCATATGGTTCACTACACGCGGAAATATCGTACGCGCACGGATCACGCACTGTGTGCACGCGTACGACAATGGCTCACTGATACGCATTCGTATCGGATACGACACGTGTCGTGGATACTGTGCAGGCGGTCCTAGGGGTAGCCCTACCCCTGGCGCACGTGTATGCAAGGCCACGTGTCACCACGTGGCCTGTGTCACGCGCGGGACACGCGTGCATGCGTGCACGACGATTGTTCGTGCACTGTCAGTGTCTGTGTTTGTGTATTGATTGGGAGACGATTTGTGTCCAATTCTTGGACACGAGGACACCCTATAGTACCCTCACATGTGTGACACTTAGCACCAACCCTTGGTTTCGACTTGTTGCTTGAAATTTGGTTTTGGTTTGGGTTTTTCCTCAACTCTGATACTTAACTCCCTGTTAGGAAATTTTGAGATTCGAGTTTGATTTTTTTTACTGATTCTAAATGTTTTCTTTTGCAACGTTCAATTCATTTTCATGTATCTTGGTTTAGTCTCATGTTAGGGTTCTCATATTGGGTGTTAATCATTAGTTGGATCACATGGAGCTGTTGTTTTGAACTGTAAATTGACACAATGAGCATTGTTCCTCAAATCCCAATTTTGATATCCTGTTTTCAACTGATAGGTGGTATTAAACTGCCATATTAAATTGTAGACATGTATACTAGTTTACATTCAGATTTGTTATGATTTGTGTTGGATCATGGATTTTTGAAATTGGTTGGTTATAGCTACATTGATTCCCTTTCCTAATACACAATATGGATGATGATAGGCATGATATATACTAAATGTAAATATGAATGTATGATGCCTGAGATAACTAGGTATTATGAATGTTTGGGGATAATGTTGTAAACTGAGATATAGTAGAGAGATTAACTTGGTTACATGATCAAGAGAACTGAGATAATGAAGCATGTAGGTTCCTAACTGAACGGTGAGCATGTTATGCATATGTGGACAATGAATGCACTATCAAATGCATTGTAAATATGAATGTATGCAATATGATACACACACACACATCACTAATCCTTTTTTCCTGTGAACACACATTGACACTTCCTATTTCCTGAGTTTGACAAATTATCTAATTGACTCACTGATTTCAGTTCACAATGACACCTTTGCACTTTATTCCAGTTTTCATTAATCTGCACAGACACACACCCACACCTAATCTAACTGATAACTGCTACACACACACAGGAATACATTCCTGTCACCAGTGATCAACACACACACAAGCCTATATGGCTGTCCATATTCAGTCCAATATTAGCCTACATGGCAGCCCCACATTTCAGCCCATTCACTACCCAGTCCAGCCCACACTTAGCCCCATAGCTGTCATAAACCTGCCAATTATAGCCCATAGTTCAGCCACAAATGCCCCTAGATAACAGTCCTAACATAGTGTAGCGCCCCGCTTTTGATAGGCGGCGGAACTTCATAATATGCTAGTGCCGAGTCAGATCGGCCGAAAACTTAGATGGTCGTCTGACTCGATCGCTAAGCTTGGTAAACGATAACGCCTTGCGGCATCGATTCAAATTGATTTGGACGGAAGTTACGAGAATCGATCCAACTAATGGAACGACTTCTGTTGGAATAAGTCCTAGATGTAGCGGGCTGCGTCTCGGCGAGTGAGCTCTCTATAAGAGTCATTTCGACGGAACCGGACCGCTGTATGGTTTTCTTGGAGCTTTGCTGCTGGGCTTGATGAAGTGCTTTCGTGTCGTTTTTATGGATGCAATTACAATTTCGATACAAGAAGAAAAGAAGGAATTCTAACAAAGCGTTGGTGCCATTGCAGGAGCTCGCGTAACTAAGGATTGACGTTGTGTAGCGCTTGGACGATCGGCACGAAGCAAAGTAATCGGTGGGTGATTCGACCCTTCTTTTCTACTCTGTCCCGCAAACTTATTTCTTGCTTCGAATTCATTCAAATCGAACGATGCCAAGTTAATTGTATGCCAATCCACTAAGTCAAGAACTCGGGAAAAACGTATCAATTTTGAGTAATCTACTCGAAAAAATACAAGTTTCTCACATAACTGGAAAAGTTTAAGGTTCTAGTAAAAAGATAGACTATTTCATGTGCTACAAAATAATATGAAACGTCGATCCTGGGTTATGATGCCTCGGATAATTTGGTGCCCACGGGACGCTAAATCGGTGTACAGCTTTGGGGAAAATAAATCGTTGCATGAGTTGCGAGAAATGATAATGCTGTTCGATACTATCCGCAATATACAAAACTGTTTGCATATATGAAACTGTTCGCACATAGGCATGGTCATGGACAACTTGTGCACAAGTTAGTTTTCCTCGAAACGGTATCCGGGGCATCGGAACCGATTCGTCCTAGGGGAATAATTTACCGTGCTTCGGCGCGAGGCATGCGGGACCTTCAGTAAGGCTTGCAACCTAGGCTGAAAGGGTAGCATCGCATGCTAACTTCGATTAAGTCCCTAGTGGTGCGTAGCACCAATGACCGCATATAAGATAGTTGTATGCTCACCTATTGTCTTATACAGGGTAAATATTATCTCTGTTTTCATGCAGGGACGAGCACGGCCGTGGTAAGAAATATGATAAACTGCGATGTTATACTCTATGCTTTATTACTCAAAGATGGCTATCGAATATGAACTGAATTCATTTAGTTCTAATAGAAAGACAACTCTAAAGCATGTCGACCCTAACAATCAGAGTCGGTTTAGACGAGTTGGTTCGTCTCGTCCACTTAGCAAGTGTGCTAACCCCCTCCCCCAATTTCCCCAGGTACGGCGGGTGCTCCAACCTAAAACGAAGCTGAAGTACGGAGAGGCGTTTTGAAGCTCTTCCTATGCTGAAGTATTTTGAATCCAATTCAAGTCGACGTCTTATGTATAAAGGGGCGAATGTATGGGACGGCAAGCGTAGTTCAGGCAACTTGTCGAATGTATTTTCTTTCTGTTTTCAATCAATGTAGCCGCAACGGCATCCAATGTAATTACGACTTACACTTCGTTGCAAGCTATAAATGAAAAGCATTTCTATCTTTCTATACTGTGTCTTAAATTCTGATGTGATTTGTGAAGTTTCAACTTGGCATATTTATATCAAATACAACGTAACGTTCTGCCTTGTACGAGTGCAATTCCAGACTCGTACGGCATCACGCCTTAGCGAGGACGATCGAATCGACAAAATTAACATCGGGGACGAACGTTGCCGACTCGGGGTGTGACAAATTGGTATCAGAGCTCAGTTATGTTTCCTCGAATTTTCGAAAGATGTTTCATTGTTGGAATGTCCGTTGCAATGGCTTGATTAAATGCTTGTCGGCATGCTGCGTGAAATACAAGTTCCATACAGGTAAGCCCGTAGATATTTTTGAAAAATACTAACGGGTTTACACTATTTGTAGGAATGACTAAGCGAGATAAGAAAATTGCCGGCCTAACAACCTAAACCATGGATAGTACGTCGAGCACAAAAAGCACTGGCCCTAGCAAGACGACTATGGAGAAGATGCTACAGTTAATGGAACTACAGCAGCAACAGCTTCAGACACAATTCAAGGCCCAATTTGAGGCGTAACAGAAACAGATGAATGCCCTGACTTAGATAGTGAGCAGAATGGCGGGCAATACCAAGACGACGGACGAAGAGCCCGAGGAAATGCAAGGTGATCAAGAAGAAGACGAGGAGGAAGAAGTCTCCCCGTAAATGATGAACTCTCCTTCCATGTTCAAAGTGAAGGAGTTTCGCAAAATGAACCCGCCAAAGTTCAACGGCCGAGCAGAGCCCGGCGTGATAGTAGGATGGCTCGCAGAGATGGAGGACTTGTTCGATCTCCTCTGTATCGAAGGGTCCCAGAGGGTGGCCTGTGCGGCGCTGCAGTTACAACTAAGAGCACATGACTGGTGGGCGGCGAAAAAACAAAAGATCTGTGAAACTGATTCCAACAAAAAGATTTCTTGGGAAATGTTCAAGACAGCCTTCCTTGAGCAGTACATTCCTCGCGCCATCCGTCGACAGAAGGCGGATGAGTTCATGATATTGAGGCAGGGGAATATGAGTGTTAAAGATTATGATGCAAGCTTCTCAAAACTTGCAAAATTTGTCGGCGTCTTCCTGCCCAACAAAGAAGAATGGTGCGAGCGTTTTCAGCAAGGCCTCAACGAAGAACTGCGTAGGGACGTCATGAACCAACGATGCCAAACTTATCGTGAATCCTATGAAGCCGCACTTGATAGTGAGTGAATCTTTGGCCGTATGTCACAAAGGGTCGTAACTGCCATTCGCAACAACTTCAACAAGCATCCTAATGACGCTGGAGGATCGGGAGTACAAAAGCGTCCAAACACGTCTGAGAATCGTGGTCACTTTGCCGCAATAAATTGCAACAGATGTGGCAAGCGTGGGCACCGAGCACCCGATTGTAAACTGAGAACATGCTTCAAGTGTGGCGAGCTAGGCCACTTCAGTCAATATTGTCAGGCGGGGAAGCCGAATCAACACAACCCACCAAGGAACACTCCGAATCCATATAAAGCGCCTATACTACAAGGCGCAAATGCGGTGCCTGTGACCCCACAGAATCAACGCCACGGAGCTCAAGGCCGAGTTTATGCCTTAACTCGGGACGAGGTGTACGCGTCCGATACGGTTGTAACAGGTATATTACTCTACAAAGATATACCTGCTCGAGTCCTATTCGATTCGGGTGCGACGCATAGCTTTATATCTGCTGATTATGTGAAAGAAAATAAAATAACCATGCAATCACTAGATATAAAAATTAGCGTTAGCACTCCGTCGGGAGTCGATATGCCTGCGAACTTTATTTGTAGGGATGGCCACATTTGCGTCGGGGAAAGATATCTATCCTTCGATGCCGTCGTGCTAGACATCAAAGATTACGACATAATCCTGGACATGGATTGGTTGGGCGCTTGTCGTGCAACGATCGAGTGCGCAGAGAAGAGAGTGGTGTTTCGCCTTCCTGGTGAGACAGAGTTCTCATATTCGTGCGGTACGGCCTCGAAGACGGCGATAATGGTATCGGCAATCTCGGCAAGGCGTATGCTGCGGTCCGGCTGTACGGGATACTTGGCATCAGTTTGAGACACGCGGACGGATAATACAAACATAATGCAGACTGATGTTGTGGCAGATTTTCCTGACGTTTTTCCTGACGAGATGCCCGGGATGCCGCCGGATCGAGAAATTGAATTCAATATCGACACCTTTCCAGATACACTGTCGATATCAAAGGCGCCTTACCGAATGGCTCCAGCAGAACTGAAGGAGCTGAAGGTACAATTACAAGAGTTGCTAGACCGCAGATTTATTTGCCCTAGCGTCTCTCCGTGGGGAGCTCCCGTACTATTCATGAAGAAGAAGGTTGAGTCGTTGCGGCTATGCATCGACTATCGGGAACTCAATAAGGCGACCGTGCAAAACAAGTATCCTTTGCCGCGAATCGACGACTTGTTTGACCAACTGCAAGGCACGGCAATATTTTCAAAAATCGATCTTCGTTCAGGCTATCATCAATTGACGATCAAGTCCGACGACATATCGAAGTCTGCCATCCGTACTCGATATGGTCATTACGAATTCCTCGTCATACCGTTCGGTTTGACGAATGCCCTAGCCGCGTTCATGGATCTGATGAACCGAGTCTTCCGACCTCAAATAGATAAATTTGTAGTCGTATTCATCGACGATATCCTTGTCTACTCAAAGAATCGTGAAGAACATACGGAACATTTGAAGACGGTACTGCAGATTCTACGTGAAAACAAATTGTACGCCAGGCAGAGTAAGTATGAGTTCTGGATGAGTAGCGTGACATTCCTCGGGCATGTAATCTCTGCCGAAGGTGTCGCGATGGATCCAAAGAAGATTGATGCGGTGGTGGATTGGAAACGACCTGCCTCCGCTAGCGATATTCGGAGTTTTCTGGGCTTAGCGGGCTACTATCGTAGATTCGTATGAAGCTTCTCAAAACTAGTGTCGCCTCTGACTCGCCTCACCCAGAAGGGAGTAGTATTTGAATAGAGCGACGACTGTGAATCCAGCTTCCAAGAGTTTAAGTAACGGCTCGTCTCAGCTCCAATCCTTGTACTTCCAGACGGTCCAGAAGGCTTTCAGATATTCAGCGATGCATCGGGAACTGGCCTCGGGTGCGTACTCATGCAGAGAGACAAAGTCATCTCCTACGCTTCATGGCAGTTGAAGCAGCACGAGAAAAACTACCTGACGCATGACCTAGAATTGGCGGCAATCGTCTTTGCATTGAAGTTATGGCGGCACTACCTCTATGGCATGGCATGCAGAATCTACACAGATCACAAAAGCCTGAAGTACTTATTTACGCAACGGGAACTCAACTTACGACAGTGACGTTGGCTCAAACTCATAAAAGATTACGAGCTAACGATCGAGTATACACCGGGCAAGGAAAACGTGGTGGCCGATGCACTCAGCAGAATGTTTATGGGAACACTGGCCATAAACAAGGAGATACAGCGAGACCTTGAAGCGATGGGTATCGAACTCGGAATTGAGTATCGATACCTGCACCTAGCCCAGCTGAAGTTAGGATCGAGCCTGCTTAGCAAGATAAAGACCGCACAGGAGGGCGACTCATTCCTGAAGAAAATGCGCGAGCTGGTTTTAACGGGAAGGGCGACTGACTTTACGGAAGACAGAGATGGGACGATGCGACTGAAGGGAAGGCTTTGCGTTCCTGAAACTGCCGAACTCAGAAAAGAAATTCTGACGGAGGTACATTATGCGAAGTACTCGTTACATCCTGGAAGCACTAAGATGTACAAGGACTTGCACACAAACTTTTGGTGGCACGACATGAAGAAAGACGTAGCTACGTTCGTATCGCAATGCATAGCGTATCAGCAGGTGAAGGCGGAACACCAACGGCCAGGCGGCGAGCTGCAGAATATTGCCATTCCTGTAATGTCTGTGTTCGTATTACGTATTTGGAATACGTATACGTATTTTATCTTGTATTTTTATATCTCCTTGGTTTGGTTTGGATTGGTTATTCTTGGTTCGGGTTGGCTTGGTTCGGTTTGGGATTGCTATTGGTTCATTATGAACCAAAGGGTGAACCCCCTACCTACCACCACCACTACCATTTATTAACCCCACTTCATTCTCTCTCTTCATTACTCTCCTTCTTCCCTCCATTAATTCTTCACCTACCAGAGAGAGGGAGAGAGGGGTCTAGGCAAGTGCAACTTGCTTCATGGAGGAACTCCAATTTTATTGCTTCATTCTCTTCCTTACAGCATTCCAACTTACTTTAGAACTTGGCATTTTCACTTTCCATGGCTAGATTCTTATAGATATATATTTATCTTATTTTTAGATTTCTTAGGTTTTGATCTACTTAATCTTGTTATTTTCAAGTTTTGATGGTTCCATGTTGTAGAGAATTTCGTTCTACCCCATTTTGACCTATGGAAGTTCGAATTTGGGTTCCGGATGATAGAGTTATGCAGCTTAGAAGCCATGGCTTATGGTGTACTTCTTCTCAGAAATTTTGAGAAGAAGCACAGTCCCGAGCCGCATAGTAGTACATGACCGCATGAACATTCATGCGAAAAGTCAGTTCCAACCGCAGGCACTATTGCCTTGACTTGACCGCATGACAAGTTCATGCGGCAAGTATTCCTTCTAGCTGCATGGGGCCCTTCTTCCCGGACCGCATATGCACCCCTTGCTCCCAGCCGCATAAGCCTTGCTCCCCGCTACCGCATGGGACTCCATCCATCCCGAGCCGCATGAACTCAACACTTGTGAGCCGCATAGACCGCAGTCTCTCAGCCGTATGGGGTTGCTTCCCTTGACCGCATAGTCATTGCTCCCCGTAGCCGCATGGGTTGCTCCTTCCCGGCCACATGTACCTGATT
Organism: Iris pallida; assembly: GCA_029216955.1. Taxonomy (NCBI): domain Eukaryota; kingdom Viridiplantae; phylum Streptophyta; class Magnoliopsida; order Asparagales; family Iridaceae; genus Iris; species Iris pallida. The sequence goes on along the minus strand of JANAVB010038018.1, from coordinate 14,737,175 downwards.
GGTCAGCTAACCGTATGGATCCATCCCCCACCAGCCGCATGAGACTCTATCCTTCTGACCGCATATGTCTTGCCCTTCTCAGCCGCATGACTGAGTGGATCTCCGAGCCGCATATGACTGATACCCTTTGACCGCATAAGCCCTTCCCTTTTTAGCCGCATGGGCTGTTCTCTTCCAGCTGCATGTGATCATTCCTGGCCGCATATGCCTTAGCCGTATGGCTCTTCTATAGCCCTGTGTATTGATATTTTATTAGATATTTTACGTCCATTTTATATCCTTATGCCTTTTGTCATGAACTTGATAATCACGAATTTACTTGATATGTTTGGGCATGATAATTGAGCCTGACACGACAGTGACCCGTAGCGGTGCACTCCTGGCATGACTAACCTGACATGACCTGATAGTGGCCCGTCGCGGCGCACTTCTGACCAGTAAACTGGATATGTTAAACCTGACATGATATATCTGATAAGCTGTTACGACGGCTACCTGATATGACATGACCTGTATAATTAATCTGGACACCGTGGGCGATTGTGCTTGTACAAATAATCTAGTCCTGTCTTGTATCATGTCTAGGAGGGGACTCCTGAGTACCACGATCAGGAGTACCTACTGAAATGGACTAAGGCTAAATAACTAGATTAATACATTAGTCATAAAGAGATCTTCCAGCTACAGGCAATCCCGTTACCTGGGCACGCCTTGGGATCTGTAGCCTGTCGTCGAGTAGGGCACATTTTCAGCACACTGTCATGTGTTGCACCCTTCAAGCTACCTAAGGGTACATGCGTTTCCTGGACGATGTACCCACCTGAATTCAACCATAATCTTTCAACCCGGATAACCTGGATGGTCTGCAGGGCTTGTGGCTGTGGAATAATCTCACTGCATCTTGTTAGTAATTAGGCTTGTGACAACCCTAGTTAGTTAAAGTATCAAGCCGTAATTCTTGCTTGGCCGTGAAATGATTGGATGGAGTCTAACCAGTCTAGTCTTGCCCTGATCCTGATTACTGCATGACCAGAATGCTTGTATTTATTTTACCGATAAATGGTGAGAATTCCAAGTTCTGTTCAGACGAAGGGTTACAACTCCGGTCCTTGTTTGGTTTACGGGTTGTAACCTGGTTATCTGAATAGCTCCATGGTTATCTCGTCGTATATCATCCTGATGTATTTTCTTTATTTCCAGTTCTTACTTTATTTATACTCTTGTGCTGATTGCTGGTTTTAGTTCCTAAGTGAAGCTTCCTTTGTGGCACTTGCTCTTTCTGGGGTCTGACCCAGCTGGTTTTGTGTGGACAGATTTCGGAGCAGCTCCAGAGGATCTACCGACCTTCCAGCCAGATGGTGGCTACTAGACGGAACCCTGGCAATGAGTGGGTTTATTTTTGATCTTCCACTCTATTGTAAAAATATTCTTTTGAGGCGTTTAGCCGACAAGCACCTGTTAGCTCGGTTGCACTTTACTTACTGTCTGCCTACGGGCTGTAACATGATTAACAAATCCTAGGGTTGATCATGTATGACTAAACTCTTGCTAGTCCTAACATTTTATAACGACTAGCTTCGTGATCAGCTGAATATGTAATATTTGGGACGCCTTATTATTGTATATTTAATGATCATACATCTTGTAACATTTACTTATTTACTTGTGATTGAGACACTAGGCTTGTTCATGACCTTAGGAGACTGTTGGCTTGTAGTAAACCCTCATGTATCTAGACAGCCGTGACCGTATAGCGAGATGGATCCCATTTCATATACGTAGCTGGCTATGTCTGCCCCTGCTCTTCAGTATTCTGGTTCTGGGGCGTGACATGGTTTAAGTGGTGGCCCATGCAGGTCTTGTAAATCAAGATATGTAAGGGTTTACCGAATAGATGTCTCAATCAGTATTCGCCTTTGATTTCTGCTCGTATCTTCTGAATCCCTGGATTCTTGTCCTGATTATATGCTTGTATCGTTGATCTGTCTTGGTCCTTCTTTATTGTTCCCCCTGTCGTCTTCTTCAGCGGCATCGTTCCTGGACCTGCCGGTCAGCGAGGCAGAGCACTTCCCATAGACCAGCAGTAACCCAGAGATCAAGCCCAGCATTCGGGAGTAGCCTCCAGAGTCGTGCCTTCTGACGGAGAACCACCAATCCAGCCAGTTCAGCCTATCGAGCCTGATGATGACACCTTGGTAGGACTCGTCAGGACCTTGATAGCTTCCCAAGATCGTCGTGGAGATGCCTTGCACCAGGCAGTGACGGATGCTTTGACCAGAGAAGGTCATCAGGGTAACAGCACGGCCAACAGCTTCAAGCGCTTGAACCCTCCATTCTTTGACGGTAGTGAAGATGCTATCGCCGCAGATGCTTAGCTTCAGGATACTGAAGTGATTCTTGAAGCAGCCAGGACTCCAGAGAATGAGAAGGTAGCCGTGGTGCGCTTACAGTTATTGGATCTTGCCCGCAGCTGGTGGGCAGCACAGGCCGTCGGATTAGTGGCCCCTATTGCTTGGGCAGTATTCAGAGAGAGATTCCAGACCAAGTATTTTGATGCTGTAGCTCGGGACGATCTACAGACGAGGTTCACCAATCTGAAGCAGATGGGCAGAACGGTCGATGGATATGCGGCCGAGTTTTCGAGACTCGGTCGGTTTGCTCCCACCTTGGTGGCAACCGAGTATGATAGAGCCCAGCGGTTCCAGCAGGGACTTCACCTGGAGATCTTGTTGGCAGTCGAGCAGTTTGAGCATCAGATTTTTGATGCAGTCTTGAGAGCAGCTAGGAGGCATGAGTATACCTCCCAGAGGATTGTGGATAGGGCCGGAGGTCGGAAGAGATCCCTCGGCCAGATGAATCAGTCTTCAGCACCAGCCCCGGTAGCCAGGGCTTTGACTATTGGAGCTCCAAGGCGGGCGGCCTCAGTAACGTCGGTCCAGCATTCCACCCCGACGTACCCTCAGCAGCAGCAGCAGAAGCAGAAGCAGTCTTCCGCAGTGGGATATTCTCATTGTGGGAAGCCAGGCCATGTGGTGGCAGAGTATCGTAGGGCGCAAGGATTGTGTCTAGCTTGTGGAGCACCAGACCATAGGGTTGGGTCCTGCCCGAATATGGGTGGTTCATCATCGTCCAACCTTTCTAGCTCTTCGGTGAGAGGACCAGCACCGGTCCAGCAGCAGCAGTAGTACCCATTGCCGAGGCCCTTGCCGCCTCAGACCCAAGTATTCCAACAGCAAAAACCCCAGCAGTATATACAAGCCCAAGTCCAGAGTCAGAATTTGCAGCGAGGATTTTAGCAGAGGGGACCAGTACCCCGAGGGCATGGTCAGGCTATGGTGATGACCGTGGAGGAAGGATTGGCACCAGGAGAGGTAGTGGCAGGTACTATTCTCGTCAACTCCTTTCCAGCTTCAGCTTTATTTGATTCTGGTGCGTCACATTCTTTTATGTCTGCACGATTCGCGACACGGATAGGATTGGAGCCCGAGTCATTATCAGTAAGGCTCAATATACTTACTGGTAACGGACATATGGGAGTCGATAGGGTATTTTCCTCGTGTCGGATCGTAGTTAGCGGTAGAGAGTTTCCCGCTAGATTGATAGAGTTCCCGATGGCCGATTATGATGTGGTCTTAGGGATGGATTGGTTGAGGAACCAGTATGCTAAAATAGACTGCCATATCGGCAGAGTTGTTTTTAGCATTCCAGGTGAGCCGGAGTTTTCCTTCTCTCGAGGCAAGGTTGAGTCTTCTCCTCCGAAATTGTGGATGGCAGTAGCAGCAGTTTAGTTGCCCAGGTTAGTCGATGAGTTCCCAGATGTTTTCCCAGAAGAGCTTCCAAGTATGCCGCCAGAACGGGAGATCGAGTTCACTATAGACTTGATTCCCGGAACAGTCCCAGTGTCAGAGAGAGTCTACAGGATGGCACCATCAGAGCTAGAGATATTGTACAAGATGATTGAAGAACTTAGGACCAAGGGATTCATTCGTGCTAGTGGATCGCCTTGGGAAGCCCCGATGCTTTTTGTGAAAAAGAAGGATGGTACGTCCAGGTTATGTGTTGATTATCGTACCTTGAACTCAGTAACAATCAAGAATAGATATCCTCTCCCGAGGATAGATGACTTATTTGATCAACTCAAAGGGGCATCAGTATTCTCGAAGATTGATTTGCGATCAGGATATCATCAGATCAGAGTCAGAGAGCAGGACATCCCGAAGACAGCTTTTAGATCGAGATATGGGCATTAGGAGTTCCTTGTTATGCCCTTTGGAGCAACCAATGCGCCGACAGTATTCATGGACCTCATGAATCGCATCTTCATGCCTTACTTGGATCAGTTTGTGATTGTGTTCTTGGACGACATCCTGGTCTACAACAAGAGTGAAGCGGAGCATGAGCAGCATCTCAGAGTTGTCCTCCAGATTCTCAGGAAGCACCAGTTATATGCCAAGTTCAGTAAATGCGAGTTCTGGCTCGATCGCATTTCGTACTTGGGTCATATCATCACCAAAGGAGGAGTAGAAGTGGATCTCCAAAAGATTATGGCTATTGAGTCATGGCCAGTGCCCAGCACAGTTGTAGAAGTTCACAGTTTTCTTGGATTGGCTGGCTACTACCGACGGTTTGTTTCAGATTTTGCTCGAATTTTAGCGTCATTGACCCAATTGACCCGCAAGGATACGCAGTTTGCTTGGACAGCAGAGTGTCAGAGTTTATTTGAGCAGTTGAAGCGAGGCTTGATGACAGCTCCTATTCTCGCGCTTCCAGATGGAACCGGAGGATTCTCAGTGTATTGTGATGCTTCAGGCAGAGATTTAGGATGTGTTCTAATGCAGCATGGGAAGGTAATAGCTTATACGTCACGACAACTTCGTGATCATGAGAGAAATTACCCAACCCATGACTTGGAGCTGGCAGCAGTGGTGTTTGCACTTAAGTTGTGGAGGCACTATTTGTACGGAGATAGGGTGGAGATTTTTACCGACCATAAAAGCCTGAAGTATGTTTTCACCCAGAAGGATCTTAACATGCGTCAGAGGAGATGGCTAGAGCTTCTTGTGGATTATGATGTCAACTTGCAGTATCATCCCGGGAAGGCCAACGTCGTTGCAGATGCATTGAGCAGGAGAGCCGGAGTTTATTTCCTAACAGCACAACCGGAGCTGTTAACAGATCTTCAGAAGATGGGTATTGAAGTTGTTCTTCCTTCCAGTGTGGCATTGATGTCCAGCATGCAAGTTCAGTCCACTATAGTCGGAAGGATCCGGATGGCGCAGTTAGCAGATTCCAAGCTTCAGCGGCTCAGAGCAGAGTATGAGGCAGGCCGGCGACCCGAGTTGTGTATTCATGAAGACGGTACATTTAGACATGGTAAGCGTCTTTGTGTACCCAGTGGAGATATCAGGCAGGAAATCATGGCGGAGGCTCACAGTTCTCAGTATTCCATTCATCCAGGCGGTACGAAGATGTACCGAGATATCCGTCAGCACTTCTGGTGGAATGGCATGAAGCGGGAGATAGCTCGGTTTGTCTCTCGGTGTTTGGTTTGCCAACAAGTTAAAGCTGAACATCAGAGACCGGCTGGACTTCTTCAGTCCTTGCCGATTCCAGAATGGAAGTGGGAGCATGTGACCATGGATTTTGTGACTGGATTACCTAGATCCCCAGCTGGTAAAGATGCTATCTGGGTTATAGTTGATCGGCTCACGAAGGTGGCTCACTTCCTCCCGTTCAGAGTTGGTCAGTCGACAACTCAGTTAGCAGAGATGTACCTCAGACAGATTGTCAGGTTATACGGAGTGCCAGTCAGTATCACCTCGGACCGAGATTCAAGATTCATGTCGCACTTTTGGCGTAGCCTGCAGGAGAGTTTGGAAACTCGTCTCCAGTTTAGTTCAGCTTATCACCCGCAGACAGATGGCCAGTCGGAGCGCACGATCCCGACTCTTGAAGACATGTTGCAGTCCTGTACACTTGACCTCGGTGGTTCGTGGAAAGATCACTTGCACCTGGTGGAGTTCTCGTACAACAACAGTTTCCAGGCCAGTATCCAGATGGTACCGTTCGAGGCATTATATGGTAGGAAGTGCAGATCCCCGTTAGCCTGGGATGATGTTGGGGAGAGACAGATGCTCAGTCCAGAAATGATTGACCAGACAGTTGAAGTGGTCAGGTGAGTCAGAGATCATCTTCGAGTTGCCCAAGATCGCCAGCGCCATTGGGCCGATTCCCATCGACGTCCTCTCGAGTTTTCGGTCGGCGGTCATGTATTCCTGAGGATTTCGTCTAACCGTGGCGTCATTCGTTTTGGCGTGCGGGGAAAGCTTAGTCCTAGGTAAATAGGGCCATTTGATATTTTGGAGCGAGTAGGAGATGTATCCTATCGTCTCGCTCTTCCGCCGTCGCTAAGCGAGGTACATGACATATTCCATGTATCACAATTACGACAGTATATCCCAGACCCGAGCCACATCCTGGATTATTCGGAATTGGTTGTTGGTACCAACCTTTCGTATGAGGAGAGGCCCGTGTCTATATTGGACCGAAGGGAGAAGATACTCAAGAATAAGACTATCGAGTTAGTCCGAGTTGCTTGGGGTCAACACTCTTTGGGTGAGTCAACGTGGGAGCGTGAGGATGATATCCGATCGCGATATCCCGACTTGTTTGACTCGTGAGGTATAATGTCCTTCTTAAGCCTCATGCCTTCGATTCCTTGCTTGCATGATTGATTGCTTGATTGATTGTCTAGTATAGCTTGCCTAGTGTAGCTTGTTCTTGTCTCTCTAGCCTCTTAATTAAATTTCGAGGACAGAATTCTTTTAAGGTGAGTAGAGTTGTAATGTCTGTGTTCGTATTACGTATTTGGAATACGTATACATATTTTATCTTGTATTTGCATATCTCCTTGGTTTGGTTTGGCTTGGTTATTCTTTGTTCGGATTGGCTTGGTTCGGTTTGGGATTACTATTGGTTCATTATGAACCAAAGGGTGAACCCCCTACCTACCACCACCACTACCATTTATTAACCCCACTTTATTCTCTCTCTTCATTACTTTTCTTCTTCCCTCCATTAATTCTTCACCTACCAGAGAGAGGGAGAGAGGGGTCTAGGCAAGTGCAACTTGCTTCATGGAGGAACTCCAATTTTATTGCTTAATTCTCTTCTTTACAACATTCCAACTTACTTTAGAACTTGGCATTTTTACTTTCCATGGCTAGATTCTTGTAGATCTATATTTACCTTATTTTCAGATTTCTTGGGTTTTGATCTACTTAATCTTGTTATTTTCGAGTTTTGATGGTTCCATGTTGTAGAGAATTTCGTTCTACCCTATTTTGACCTATGGAAGTTCGAATTTGGGCTCCGGATGATAGAGTTATGCAGTTTGGAAGCCATGGCTTATGGTGTACTTCTTCTCGGAAATTTTGAGAAGAAGCATAGTCCCGAGCCGCATAGTAGTACTTGACCGTATGAACATTCATGCGGCAAGTCAGTTCCAACCGCATGCACTATTGCCTTGACTTGACCGCATGACAAGTTCATGCGGCAAGTATTCCTTCTAGCCGCATGGGGCCCTTCTTCCCGGATCGCATATGCACCCCTTGCTCCCAACCGCATAGGCCTTGCTCCCCGCTGCCGCATGGGACTTCGCCCATCCCGAGCCGCATGAACTTAACACTCGCGAGCCGCATAGACCGCAGTCTCTCAGCCGCATGGGGTTGCTTCCCTTGACCGCATAGTCATTGCTCCCCGCAGCCGCATGGGTTGCTCCTCTCCGGCCGCATGTACCTGATTGGTCAGCTAACCACATGGACCCATCCCCTGCCAGCCGCATGAGTTCCCTATCCTCATGACCGCATATGTCTTGCCCTTCTCAGCCGCATGACTGAGTGGATCTCCGAGCCGCATATGACTGATACCCTTTGACCGCATAAGCCCTTCCCTTTTTAGCCGCATGGGCTGTTCTCTTCCAGCCGCATGTGATCATTCCTGGCCGCATATGCCTTAGCCGCATGGCTCTTCTATAGCCCTGTGTATTGATATTTTATTAGATATTTTACGTCCATTTTATATCCTTATGCCTTTTGTCATGAAATTGATAATCACGAATTTACTTGATATGTTTGGGCATGATAATTGAGCATGACACGACAGTGACCCGTAGCGGTGCACTCCTGGCATGACTAACCTGACATGACCTGATAGTGGCCCGTCGCGGCGCACTCCTGACCAGTAAACTGGACATGTTAAACCTGATATGATATATCTGATAAGCTGTTGCGACGGCTACCTGACATGACATGACCTGTATAATTAATCTGGACACCGTAGGCGATTGTGCTTGTACAAATAATCCAATCCTGTCTTGCATCATGTCTAGGAGGGGACTCCTGAGTACCACGGTCAGCAGTACCTACTGAAATGGACTAAGGCTAAATAACTAGATTAATACATTAGTCATAAAGAGATCTCCCAGCTACAGGCAATCCCGTTACCTGGACACGCCTTGGGATCTGTAGCCTGTCGTCGAGTATGGCACATTTCCAGCACACTGTCATGTGTTGCACCCTTCAAGCTACCTAAGGGTACATGTGTTTCCTGGACGATGTACCCACCTGAATTCAACCCTAATCTTTCAACCCGGGTAACCTGGATGGTCTGCAGGGCTTGTGGCTGTGGAATAATCTCACTGCATCTTGTTAGTAATTAGGCTTGTGACAACCCTAGTTAGTTAAAGTATCAAGCCATAATTCTTGCTTGGCCGTGAAATGATTGGATGGAGTCTAACCAGTCTAGTCTTGCCCTGATCCTGATTACTGCATGACCAGAATGCTTGTATTTGTTTTATCGATAAATGGTGAGAATTCTAAGTTCTATTCAGACGAAGGGTTACAACCCCGGTCCTTGTTTGGTTTACGGGTTGTAACCTGGTTATCTGAATAGCTCCATGGTTATCTCGTCGTATATCATCCTGATGTATTTTCTTTATTTCCAGTTCTTACTTTATTTATACTCTTGTGCTGATTGCTGGTTTTAGTTCCTAAGTGAAGCTTCCTTTGTGGCACTTGCTCTTTCTGGGGTCTGACCCAGCTGGTTTTGTGTGGCCAGATTTCGGAGCAGCTCCAGAGGATCTACCGACCTTCCAGCCAGATGGTGGCACTAGACGGAACCCTGGCAACGAGTGGGTTTATTTTTGATCTCCCACTCTATTGTAAAAATATTCTTTCGAGGCGTTTAGCCGACGAGCACCTGTTAGCTCGGTTGCACTTTACTTACTGTCTGCCTACGGGCTGTAACATGATTAACAAATCCTAGGGTTGATCATGTATGACTAAATTCTTGCTAGTCCTAACATTTTGTAACGACTAGCTTCATGATCAGCTGTATATGTAATATTTGGGACGCCTTATTATTGTATATTTAATGATCATACATCTTATAACATTTACTTATTTACTTGTGATTGAGACACTAGGCTTGTTCATGACCTTAGGAGACTGTTGGCTTGTAGTAAACCCTCATGTATCTAGACAGCCGTGACCGTATAGCGAGATGGATCCTATTTCATATACGTAGCTGGCTATGTCTGCCCCCGCTCTCCAGTATTCTGGTTCTGGGGCGTGACAATTCCCGAGTGGAAGTGGGACAATATCTTGATGGATTTCATTGTGGGATTTCCGAAGATGTCGTAGAAGAATGACGCGATTTGGGTCATTGTTGATAGATTGACCAAGTCGGCTCACTTCATCGCAATTAAAGTAGGATGGAGCGTTGATTGGTTAGCACAAATTTACGTCGATGAGATTGTTCGACTGCACGGGGTACTGGCCTCTATAATTTCGGACAGATACGGGCGATTCCTATTGCGTTTCTGGACGAGGCTCCAAGCGGCGATGGGGACCAAACTGAACTTTAGTTCGGCGTACCATTCCTAAACAGACGGTCAGACAGAGAGGGTCAATCAGATCTTAGAAAATATGTTGCGTCTGTGTGCGATCGACCTAAAGACTAGTTGGGATACGTATTTGCTGCTTGCGGAGTTTGCGTATAACAATAGTTATCAGTCGAGCATTCAGATGGCTCCATACGAAGCGCTCTACGGGAGGAAGTGCCGTTCGCCGATATGCTGGGATGAAGTCGGAGAGCGACAAGTGCTTGGACCGGAACTGGTGGAGCAGGCCGTCGAAAAGGTTCGCTTGATTCGAGATAGACTCCGCATCACGCAAAGTCGACAAAAGAGCTACGCATATCTTCATCGGCGACCGCTAGAGTTCTTGGTCGGGGACCATGTGTTTCTGAAAGTAATGCCCATGCACGGTGTGATGCGGTTCGGCGTTAAGGGCGAGTTGAGCCCGAGATTTGTAGGCCCCTTCGAGATCATTGAGCGAGTTGCGACGGTTGCTTATCGGATCGCACTACCTCCTGTCTTAGCTGATGTGCACGATATTTTCCACGTTTCACAACTTTGAAAATACGTGCACGATCCAAGTCATGTGGTTAGCTTCGATCAGTTGGAGCTACGTACTGACTTGTCTTACTCGGAGAAGCCTATTCAAATTTTGGACCGTAAGGAGAAAGTGCTACGCAATCGGTCGATGTCCTTGGTCCGAGTGCTTTGGCGGAACCATTTAGTCGAGGAGTCGACGTGGGAGATGGAGGCGGAGATGAAAGAGAAGTACCCCGCGTTGTTTGTCTAAATTAACGTCAGACCATTGTTCTTAAGTTTCGGGACGAAATTTTTTCTTAGTGGTATATTATGTAGCGCCCCGCTTTCGATAGGCGATGGAACTTCATAATATGCTAGCGCCGAGTCAGATCGGCCGGGAACTTAGATGGCCGTCTGACTCGATCTCTAAGCTTGGTAAACGATAACGCCTTGCGGCATCGATTCAAATCGATTTGGACGGAAGTTACGAGAATCGATCTAACTAATGGAACGACTTCTGTTGGAATAAGTCCTAGATGCAGCTGGCTGCGTCTCGGCGAGTGAGCTCTCTATAAGAGTCCCTTCGACGGGACCGGACCGCTGTATGGTTTTCTTGGAGCTTTGCCGCTGGGCTTGATGAAGTGCTTTCGCGTCGTTTTCATGGATGCAATTACAATTTCGATGCAAGGAGAAAAGAAGGAATTCTAACAAAGCGTTGGTGCCATTGCAGGAGCTCGCGTAACTAAGGATTGACGTTGCGTAGCGATTGGACGATCGGCACGAAACAAAGTAATCGGTGGATGATTCGACCCTTCTTTTCTACTCTGTCCCGCAAACTTATTCTTTGCTTCGAATTCATTCAAATCGAACGATGCCAAGTTAATTGCATGCCAATCCACTAAGTCAAGAACTTGGGAAAAACATATCAATTTTGAGTAATCTACTCAGAAAAATACAAGTTTCTCACATAACTGGAAAAGTTTGAGGTTCTAGTAAAAAGATAGACTATTTCATGTGCTGCAAAATAATATGAAACGTCGATCATGGGTTATGATGCCTCGGACAATTTGGTGCCTACGGGACACTAAATCGGTGTACGGCTTTGGGGAAAATGAATCGTTGTATGAGTTACGAGAAATGATAATGCTGTTCGATACTATCTGCGCTATACGAAACTGTTTGCATATATGAAACTGTTCGCACATAGGCATGGTCATGGACAGCTTGTGCACAAGTTCGTTTTCTTCGAAACGGTATCCAGGGCATTGGAACCGATTTGTCCTAGGGGGAATAATTTATCGTGCTTCGGCACGAGGCATGCGGGACCTTCAGTAAGGCTTGCAACCTAGGCTGAAAGGGTAGCGTCGCATGCCAACTTCGATTAAGTCCCTAGTGGTGCGTAGCACCAATGACCGCATATAAGATAGTTGCATGCTCACCTATTATCTTATGCAGGGTAAATATTATCTCTGTTTTCATGCAGGGACGAGTACGGCCGTGGTAAGAAATATGATAAACTGCGATGTTATACTGTATGCTTTATTACTCAAAGACGGCTATCGAATATGAACTGAATTCATTTAGTTCTAATAGAAAGACAACTCTAAAGCATGCCTATCCTAACAATCAGAGTCGGTTTAGACGAGTTGGTTCGTCTCGTCCACTTAGCAAGTGTGCTAATCCCCTCCCCCAATTTCCCCAGGTGCGGCGGGCGCTCCAACCTAAAACAAAGCTGAAGTACGGAGAGGCGTTTTGAAGCTCTTCCTATGCTGAAGTATTTTGAAGCCAATTCAAGTCGACGGCTTATGTACAAAGGGGCGAATGTATGGGACGGCAAGCGTAGTTCAGGCAACTTGTCGAATGTATTTTCTTTCTGTTTACAATCAATGTAGCCGCAACGGCATCCTATGTAATTACGACTTGCACTTCGTTACAAGCTATGAATGAAAAGTATTTCTATCTTCCTATACTGCATCTTAAATTCTGATGTGATTTGTGAAGTTTCAACTTGGCATATTTATATCAAATGCAACGTAACGTTCTGCCTTGTATGAGTGCAATTCCAGACTCGTACGACATTACGTCTTAGCGAGGACGATCGAATCAGCAAAATTAACATCGGGGACGAACGTTGCTGACTTGGGGCATGACACATAGTCCCAAACCCTGTCCAGTTCAGTCCAGATTTTAGCCCAATCAAACCCCTTGTTAATAGTCCATTTACACTCCCATATCAGCCCCAAACATAGCCCTAGGTACTGTCCAAATTCAGTCCTTTGTATGCCCATAACCACTCCATAAATTAGCCTAGTAACCTATCATAATCAGCCCATGGTACTCTCCCTCTCCCATTTGTTAACCCCCTCTATCTCTATGTGTGTATGTATGTAAATATGTATGTATGTATGCATGTATAAATGTATAAATGAATATATGAAGATAGGTATGTATGGATGTATACATGCATGTAACTAGAAGTACAACTCTGCCTAATGCCACTCACACACACCCTAGCCTATACCATGTATACACATGTTAGTATTTCCCCCCACACATGCCACCATGTTAACACACACACACACATGGCACTCTCTATATGTACATGTATGTTAATAGCCTATATACATATATAATGTCTATATATGCATATGTGGCCTATAAGTGAATGTGTGTTATTATGTTAAATTAGATAAATATTCAATATATACAATATGTGAGAATATGTGATATGGCCTATATGGCACATAGCCTATGGGATGTACCCTATGTGATACAGCCTATGTATATGGCTTGAATGCCAGTATAGGTGTGCAGTTGACTTGTATAGCCTAGATGTGGTGTGTGCTTGCTAGAATAGACTGGTTAGGCTTAGTGAGACTTATTTGGTTTAAGTGTAACACCCAGTTTTCTAAAATGATGGTAATTTTGAAATTTTATATTTTAATTTATTTAATTATGATATTTAATTTGATAATATGATTTTTGGTGATTTTAATCATTTTTAAAACTATTTTTTTTAAATCATGACTTATGATTTTGGTGTTTGTCTAGTGTAACCTTAGAGCCTAGCCATGTGATTAGGATGTTGACTGGTACATTTTAGCTTAGAGGGTATTTTGGTCATTTTAGGATTTATTTGAATTTAATATATTTTATTAGAAATTTTTGAATAATTTAATTGAATGGTTGATTTAAATACTAATTTAATTATTGCCTTGTGTTTTGGTTAGCCTAACCTAGATTGGACCTAACCTAGATGAGTCATGACTAACTTAGTGAGCCACTTTGAGAATTAGATGGGTTGGTTAAGGGGTTAAGTCAAGTTTAGTCATGGTTAAGTGATTTGCAAAGGACTAAGATAGAACCCTTTGTTCTAGGCCATCTATTTCCCTTGATTCAATCCTAGCCATAGGATGAAACCTAAAAACCCTAACCCTAACTTTTATGACCAGCCAAGACCCCCCTGCCTATATAATGTCTCTATGGGGATTTGTGCCTCTTTCTTTATTAGTTCTTCATTTTCTTAAGGAATAGGTAAGCCTCCATTGAATTTCTTCCTAGTTTAATCAATAGGACTCCTTTTTGATTGGAATTTCTTCCATTAGGATCTAATCAATGTTCTCTTGCAGTTTGTGGTGTTCAACCTCAGCTTTGGGGCAATTTGGAGAAGTTTGCTAGCAAGAGGAACCCCCCCCCCCCCCCATTTGAGGCTTTTCTTGCATTTTGACACCAATAGGTAAATTAATGTAAACACCATTAAAATTCTAGTTTCTTTGCATGTAGACCTAGCCCTAAGTGTCCTGGTCCTGTAGGTATGCCTAGACCTAGGTTTTGTGTCCATTTCGTGTCCTAAATGGACACGTATCAGCCTATAGACCTAGGTGTTTGATGAAATGTCCCAAAGGACATTTCGGTTGAATTTTAGGAATGTGTTTGAATAGAAAATTAGGGTTTGGTCTTGCTTGTCGATTTCTGGTTGACTGATGTGATTATTGTGTCCTGTCGTGTCTGTATGGACACGTGAACACGCACGTTCCCGTACGGTAGCATTGCCCTGCTACTCGGGGGCAATTACTCCCTGTACACGACACGTGGACACCTAAGATTTGACACAGCCCTAGGGGCAGACACTAATACGAGGTCCTCAAGGTTTGAGACACTCTCGTGTCGTGCCGGACACGCACGAGACTGTGCATTGATTTTACACTATTTCGTTCAGCAGATTTTCGTGCACTGATACGCTGTCTAGGACACGCCTGTACGACTCGACACGGGGATTCAGGGTGTTGGACACGTAGCCTGACACCTGGCGAACACGTGGGTGAGTGCACGAGTTACGATGTGTCCTATGTCGAGTGCACGACACGCGTGCACTCGTGCACGAGACTGCACTCAATTTCTGTGTCTGTGTTGTGCTCATTTTGGATTTCTGTGGATTGGACACGTCGTGTCACACTAGGGTGGACACGAATTGGATCCTAGGACACGTGCACATGTGTGTGTACCATTACCAACCATTAGGAGTTTATTTTAGTTTGATTTATTCATCAGATTTTCCAAATCCCCCCAATTCCTGATACATGCTATTCACAGTTTTTCTCTCAGTTTACAATTTGGGCTTTTACAATCATTTCACCTAGTTTAAATGCTGATTATAGTTGGTTTAAGCCCCTGATATGGACCTCCTACTTGTAATCTATATATGGTTCAATTTATTGGGTCTTTGGTTGTGTTTTGATATATGAAATGAGTTTTTTTTAGTTTGAATAAACAAGAACTGAAAACTGTCAATTGTATGAACCTGAGTATATATATATGTTGAAATTTCTGAGATTTCATATATTGTAATTCCTGAGATTCCTTCTTGTTAAAACCTGAAAACTGAACCTTGTTTGATATGGGTTTTCCTAGTTCCTGGAACTACTAAACCTGAGATTCACTGATACTTGATTTCTTAATAGGCTGGAAACCAGAGATTGGTTCTTAATATCACCTAAATTGATTTCCATTTCTGTTCTCTATTTCAGTCCTAAAAACTGAGACTAAGTCCCATTCCTGAGAGTGGGTTCATATAGGCAAATGTGTTCTTGTTTTTCCAGTCTTCATATTAATCTGTTAATGCACAAATTTATATGTTAAGATGATGCACCTACATGATTTCTAACTATAGGGTGAGTTGGTTTGAATTTGTATATGATTGGGACTGATTTCTGGATAGGTTGATTTGGACTGATTTCCTGAAAATCGTTCCCTTCATATTGTTAATGTCCTGCATATGACACTACACACACACAGGGGTTTAATGTACTTACACACATGTACCCCTTCACTGAATTGTATTCATATTGTCATGTGCTCACTGTTTTCCTGATCATTTCACTGAATTCCCATTTGTATGCACTATTTATATACTTCACTAATTTCCAGATTTCCTATACCTGGACTGATTTCCTATGCCTAAAGCATGTATTGATTTTCCCTTCCTTTTCGAATGAATTGTAGATTGTTACAGATTACCTATAAGCTGAAATTGGGTTTCAAACTCCTAATTCTCAGATTTTGGCTGCCTCATATTCTCAGTTTTTCTTTTTTGCCATTTCCAGTTTTATCAACTATGAACCCACATTCAATTTGCATTCTAATGTTTCATTTTTTAACATTGAACAAGGTTGTGATTTGAACTCAGGTTGAACTGAGCTTCATGGGCTCAGCTTCATTTTTTTAACTGTAAGGATTTGGTTGAATTGGTGTTAGGATTTGAAAATGTGAACTGCCATTTCCCTATTCCTGGGAACTCATTACTGTTAGTTGATAAACTGTTTTCAGTTTTACACCACACCATGCTTTCATGCATCCACACTACTTAACCATCATGCTGATAACTCACTGTTCTATTTCCTATTTCACACACATATGTAATGAATTGGAACATTTGAATATACACAAGTACACTGTAACATTCCTATCACTGTGGTTCAACTCAGCACACACTTGAGCACACACAGGCCATATCCTTATCACTGTCACACAGGTTCTACATTTTCCTGAACATGGGAGCACACCACAGGCCACATTCTCACATGTTCACATTTATGCACACCCTATTAGCTAACTGTCATGTGGTAACACATGACACACCCTCACCCTCACACTCATGTACACACACACTCTAATTACCTTCTATCATACTCTCATGACACTATACCATGCCACACACTTTAACTCTATTGGCACTCTCTACACATTGTCTCTCTAACACACACATACATGTATACCTTAATCTCTCTCTAAATCTCTATATATATATGAATATATGTAAATATGTATATAGGCTTGTATAATATGTAAAATAGGTAATACAATATATGCATGGATAATGTGGTATGTAAATTGTAGGTTTGATAGCTTGTATAGACTTGTGATTGGTGTGTGATTACTAGACTAGGCTTGGTTAGGACTAGTGAGACTTGTTAAACTGGTTTGGGCTAGGACTTGACCTAGTTTGACTAGAGTGGTTGACTAGAGTTGACCAAGTGTCGACTTTAGCCTAGTTTGACCTAGACAGCATGCAGATGCATTGTATATTTCATATATCACCCTCTATATACATCTTGACTTGTGTTGCTCTAACTAGGAGTCAGGTACTTTATCTCGGACA
Source organism: Iris pallida (assembly GCA_029216955.1). Classification (NCBI taxonomy): domain Eukaryota; kingdom Viridiplantae; phylum Streptophyta; class Magnoliopsida; order Asparagales; family Iridaceae; genus Iris; species Iris pallida. The sequence continues at coordinate 14,720,082 of JANAVB010038018.1, read as the reverse complement.
GTACATTTACTTCAGACATTCAGATACGAGGCGAGTACATTCTCTGATCATTTCATATCCTGTTTAGAATTATTTTCCTGCTTTAAATTACTTTACTTGATACTGTCACGTTGGTCACACGGATTGGTACTATATAGATCCTTTCATGAGATGTTATCCCCCTCGGGAGCATCGGATACAGCATGTTTTGTGCGTTTCACGAATCATCACATATCTCTATGCTTCCTCTGATTCACGAACCACCTGTGACACATGTACTCTCATGTTCACAGAGCCCCCATGAATCACCTTCACGTACCACTCATTTTATGAGCCATGTGAAGTTTTACGAACCTTAACATAACTTGAACGGATCTTTGTGTATTGATTTGGGGTTGGGGGAGTAGAAATAGACATGTGAATATTATCCAAGTAGCTGTAGTCATGAATCACTTCCTTAGCTGTAGTCATGAACCTCATATGCCATTCACATGTTTATATTTTACTCTGACTCACTAGTCACTATTAGCTCTCTACTTATAGTAGATATTTCTATTACAGTTCTCTCTATCTGTTTACATACTGCATTTCCTTCAGTATCTATATCTTACTTTACTACATGATTATATTTTCTAACCTGCTATGAACTGTTGAGATGTACTGTGCTCGCTTTCGTCCTGACTGGACCTGTTGAAAATTTTACAGAGGATGATGAGGAACCCTGCATCCCTTACTTGGAGCTTGCCTAGATGACACTCGCGACCTGGACCCCTGGGGAGGTTCAGGCAGCTGCTCAGGATGATACCTTGTATAGTGTAGATAGCTTAGACTATTTCTTTTCATGTTTAGCTGTTGTCATTGTTTAGAGTTGTATATTGTAGAGATGTTGAGACTTGTATTTCATTTATGTTGTACCTCAGTCGAGGATTCTTTATCTATTTCATCGTGCCATATTCTATCTATAGATTGTGATTGAGTTTTACCTCTGTGCTGGCCTCCTTATGGAGAGTATACATATGATGTTAGTTATAGTTCATAACCTAGAACAGCGTTTTACCGCCGACACTGCGGCGTAGGCTGGGCGCTGTTACGTTCTCGTACCCTCACAGTGGGTGCAGGTCGTGACACGTTTTTAGTGGTGGCCCATGCAGGTCGAGTTTGTATAGTGGTATTCGAACTAGAGTACCACTACAGCCTGCAGCAGGATTAGGATTATTTTTGGAGGTACTCAATCACATTAGGAAAAACTCTTAATCAGATTCCTTTTATCCAATTGCTGCTTATTGATTTCCCTTGAATATAAACTGTCCTCCCTTGATTTTTTTCGCTTCATTCTCAGTAATTGCTTCTTGGTTTGATCCGTCTTCATGTTGGTTATGAAGACGATCTCATCGCTTCGGTTCGGAGGATACTATCGAGAGGCTGGCCACCTCTCGTCCTGTTCATCAGGGCCTCGAGACCGCAGTTTCTGTTGTGCCGACTCAGGTTGGCGTTTCTGCTACATAGGAGGTGCACCTCTATCTGTACAGAGATTTTCTTTCGTCCTTTCTGATTTCTCTCAGCAGCAGCGATTCATGCAGCATCAGCAGCAGAGATTTGTGCAGTATCAGCATCAGGCTGGAGGAAACCAGCAGGGCGAGCTATCGTCAGGACAGTCGAGGATGCATGGACCGTTGGAGACCTTGCTGCAAGTTCCGTTCTTCTCAATTCCATTCCCGCAATTGTCTTTTATAATTACCTTGAAATCCGATTCCATCTGTTCCTTGCTGATTGATTAATTTTGTCATGTTGTTCTTTTATTATGTCTGTTTTTCTTCTGAGAAAATCATATGGGCTAGGTCACCTCAGTTATGGAATCTAGAATCTTCGATGGTCGTGTTAGTTGGCATAGTAAGGACATATAGTCAGATTTTGGATGTATTTCTCGGGTATGGAAATTTAAGGTTTTCGTCGTCGCATGCGGCAATGCAAAAATTTTAAATACCATGAACCTAAGGGTACGTACCTTAGTCAAGGACTCTGTGATTATCGTAGCCTTGCTCACTAGCATGATGAAGACTTTGGACAACATAATTTTGGACAGACGCATATAATTATCTGACGATATGTTTGAGACTTTGATTGTGGGGTGTTTGACCTAGAAGGACTGCTACCATCTTAATTTCGAGGACGAAATTTTTATAAGATGGGTAGGATTGTAACACCCAATTTTCTAAAATGAGGGTAATTTTGAAATTTTATATTTTAATTTATTTAATTATGATATTTAATTTGATAATATGATTTTTGGTGATTTTAATCATTTTTAAAACTATTTTTTTTAAATCATGACTTATGATTTTGGTGTTTGTCTAGTGTAACCTTAGAGCCTAGCCATGTGATTAGGATGTTGACTGGTACATTTTAGCTTAGAGGGTATTTTGGTCATTTTAGGATTTATTTGAATTTAATATATTTTATTAGAAATTTTTGAATAATTTAATTGAATGGTTGATTTAAATACTAATTTAATTATTGTCTTGTGTTTTGGTTAGCCTAACCTAGATTGGACCTAACCTAGATGAGTCATGACTAACTTAGTGAGCCACTTTGAGAATTAGATGGGTTGGTTAAGGGTTAAGTCAAGTTTAGTCATGGTTAAGTGATTTGCAAAGGACTAAGATAGAACCCTTTGTTCTAGGCCATCTATTTCCCTTGATTCAATCCTAGCCATAGGATGAAACCTAAAAACCCTAACCCTAACTTTTATGACCAGCCAAGACCCCCCCTTGCCTATATAATGTCTCTATGGGGATTTGTGCCTCTTTCTTTATTAGTTCTTCATTTTCTTAAGGAATAGGTAAGCATCCATTGAATTTCTTCCTAGTTTAATCAATAGGACTCCTTTTTGATTGGAATTTCTTCCATTAGGATCTAATCAATGTTCTCTTGCTATTTGTGGTGTTCAACCTCAGCTTTGGGGCAATTTGGAGAAGTTTGCTAGCAAGAGGAACCCCTCCCCATTTGAGGCTTTTCTTGTATTTTGACACCAATAGGTAAATCAATGTAAACACCATTAAATTCTAGTTTCTTTGCATGTAGACCTAGCCCTAAGTGTCCTGGTCCTGTAGGTATGCCTAGACCTAGGTTTTGTGTCCATTTCGTGTCCTAAATGGACACGTATCAGCCTATAGACCTAGGTGTTTGATGAAATGTCCCAAAGGACATTTCGGTTGAATTTTAGGAATGTGTTTGAATAGAAAATTAGGGTTTGGTCTTGCTTGTCGATTTCTGGTTGACTGATGTGATTATTGTGTCCTGTCGTGTCTGTATGGACACGTGAACACGCACGTTCCCGTACGGTAGCATTGCCCTGCTACTCGGGGGCAATTACTCCCTGTACTACGACACGTGGACTATCTAAGATTTGACACAACCCTAGGGGCAGACACTGACACGAGGTCCTCAAGGTTTGAGACACTCTCGTGTCGTGTCAGGACACGCACGAGGCTGTGCATTGATTTTACACTGTTTCGTTCAGCAGATTTTCATGCACTGATACGCTGTCTAGGACACGCCTGTGCGACTCGACACGGGGATTCAGGGTGTTGGACACGTAGCCTGACACCTGGCGAACACGTGGGTGAGTGCACGAGTTGCGATGTGTCCTGTATCGAGTGTACGACACGCGTGCACTCGTGCACGAGACTGCACTCAATTTCTGTGTCTGTGTTGTGCTCGTTTTGGATTTCTGTGGATTGGACACGTCGTGTCACACTAGGGTGGACACGAATTAGATCCTAGGACACGTGCACATGTGTGTGTACCATTACCAACCATTAGGAGTTTATTTTAGTTTGATTTATTCATCAGATTTTCCAAATCCCCCCAATTCCTGATACATGCTATTCACAGTTTTTCTCTCAGTTTACAATTTGGGCTTTTGCAATCATTTCACCTAGTTTAAATGCTGATTATAGTTGGTTTAAGCCCCTGATATGGACCTCCTACTTGTAATCTATATATGGTTCAATTTATTGGGTCTTTGGTTGTGTTTTGATATATGAAATAAGTTTTTTTAGTTTGAATAAACAAGAACTGAAAACTGTCAATTGTATGAACCTGAGTATATATATATGTTGAAATTTCTGAGATTTCATATATTGTAATTCCTGAGATTCCTTCTTGTTAAAATCTGAAAACTGAACCTTGTTTGATATGGGTTTTCCTAGTTCCTGGAACTACTAAACCTGAGATTCACTGATACTTGATTTCTTAATAGGCTGGAAACCAGAGATTGGTTCTTAATATCACCTAAATTGATTTCCATTTCTGTTCTCTATTTCAGTCCTAAGAACTGAGACTAAGTCCCATTCCTGAGAGTGGGTTCATATAGGCAAATGTGTTCTTGTTTTTCCAGTCTTCATATTAATCTGTTAATGCACAAATTTACATGTTAAGATGATGCACCTACATGATTTCTAACTATGGGGTGAGTTGGTTTGAATTTGTGTATGATTGGGACTGATTTCTAGGTAGGTTGATTTGGACTGATTTCCTGAAAATTGTTTCCTTCATATTGTTAATGTCCTGCATATGACACTACACACACACAGGGGTTTAATGTACTTACACACATGTACCCCTTCACTGAATTGTATTCACATTGTCATGTGCTCACTGTTTTCCTGATCATTTCACTGAATTCCCATTTGTATGCACTGTTTATATACTTCACTAATTTCCAGATTTCCTATACCTGGACTGATTTCCTATGCCTAAAGCATGTACTGATTTTTCCTTCCTTTTCGAATGAATTGTAGATTGTTACAGATTACCTATAAGCTGAAATTGGGTTTCAAACTCCTAATTCTCAGATTTTGGCTGCCTCCTATTCTCAGTTTTTCTTTTTGCCATTTCCAGTTTTATCAACTATGAACCCACATTCAATTTGCATTCTAATGTTTCATTTTTAAACATTGAAGAAGGTGGTGATTTGAACTCAGGTTGAACTGAGCTTCATGGGCTCAGCTTCATTTTTTTTAAACTGTAAGGATTTGGTTGAATTGGTGTTAGGATTTGAAAATGTGAACTGCCATTTCCCTATTCCTGGGAACTCATTACTGTTAGTTGATAAACTATTTTTAGTTTTACACCACACCATGCTTTCATGCATCCACACTACTTAACCATCATGCTGATAACTCACTGTTCTATTTCCTATTTCACACACATATGTAATGAATTAGAACATTTGAATATACACAAGTACACTGTAACATTCCTATCACTGTGGTTCAACTCAGCACACACTTGAGCACACACAGGCCATATCCTTATCACTGTCACACAGGTTCTACATTTTCCTGAACATGGGAGCACACCACAGGCCACACTCTCACATGTTCACATTTATGCATACCCTATTAGCTAACTGTCATGTGGTAACACATGACACACCCTCACCCTCACACTCATGTACATACACACTCTAATTACCTTCTATCACACTCTCATGACACTATACCATGCCACACACTTTAACTCTATTGGCACTCTCTACACATTGTCTCTCTAACACACACACACATGTATACCTTAATCTCTCTCTAAATCTCTATGTATATATGAATATATGTAAATATGTATATAGGCTTGTATAATATATAAAATAGGTAATACAATATATGCATGGATAATGTGGTATGTAAATTGTAGGTTTGATAGCTTGTATAGACTTGTGATTGGTGTGTGCTTACTAGACTAGGCTTGGTTAGGACTAGTGAGACTTGTTAAACTGGTTTGGGCTAGGACTTGACCTAGTTTGACTAGAGTGGTTGACTAGAGTTGACCAAGTGTCGACTTTAGCCTAGTTTGACCTAGACAGCATGCAGATGCATTGTACATTTCATATATCACCCTCTGTATACATCTTGACTTGTGTTGCTCTAACTAGGAGTCAGGTACTTCATATCGGATAGTACATTTACTTCAGACATTCAGATACGAGGCGAGTACATTCTCTGATCATTTCATATCCTATTTAGAATTATTTTCCTGCTTTAAATTACTTTACTTGATACTGTCACGTTGGTCACACGGATTGGTACTATATAGATCCTTTCATGAGATGTTATCCCCCTCGGGAGCATCGGATACAGCATGTTTTGTGCGTTTCATGAATCATCACGTATCTCTATGCTTCCTCTGATCCACGAACCGCCTGTGACACATGTACTCTCATGTTCACAGAGCCCCCATGAATCACCTTTACGTACCACTCATTTTATAAGCCATGTGAAGTTTCACGAACCTTAACATAACTTGAACGGATCTTTGTGTATTGATTTGGGGTTGGGGGAGTAGAAATAGACATGTGAATATTATCCAAGTAGCTGTAGTCATGAATCACTTCCTTAGCTGTAGTCATGAACCTCCTATGCCATTCACATGTTTATATTTTACTCTGACTCACTAGTCACTATTAGCTCTCTACTTATAGTAGATATTTCTATTACAGTTCTCTCTCTCTGTTTACATACTGCATTTCCTTCAGTATCTATATCTTACTTTACTGTATGATTATATTTTCTAACCTGCTATGAACTGTTGAGATGTACTGTGCTCGCTCCCGTCCTGACTGGACCTGTTGAAAATTTTACAGAGGATGATGAGGAACCCTGCATCCCTTACTTGGAGCTTGCCTAGATGACACTCGCGACCTGGACCCCTGGGGAGGTTCAGGCAGCTGCTCAGGATGATACCTTGTATAGTGTAGATAGCTTAGACTATTTCTTTTCATGTTTAGCTGTTGTCATTGTTTAGAGTTGTATATTGTAGAGATGTTGAGACTTGTATTTTATTTCTGTTGTACCTCAGTCGAGGATTCCTTTATCTATTTCATCGTGCCATATTCTATCTATAGATTGTGATTGAGTTTTACCTCTGTGCTGGCCTCCTTATGGAGAGTATACATATAATGTTAGTTATAGTTCATGACCTAGAACAGCGTTCTACCGCCGATACTGCGGCGTAGGCTGGGCGCTGTTACGTTCTCGTACCCTCACAGTGGGTGCGGGTCGTGACATTAAGTTTGACCTAGTTTGACCAGTCTAGTTGACTAGAGTTGAACGAGAGTTGACTTTGGTCTAGTTTGACCTAGACAGCATGCAGATGCATAGTAGATTACATTTATCATTCCCCTGTATATATCTTGACTTGTGTTGCTCTAAATAGGAGTCAGGTACCTCATCTCGGACAGTACATTTACTTCAGACATTCAGATACGAGGCGAGTACATTCTTTGATCATTTCATATCCTGCTTAGAATTATTTTCCTGCATTAAATTACTTTACTTGATACTGTCACGTTGGTCACACGAATTAGTACTATATGGATCCCTTCTTGAGATATTATCCCTTCAGGGAGTATCAGGTACTCTATGTTCTGTGCATTTCACTTACATGGCGTATCACTATGCTTCTTTGATTCTTTGATCACTTGTGACATATACTCTTATGATCACAGAGTCTTCTTTGAATCCTTATCCCATTTATTGGGTTTTCCAGAATTCCCATTTATGGGACTACTATGTACCATCCTTCGGGGGCTGTTACATGGAATCATAACATAGCCTGGTTGGATCCTTGTGTATTAATTGGGGGTACGGGGGAGTATAAATAGTCATGTGAACAATTCCAAAGTAGAATAGCCATGTACGCCTCTTTAGTATAGCCATGTACAAATTAAGCCGTTCACATGTCGACTTTGTACTCTAAATTACTAGTCACTGGTAGCTCTTTACTTATAGTAGATATTTCTATTACAGTTCTCTCTCTGTTTACATACTTCATTTCCTTCAGTATCTATATCTTACTTTACTGCATGATTATATTTTCTAACCTGCTATGAACTGTTAAGATATACTGTGCTCGCTCCCGTCCTGACTGGACCTGTTGAAAATTTTACAGAGGATGATGAGGAACCCTGCACCCCTTACTTTGGAGCTTGCCTAGATGACACTCGCGACCTGGACCCCTGGGGAGGTTCAGGCAGCTGCTGAGGATGATACCCTTGCTTAATGTAGATAGCGTAGATTGTTCTTCTTTTCATGTTTAGATGTTGTCCTTATTTTTCAGAGTTGTATATTTTTAGAGATGATAAGACTTGTATTTTATTTCTGTTGTACCTCAGTTGAGGATTTCTTTATCTATTTCATCGTGCCATATTCTATCTATAGATTGTGATTGAGTTATACCTCTGTGTTGGCCTCCTTATGGAGAGTATTCATATTATGTTAGTTATAGTTCATGACCTAGAATAGCGTTCTACCGCCGACACTGCGGCGTAGGCTGGGCGCTGTTACGTTCTCGTATCCTCACAGTGGGTGCGGATCGTGACACATGGAGTCTAGTTGAGGAGCCATGGGATCAACACCCTCTCATCATACTAAAGGGGGAGATTGTTGGAGTTCAGTCTTGATTTGGTAGTAACATATTTGTGGAATCCAAATTTGGTTAAACATTTGATTTGATTTGGATGCCCATAATTGGTGTTATACTATTTTAGATGCAATAAGATTCTTATTTGAGGGTTTCGTATTTAGGAAATCCTATTGTGACCTATAAAGGTTTTCTCATTCTATATATATTGTGTGAGGGTGGAGGCACAAAGCATAGCACAAAGTTGAGATTCAGGGTGCTCGTCCACATGAGATCTAAGATAAAGTCCTCACTTTGCTCTCAGGGCTTCGTCAAACAACACAGAAAGAAATAGAAGATCTGATCGAGGAGTTGTCAACTTCGGTTAGGAAAATTGCTACGGGTTGGTGAGTAGTTTCATTGTAATCTCTGTCATCTATTCTTGAGTGTGGTGGGGGGTTTAATCTATTAGGGTAGAGGGTTCAACATTGTTTTTGTCAATCTTGTAATTTTATCTGAGTTATATAGATTATGATTTGTCCAGGTGACGTAGTCACTGCCATATACTTGTCTTTATCTGTGCTTGGTATTCGTTAGACGGGTGATTATTTCATATGGTTTGGCTTAAGTTTTCGCTGCAGCAACGTCACAAACATGGTATCAGAGCGCTTGTAGGACGTGTTCGATTACCGACATATATAGGATACAACCATCATCACACTCAGAACGAGCTACTGACTAATGTCTTCAAGATACAGAAACTTGCTCCATTATATATGCAACATAAGAGTGATGACTTGATACAACTAGGTGTCTTCATTTTCATCACCTCTCACTCGTTACACTTTTTTTTTTGATGCAATGGGTAATTGTGGCGAACTCGCCTCCACTGGGGCTCGAACTCCGACCACTTGGGCCGCATGCATCTCTCACTCTTCATACTTGATTATTGTTCCCTTTAATTTTCTAAAAAAATGTTATGAATTATAGCTATATATATCGCATCAATAAATCTTTCATTCTACTATTTGATAGTCATGTTCCTTTGATATTGAATTTTTCAATCTCGCCAACTTTGTTGGTCTTCTAGATCTTCAACTTGACTGTAGATTCACAGAACCACGTCACCGAACAGAGTATAAGAAACTATTCTCAATAACAAACAGATGGTCGACTCTTAAGACAAAATAATAAGAAACATACGTACCTAACAGTTATTTGGAAAATTTTTAACTTAGAAGAAAAAACATAAAAAATCACTTTTGGAGTAAGATTATAAATCTATTACATCACTACAAACTTCTAAGCCCATAATATAAAAAAAAAGCTCACAAAAACAATCTCATAGATTATATCAAATAATATTTGCGAACTCATTAATCCACCCGTCCTTATGAGTGGAATGGTCCACTTGGTTAATTAGATGTCAAACGAATCCAGTTATTGGTGTTTTATCTGTAATATTTTTCTTAGCACCACCCAACTAAAAATAAAATAAAACAGTCAGTGTCAACAAAAAATGTCGCAGTGTTGCATTGCTTCACATCTACACGTGTTTTAGAAAAGTAATAAGAAAATCAATGAAAACAACTATTTGTTAACAGTTGTCTGTGCTTATATTTTCATATTTTAGTATCTTATTTTCTCATATGCTAGTTCATTTGTGAATCGTTCGACTATTAACACTATTCATTCTTCCAAAGTGTCCATACAAACTATTTTTCTTATGTGTAACTGACGTAACGGTTGATGTGATAGTTGACATGGTAAAATTTAAAATGAACATTAAAATTAATGTTAGCATTAAAATTAAAATTAAAATTAATATTAAAAATTGGGTAACTAATATTAACATTAATGTTAGCATTAATATTAAAATTAAAATTAAAATTAATACTAAAAATTGGGTAACTAATATTAACATTAATATTAAAATTGGGTAATTAATATTAAAAATCGGGTAACTAAAATTAATGTTAGCATTAAAATTAAAATTAAAATTAATATTAAAAATTGGGTAACTAATATTAACATTAATTTTGTAGATCCAGAACAAAACTGCTAGATTTTAAATCCAGCAAAAAAAAAAAACCCCAACCAAATCTCTAGATCCAAGTCGAAAACCGGTTATCAAAATTAATGTGTGCAGTGTGCACCGAGCTCATAAAGATCCAAGCCCGCTGCCATTTAGGAGAACTGAGGCCGACTTCCTCAACAATTCTGTTTAGGGCCATCCAACCAAAGCACCCCCAAAGTGAAAGCCCATCAGTAAATTTTGACACACCACTATCGTCACCTCCCGCCAACTAAAACCCCTACTAAACCCTAACCCTAACCCTAGCCCTATTCCTTCTCGATCGATCAAACCCTAACCCTAGCTTATTACATCGAAGGTACTCCGTCCATCTCTTGTCATTCGTCTCTTTCATGTCTGATTTATTATGTTGTTTCCAAGTTAAGTTTAGCTACGTTTAGTCATAGTCAATTTTTTGTTGTTGAGAAATTATGACGTGAATCAATTTCTAGAGATTGTAGTTGCGTTAACTGCTTCCCCTCTGTTATTAAACCCATATATTCATCATTTCATTCACGAGCGATGATCTCGCCGGCGACCCTCTTTCCTGAGAGGTTCGGTTTGGCCAGCGGCGGACGAGACGACCACTCCAGAGAGCTCTTTCTGTTAACTGTAAATTTTGGGATGATTTTCTTATCTATCACAAGTAGAAGGTCCAATTGAAATGAGTTTCACACTGATGCAATCAAGCCGTGTGGAGATGAGCTTGTCGTGTTCAAGATACATCTTGTTTATTGCCTGAAAAAATGTCTAGCCGAGCTTGATCTCTTGAACTCGAGCTTCAATGTGTTCGAGCTCGGTCTCGCTAGGCTTACGGGTAGGTTAGCTTGGCTCGAGAGAAGCTCACAAGATGCTCCAGCTCGGATAAAGATTATCGTACATGCAATATAGAGGATATAAAGTTCATAAATCCATTAGGTTGCACATAGGGCTTGCTTTGTTTCTTATTCAACATTGGCACTATCAGTTTCACTTTTTCTGTGTGCTTGACTGGTATCTATTTAAAAATTAGTATATAAAAACTTGTTTCGAGCCTAGTTGAGTTAAAAGAGTTAGGCTGAGTTGACTACTTGTAAAAGTTCACTAGTAAGTTTGTTGACGAGCTCAAGAGTCGAGCTTCCCATTTTTAAGTTTACCTCGTTAAGGAAATCTAGCTCATATCCATCTTCAAGCTCGGCTTGTTGATGAAGCTGAAGTCAGCTTTTGTTGAGCCGAGTCAAGTTGAGCTAGCAAGTTTCTCTTTTCATTTGCGGCCTTTTGAGATACTAAGTTGCACAAATACTTCTCCAGAGGACCCTATTTGTGTTCTTGTTTACAATGTTGTTAAATTTGCGCGATTGATCGTGGGATCGTACGATCCTACGCGTTTTATACGGAGCTTCGAGGCAGATTGGTGGCCGGCGCGGTCATCGGCCGGCGCGACCGGCGCGGCGAGGAAATGCTTGTGATCTTACGATCCGTGTTATGATCCCACGAGTTTGTGACTTATGATTCATGTATGACATTTTTATATTAAGGTTATTTTGGTTTTTAAGGTTACTTTTTCTTATTTATGTTATATAAATAATATATAATATATATTAAATATAATCTTGTCTTTCTGGTGGGATCTTACGATCCGTGTTACGATCCCACGAGTTACGATCGTTCACCCTTCGAACGATCCTTGGCAGTATCTCGAGTTTGACAACCTTGCTTGTCTAACATGCATTATGTATCTGACACAATACTTTATTGAGACGCATGTCCAAAGGGACCTAAGATATGGTGGAGAGTGATTTGGTGGGACCTGAAACATGGTTGTGAGTGATTTGGCTTGGTTGTGATTGAACCAAACATTATTAGTTAGATATGAGAAGTTACATTTCTTTCTGATGGATACTATGTCGTGACCTAGTTATTATCGAAATATGCATATATATAGATGTTCTGCCCAACTCCTCGTTCCTCAGCTCTAACTTGCTATATCTCCCCCACTATGTCAGGAATCATCGACGGATGGCAATGGTTCTTAATTTCCAATAAATTTCATAGGAAGCAATTTCACAGTCAAATTTATTAATGAAGCTCTGGTATTAGTCTAAGTAGAATTAACTTGAACAATCTCAGTTTCTTGAAGTGCTTTTTCTTCTGATCTTGCTGCTTGAGTTTCATGTTCCTTGTTGCGAGCTCTACCCCGATGACTTGTGCGGAAAATTCCTGACATAATTAATTTTAGTTCATGACATAATTAACTTTAGTTTGAGAGGAACCAACTCAAGGAGCAAAGCCATTACCCCAAAAATTTTGGTTGGCTTGCTCTAAGAAAAAGCGTCCCATGTAGGAAGCTATGTTGTTAATCTCGTACGGACCATGATATATATCATAAGATGCTATATGATAACAAGGTTTTTCTTTAACATCATAACAGTGTATCGGATGGGACAAAAAATTGTATACTATGCTTTTGTATCATACAATAAGATACGTCCTATACGATACACCGATAAGATGTGTTTTTTATGTTTTTTCTTTCAATGTTTGTAGTCTTTCTAAATTATCTCTATTTATTGAACTTTCTTCTTCTCCTTTGTTTTTGGACTTTTTTACTGACAACTTTTAATGGCTGTCTAACTTTTGTTGTTTCAATTTCACTTTTAGTTGTCGACGTTATAATGATTTAGAATTAGATGATTAATGACTCTTTATTTTGCTTAACGTGTTCATTTTATCCTTCTATGTTATATATTAGTTTTCCATCTACTTGCCAATCGGATGATGTATCTTACAATGCAGAATATCATACAATACAGGATACGATAACCAAGCATACCGATACATGATACATTATTGCGATTTGGCAACATAGGTTGGAAGCTTCTATAGTATGCTTACAACATCTCTTTGATATGAAGCATGGGTGTTGAGAAGATTTGTTGAAAAATAAAAGTAATTTATATTCTATGCATTATTTTGGTACAATTACTATTGCTAGCATTTTTTGATATGAGAAATTCTGAAGACTCCATTTTCTGGCAGAAAATCATAAACTCAATCTTAATACTGACAAGTATTCATGCATTATAAGCTTATTTCCTAGAGGATCAAGAAAGAAGTGGAACTTTTAACATTGATGCCTATGATACTATGCTGTATGACGGGTGCATGTTTAATTAGTTAGCTCACATATGTTTCTAAGGATATATGCCGATGAATTGTGTCCTTTGCATTAATATGTTGATATATAAATAGATATCATGCCTTTTGATCAGCAAAGTTTGCTTTAGAGAACTTTTCGAATTGTATAAACAAGAATTCTCTATTTTTTTTATTGCCATATAAACAAGAATTCTCAGAACTTAATATCCTAGATACAGTTTATGTTAAGGTTGTTTTTTGTGTTGTTTGGTTACTTGCATCATTATTATTATTATCTTCGTAAGAAACTGTGTAGTGCATTTAATTGGGCAGCTCTGAAATATTTTTAAGCTGGAGCTGGATATTGCTCTGTAGTCTGTACTCGTCCTGACCCATTATCTTCCCTATTTTAAACTATATCAATTAGATAGCGACAATTTTAAGCGTTTTTTAAACTGTGTTATTTTTTTTCCATTTTATATTGTATGCTGTTTTGTTGACTCTATTTTGAAAGAGAGAGAGTCCAATCCTGCTCACTTTTACTTTCATCAGCTTTGGTTGATCAGCTGTGTGGAAACCCAACCCAACCCTATCTCAACATGGTCATTTCTTGCAAGGCTTCCTTCAAGGTGTTAACCGTGTTATGTGCGTGGGGGCGGCCCAAAGCCCGCTCCGGATCAGGCCCGGTCAAACCTGCGCTGGGTTGGCCCGGGCTCGGTCAACGGGTCGACTCTGTCCACTACTATATCTGGTTCGGGTTGGGTTTGTCCTCCAGGCCCACGGGCATGGCCCGGTTGTCCTAACAGATTGGCCCGGATTTTCTCCTTCAGGCCCGACACAGTCAGAACAACTCGGTCCATGTATATAAATATATATACTTAATTTTTTTTTTAAGTAATGAGTTTAGGAAGATTTGAACCCTGAACCTGAAGAGAGATCAAACTTTCCTAGCTAACCGCTGTCTATATTACTTTGGTATTATAAGTATACATAAATATACTGAACTTTTAATGCTTTTTCTTTATCTTTTTTTAAATTGAATGGACCGCAGGCTGGCTAGGGCCAGCCCGGATTTAGTCCAGGCTCGGCCCATACCGAAGCTACCGGGATCTGGACCCATTCTGGAATTGGGTTTTTTATCACAAATCCAGCCGGCCCGACCCGCTGCTCAGGACAGGGCTGTCCCGGCCCAGTCCAGTTATCATCTTGAGGCTTCTCTCTCTTGCACTTAATGCTTGCTGAACCCTAACACGTCCTCGTTTCACATCAGCAACCAGAGGCCATGGCAAGTGATTCCGTGGTGTCAGGTTGTGACGAGGGGTCGATGATGGTGATGATACCCCCTCAATGGGAAGAGGCAGCCAATTCCATATCCTCCTCTGCGCACCCACCAATAAGCTTAATCTGCGGTCCGAAGAATAGCGGCAAGTCCACCTTCTCTCGCCATCTCCTCAACACTCTCTTGCAAAGGTCTCCCTCTATTCGTTCTTTATCATTATTTAAAGTTTTCTGTCTCTTACTCTTTGTTTGTGAGAATTGATTCTTAGTTTCAATACATCTGAGTATAGGTATGAGACAGTGGCTTATTTAGACACTGATGTTGGTCAACCTGAGTTTTCGCCACCAGGATGTCTCTCCCTTCACCTCATTCATGATACCTTATCTGGTACACAGTTTCTTTTATTTTTGGATATTAAAGTGAGTGTTGTGTTTCTCATAATAATAATATATTTATCTTGCTTTTGTCCACGTTTCTTCACATAATAATGGTTTTAGCAGTTTCTATTCTTGTTGTTTGCAGATATGATGAATCCACATATTAAGACTCCTGAAAGGTAAGCATTCTAGCTGATACCTAAGAGTAAGCCATGTCTAGATATCTTGTTGTTTGTTATTAAACAAATTTCTCTGATACCAAATGAAACACCTTTTATTTGTCATATCTTATACTGAACTGATATATAGTTGTTGCTTCTTGCTTTACTGCTTTCCTGGTTGCTTTACAGTTTAACTGAGCTTGACCTTGACACTGGTACAACAGGTGTACAAACAAGATTCCACTCGGCAAGTACAACTTTTGTTGCGGCCAAAATGATTACAACACCACTTACAACTTTTTTGGCAAGAGAAACAAGAAATGCTATTACCATATCATTATTACAACTATTTAGGGGTGAGCAATGGTTCGTTCGGTTTAAACCGAACCGAATATATAAAAACCGAAATAACTGTAAACCGTATTTCTCTGTTGGCATTTGTCTTCGTTTTAATTCGGTTCGGTTTTCGATCGGTTAGGTTTCATGGCCGAAGGGATCGGGCCTTCACATCTTAGCAAATGAGCCAATTTAAATAACAAATCTTCAAAAAAAAATGACATGGTTGCATTTATGAATTATTACAATTACAGAGAGTGAAACAATATTAGTATATGTAGATTGAGGGTAGAGAGAGAGGGCTCAAAGAAGCGACGACAAGTGCCAACAGAGAATGGAAGAAGAGTGCGCATATTAGTATATATGAATTAATGGTAGTTTGGTAAATTATTGAATCTAAATCGGTTTTCGGTTACTCGGACCAAGAACCGAAAACGGAACAGATATTTTAAAAATTTTGAATCTCCAAACCGAAAACCGAACCTATAACCGAAAAACCGAACCGATTGTCATATTTCTGTTTGATTCGGTTCGGTTTTCGGTTTCCAACCGTTATATGCTCACCCCTACAACTATTTTTGCGGCCAAATGACTACAAGATCACTTACAACAACATTGTTGCAAGGTGAAACAATAAATGTTATTATAACATGATAGGTTGCAACAAATAATGCAACATTTGTTGCGACCCTTTCCAATTTATCCACTTACCGCAGTGAAGGCTATATGCAAGCATCCCAATTACAACCATAAGAACACCAGATTTGAAAATACTGCTACATTATTTGCAGGCAACTGAATGCTGTTTGCAACATGTGCAACAACATATGCTACATGTTTATTTCTGTTTACAACAAACCAAGCACCACCTTTGTTTCAAAAAGTAGGGTACTTAAGTTGTACACATCGCATCCACAAAGTATAGGAAAACCTGAGCATCTGTAGGTATCCCAATTTAGATAAAACACCCCACTGAAGTATCTAATTTTAGTACGATTTCAAGTTTAAGGATCCATGCTGCTTTGCAAATGAGCTTCGAATATGATATACTTTTAGTAGGTAGTATTTGTAAAGTAAACCTGGTATGATGATGGTTTGATAGGTGAAATTTAGAAAAAGTTAATAGTTCTGATAGAAAATATCTGTATCTGGTTGTGGAAGTATGATCCATTTGATGATGTCCCTTAAAGGCTTATGCATAGTTATATTTATGTTTCTTTCACTTTCTTACTTGAATTTGTTCCTTTTGATCTGGTGAAATCTTGGGGCGTTAATGAGCTGAGCTTTGAGCGAGCACCCCCTTGCTAGGAAAAATAGGCTTGAGCTAAGATCGAACTTTAGGACGAGCCTAAAACTGAGCTATAGACTGGTTTCTATAATTTACGCGAACTCGGCTAAGCAAGCTGATGGTAAAAATTAGAAAGCTTGAGGAACTTGAATTGTAGAGAAGTATAAGTCTAAACCAAACTTGTTTATGAGCTCATAAGCTTAATATCAAAGTGGAAGTGTTTATATGTAATTTAAACCAAGAAAATGTAGTCAAAGTAAGCTTAATATCAAATTGGAAGTGTTTATATGAACTTCATAACTATTTAGAATTGTCTCTTAGTGTAAGATATTTCTTTTATATAATTATAAATAAAAATGAGCCGGGTCACAAGCTCACGAGCTGAATACCTCTAAGATTGGGTTGGTCTTGTTTATCTAACCAAAGCCTATTTCTAGGCTCGAGTTTGTGCTCTCGAGCTCAAAAAGCTTGGCTCATGAGATTTTCAGCGAGCCAAGCTTGAGTCCAATCGCGAATAGCTCGGCTCATTAACACCCCTGGTGAAATATGTAAAGTTCTTTCCTGAAGATGGTTAGTAATACCGCTCGACATCCTTCCTTTTTTCTTTCAGGTGCTTCTTCTTTGGTGATATATCTTCAAAGGGAGATCCGACAGCGTATTTAAATTATATCTTCAGCTTATATGATTACTTTCTTGAGGAATATCATCAGTCAGAATATGATAGTCCTGGGAAATCGTTGTTTCCCCTTATTATTAATACACCTGGATGGGTGAAAGGTACCGTTTTCAACTTTCTTCACGTACTTAAAGCAAATCTTTTATAGAACTCCATGTTTACTATTAATGCAAAACTTTCAGCTTTGAATAGGAATATCTCACTTATAACTTCACCGAATTCATACTTCAGGTACTGGATTTGATGTATTGGTGGAGATGTTGAGACATATAGCTCCCACTTATGTGGTGCAAATACGCATCTCTGTGGAGAGTAAGAATCTTCCGACAGGGGCATTCTGGTTGGATGAACATGATAAGGCTGCCAATCTGATCGAGATTCATTCAGCACAAAGAGATTTTAGGGATCGATCGTAAGTTTTTAATATCTGTGTTGTGCTAGTTTAATTTTTGTTGTTTAATGAGAGGCATTTAATTGTCTGTATAAAAAAATGTCTACTAAATCTGTCAGAACTTGCTTTCCCTTTTCAGGAGTGTAATAACTTCTTGTTACTTCTATGATGAATTCTTCAGAGAGCATCCAGAAATTACAATATGACTTGCCATTAGGACTCCTTACTATTATTGATTCGATGTGGTTACTAATTGTTGTTGCCTCTTTTACTTTTAAGATTAATCAGATTATATGCATAGTTGTTTCCCATCCTTATCAACATCATTTCAGGAGTTGTTGCTACTTTATAATTATTATTTGTCAGAAAAAATTCGGGATCTCCTGACAATAGTTTTTCTTTAACACCAACCTACTAATATAGTGCAGGGAAATGATGTGATTTGTGATTGAATGAAAATGATGAATTAGGGTGCTGAATTGAGTGATTAGGTGTTGGAGGTATTCCCAAGATCAAATGACAATAGATTTTAGTGACAGCTCATTGTTTGAAGGCGATTGATATGTAAGGAGAACCATCGAAATAGCAAATTTTTTCAAATATCTTCAGCTTACCCAATTTTGGTAATAGTTGAATAATTATATTCTTCGACTAACGCAAGGGGAACTGTTCTACCCTAAGTGGTGAAGTGGCTATCAGAGTATAGAAATGATTTTCTTATTGAATTTTAACTGATACAACTCACGAATTTTTATATGTAAAGAAATCAATTTATCGAAATATATGAGCACTTCTTACAAATTTCTGAATACTTAGTCAAACGGTTGCTTAGGAATGAGATTATATAAATGCCTACAACAAGAGACTTTGTATTGTGGATCATGTCTTGAGATGTACTAGGAGTATTTTTTTTTGGTGGCACAACTAACTTAGCTATACCCTAGGAGTATCGAAATGACTGCTATATTTTTTACTTGTATAATTGTATTAGTGTATAAGATCTTTATTAATGATTGAGTCTATATTTTCGATCCCAACCCAATCAGATTTTAGGTTTTCTAGATGGTCGAAATATGGTTTATGTAGGCCGAGTTGAAGAATGGAGAAAAAATGTTGACCTAAAAGAGATCTAAACAGAAGTGGAAAATCGTCGGCATGCTAGATTAACTATTTTTTTCGTGGAAATAGTTTGGAGATGTTAGATGTGTTACCTAGACGTCCTATCCTCATATTTTGTCGTTTTTTTCGAATGAGTAGTTTCTTATTAATATTAAATATTAAATAATTTATTATTACAGGTGATACAAAATAATATAATTGAATTCAAGTAATTATTTATAAATTACTTATTAAGTGCTTAACTTTAACTAAACTAATTCAATCCAACAAATGGTGATTCCTAGGAAAAGGGGGAGTTCTTGTCTACTAATTTTGCTTGATAGTTGATAACTGATAAGTCAATACTTGCTACCCCTCATCGTGAAGGAAACCTTTCCAGTTATATGCATTTCTTGATATCTTAAGCAAAATGACTGACTGAGCCTTCTATTATGTATAAAGTATAATATGTATGCTAATAGCCACCTAATAATCTAAAGTTAAGCTTCTAGGTATAGGCAACAATATGATTGGAGCAGTATAAGAAGTAGTATTCAAAGTTTATAATTAACTGAAATAAATGAAGAAAAAAATATGCTTGGCATTTTTTCTTCTTCTTTAAGGGCTAGTTTGATTCCCATTTGAGATGTCTAAAGTTCCGTTTCAACAGAAAATGGCAATGGATGCCTCTTCGAGGCATTCTCCATTTCGAACTAGAATGGCCAAAATGGCAAATGCTGGATTTCCCGAACAGATTTCTTTTGTCGTTTCAGAATGGAAAACACTATTAAACGGAACGAAACTTGCCATTTAATTTATATCCATATTGGAGCTTTTCAACAATGCACGATCTTTGTTTTTCATTATATAACAACATAATACTTGGTCATATGTGTCCTTTGCAGGATTTTGATGCAAAAAGATGCACGTCGTTTGCGGGATCATCGACTTTTCAACTATTTTAAGCAATGCTTTCCAAGTGACTTAAATATAGAAACCAACAGAGAACTCGCTCGTGCCTTGGCTTCTCTACCTCCTTATGAAGTTTCTATGTCAAGGATAAAAGTTATCCATCTCCATTGCGAGGTTCGTTAGGAGTTTTGAATGGTTTGTAAGTGGATATTAGCGCCTACTTCTTTAGACTATTATTAAGGATATAACACACAATGACACGAGTAGGATGTGGAGCCAAAAATAATTCTTGATTTATTATTATTATTATTCAGTTTAGCTGTATCATTCTGGCATAACCCCTTCTAATTAAAATCCAAGAAAGAAACCAGAATCAACCAGTATGGACTTGCGTTATCGAATAGTGCATGACCTACTTCCTTTTATATTCTAAACTTTTACTCTTTTCATTTTTACCATTTTTCTTGGATGTAACTAGTTTTAACGGAACTTTTTCTTATAAATTTCATCATTTTTAAAAGTCTTCAAAACTCAATTCAAATGTTACCAAAAGAAAGCTTTTAGCATGTAACGAAGCTTATGACTTTTTAAGTATGACTGTTATATGCTTCCTTAGTCCATTAATATTGTCACTATTCCCTGTTATACACTTCCTGTGTTCTTACTTTCCATATCTACTGAAACCAGTGCAACAATGTAAACTTTTCTGGTCCTGACTTTATCTCCAGGCATTATATAGCATTTACGTTTGTTACATGTCAGGTCCAGAGAAGCGAAATCTTTCACAGCTTGAATGCTACAATAGTTGGCCTAGCGGTTAGTTCCTCAGGGATAACAAGGACACAATGTCACTCACCCTGGTGCGTCGGACTTGGTAATGGATATTGCCCTTCCTTTCTTTTGAAATACCACTTGGATTTTTTTAGGAAGTTAAGCTATACGATCTTTTGGAAGTGGTATTTACTGGCTATTGGATATCTTTATATAAGCATTCATGGTACCCTATTGTTGCCTTCCAACTTTTACATGATTACTTTATGTTCTGTGGGTGATTTCATTTGTTTTACTCAAGTACACTGTAGTGTTCATTTGTTTTACGTATAAGGAAGTTCCTCAGAATGAAATAAGTTGCTTCACTCTTTGTTTCATTCTTTTACTCAAGAAAAATTCTGAATGTTATCTTTTTTTTCTTCCTGATGTATCCTTATAAACTTCAAGTTGAATAGCTGTTATTATTTATATCATATCTTAAAGATAAAGGCAGTCATCTTGGTGACATGATATATAAAATTCTGAATAAAAGATGGTGCAAAATCCTCCAAACTTCAACTGATGGTCTCAGCTTGATCATACTTTTTTTTATCCTATATGTTAAATCTTTTCATCAAGAAGAACAAGAGAATTTGGAAATTCAGAAAGATGACTCAAATTTTGAGTAAGAAGCAAAGTGTCCAGTCTTAGGATGGGCTCTGATATCAAATATGATATAATATGGTTGATAAAGGCGAAGCAACAAAGTTTAATTTTATGAATATGATGAAGTATTCCGTATATGAATACAGATTGTCTTGTACATGGGTGTCTAAACTAGCGGAAGCAGAGTGTATACAAGTATTACGCATTTCATTTGTTGCTACATGTTACGACCCGATCCCAATATACTGGGTCCAGTCGGATCATGCCCAGCCTGCACCGTTGTGAGACGACGACAGTAAGCTGTGTCAATCAGTAGCAACGCAGGAATAACATTCTAAAACGGAATAAAAACTTTATTAAACATTTGAAATGAACTAGAGTTTAAATAAAACAAACATAAACAAAACAAACATCCAGTTGTTACAACTTGTTTATTTATTACAACTTTTAGAAAAGGAAAGAAACTAAACAGAAGGGTGCAACTAGGACTGTTGGTTCCTCTGTCCTGGTTCAGCTAACTCCTCGGAACCCAAGTCAGGTCCATAGTAGGAACTATAGGCCAGCTCCTCGTCGTCGCAAACACCTAAAATATTGGTCTCCAGTCAGGAGGGGAACAAGAACATACAAATCCATTCCAGCATCTTATTTAATAATTAAAATGAGACAAGAAATAGTTTATAACATAAATTTATTTTCTAATAATAAATAAAGAAGCAGTTATGCAAATAATTTCTGGAAATGAAATGAGATGATGCAATCTAACTAGCAGTAGTGTTTTGAGCGTGTAACCTCCTGTGGCCGGCTAGGAATGGAGGCAGTATGTGTTCTAGTGAACACAGTCCGGCTTCGGCCCAAGTGGGTTGGGCTTCCGCTATCCACAGCGATTCGGTAGAGGGTTTTGACCACAGGTGTTAACACTACTCACCGTCAGTAAAGCAGTCGGTATGATCCGAGAGGGATCCCGTGAGTCAAGTGTCGATACAGTAGTTCTACTATGCAATAAAATTAATTATTAATATAAAACACAAGTTTGCGTAAGTATGAACTTGCCTCGGTGTTTCCAGTGCTGTAGGTGACGACAGGAAAGTATTCGGGCTAAAGTCTGGGATCTGAACCTACATTAATGAAATATAACTTAGTTGCCAATCTACGGTTGCTACAATCCTAATTACCATATTAATGGCGCTAACATCTAGACCCTAAATCACTGATAGTTAAAATAGGCAATATTTAATTATAAAAATATTTTAGAGAGTTCTAAGCAATGTTGTAAAAATCGCTAGGCGGACTCGGTGCGGCGGAGGTCCGCCTAGCGCCTAGCCCGCCTAGCCGGCGCCTAGGCGCCGCCTAAGCGGCCACCTAGAAATTTTTTTTTTTTTTTTTTTGAAAATTTTGAAAATTTTGAAAATTTTGAAAATTTGAAATTTGAAATTTAAAATTTCAATGTTCTAAAATCCAAATACTATCTTAAAACCCAAACAAATATCCAAAATACAACTAAGAATAAACAAAATAAAAAAAAAATTCAAAAAAATTCAAAAAATCCACCGCCTAGGGGCGCCTAGGGCCCGCCTAGCCGCCTAGCCCACCGCCTAGGGGGTTTTCGGTGCGGTGGGCCGGCGCCTAGCGCCTAGGCCGATTTTTAGAACACTGGTTCTAAGTTAATAATATCAGAAAATTACGGGTTTTGTAAATAAAGTAGTAAACTTACTATTTTTGTAAATAATACGAGAAATATTATACTTAAAATTTATTAGTAGATAATAAGTGGTTTTTCGTAAACTAATATTATAATTAGAATTACTTATAAAATACTGGAAACATCTCTTGAAATTAAATAGTATTTATTTACATAAACTATACGAAATATTTTAATATATATTTAAATAATAAGAAAACTGTTCTATTAGTAAAATTATGGAAATTATTTATTTTAGAAATAACTAATATTTTAGAAATATAATTAAAGTGGTAATTACTACGAATTAAGAGCAATGTTTTTAAGTAATTTATTTGAAACGTGAAATTACTAATTTAATCATAATAGTTAATAATAAATAGGTAGAAACCTTAAAAAATATTCTTTTGGTAAATAAAATCATTTTTGTTTTTGGAAGATGAATCTTATTTGTCCAAAATAGTAAATAATGGATTTTTGACCTAAAACACTATTTCCTATATTAATAATATATTTTTGATACGAAACTATTTTGAAACTAATTTAATAATTAATAATAAATTAATGGCAATAATAATATAAATACCTATATATCTAAGTAACGCGATTATTACGATAATCGTAATTAAACGTTTAGTAAACCATTAAGCCTAATAACTTACAAGTTAATATAACACTTATATACATTACGACATACTCCTTATTAATAATAATCTATCCGTAGTATTAATAAATTACAATCATTTTTATTACAAAACCTATGGTCTCAATTAGGAAACTATAATCTATCTATCCCGGGATTGATTGAGCTTTATTCTGTCAATTCCGGTCGGAACGGGGTTGGTTTTTGTATTCTGTAAAAATATACAGAAAGGTCAGGCTTACAAAATGGTTGATGACGGAGTACCGAGGGGAGGCCTCGGACTCGAAACGCACGCACGCGGGAAGAGCGTGCACGGGCACACGGGGCGCAGAAACGCACCGACGCGGTCGGGAAGCGGCCGGGGGACGCTGGCGCGGCCGAGAAGCGGCGTGCGCGGGCTGCCGCGCAGGCGGGGAGCCGCTGGCGGGCGGCGTACGGTCGGCGAGGGCGCTGGCGGGCGGCGAACGCATGGCGGCGCGTGGAGGACGCGCCCGAGCGAGGGGGAGAGGCAGTGCACAGCGCTGTCGCGCGGCGCAACGCGGACGTGTGCGCGGGGCGGGGGCCGGTGGCTGCTGGTCGGCGGATAGCCCCGTGGACTGGCGGCTGTTGGTGGGCAGTGGGGACGCGACCGAAAATGGTCGGGGAGCGATCGACGGGCGGCGACGCGTCTCGGAAACACTCTGATTGGGTTGTCGGATCGACCGGGGCGGCGTGGGGAGCGTCGGGATGATGTCGGTTTCGAAATCGGAGGAGTGTGGGAGGAGAAAGGAATGAGTTTGTGAAGGTGGAAGGGAGAGATGTTTTGTGGAGAAGGAAGGGTTTTGAGTATTTGTTTCTACACGTAAGAGTGCAGATTCAGAAGTGGGGGTCTTCACGCGGGGGGTAGCCGGGAGAACGGGGTTCGTGGGTGGAATGGGTTAGTCTAACGGGTTAAGTGAAATGGGTTTGGGTTCGGGTTGGTAGCTAATGAGCTTAAGTTATTGGGCTAAGAGAATGGGTTTAATTAATGCTAAAAGAAATAAAATGCTCATAACTATTATTAATCCAAAAAGCTTTATAAAAACCCATATATACATAATCTAAAGTTATGGGTTTTACAACCTTCCATGCTTAAAAAATTGCCCTCAAAATTTCTACCAGTAATAAAAGAGAGGGTTAGAACATATCTTGAAAAGATTAGAATACTTCTCTCTCATCTCCTCCTCTTACTCCCAGGTAGCCTCGCTTGGAGTGTGGTGACGCAAAGCTACCTTGACTAGTGGAATCACTGCGCGCCTCAATCTCTTCTCCATGCGATCTACAATTTTCGCTGGCTGCTCTGGCACGGTGAGACATGGTCCAACTTCCAGCTCTGAATGATCCACAATGTGGCTCGGGTCCGATACGTAATGCCTCAGCTGCGATACGTGGAAGATGTGCACGCTTTCGAGACTAGATGGAAGAGCCACTCTGTAAGCTATTTCTCTAACTTTGCTTAGTACCTCAAATGGACCAATATAACGGGGACTAAGCTTCCCAGCTTGGTCGAATCTGATAGTGCCTCTGGTAGGAAAAATCCTGACAAAGACCCGATCTCCTGCCTCAAACTCCAAAGTTTGGCACTTACTGTCCGCCCAATGCTTCTGGCACTCTTGTGCAATTCTCAGCGTCTCTCTGAACATCTTCATCTTCTCTGCAGCATCTGTAACCATCTCTGGCCCCAGCATAACTTGATCTCCTACGTCGTCCCATGCTAGTGGAGTGCGACAACGACGTCCATATAACGCCTCAAACAGTGTCATTCGGATGCTGGCCTGGTAGCTTTTGTTATAGGAAAACTCAACCAGGTGTAGATCTTTCCAAGATCCTCCAAACTGTAAGACGCATGATCTCAGCATGTCCTCCAGCGTCTGAATAGTCCTTTCAGACTACCCGTCAGTCTGTAGATGGTATGCAGTGCTGAATTTTAGCTGTGTACCCAAGCTTTCATGCAGGCTCTTCCAGTAGTGTGAAGTGAACCAGGTGTCCCTGTCTGATACAATGCTGACTGGAACTCCGTGAAGCCGGTAGATGTTCCGCATGTAGAGAGCTGCTAACCTTTCGGCAGATAAACCAACCTTGAAGGGAATAAAATGGGCAGACTTGGTCAGTCTGTCCACAATTACCCAGATGTCATCCTTCCCTCCTTGGGATCTAGGCAATCCCGTTACAAAGTCCATGGTAATATGCTCCCATTTTCACTCCGGAATGGGAAGTGGTTGCAGCAAACCGGTTGCCCTCTGGCGATCTGCCTTCACCTGTTGGCAGATCAAGCACTTAGAGACGAATTCTGCCACGTCCCTTTTCATTCCAAGCCACCATACATGTGCCCTCATGTCCTTGTATATCTTGTTTGCTCCTGGGTGAGTAGAATGCTGCGACTGATGTGCCTCCTTCATCAGCTCGCTCCTTAGTTCGCCAGTTGGCACGCAAAGCCTCGTGCCATGCTTAATGCTCCATCTCCAGCTATAGAGAAACCCTCGAGTGTTTCAGCTAACACTCGGTCTCTCAGTTTGCACAGTGTCTCATCCTGGAACTGAGTCTCCTTGACTCTGTTGATTAGGCTGGACTGCACTTGTAGTGGCATCATGGGCGAGTCCACTCCTGGTACAATAGCTTCTTTCCCAAGCTTCAACATTACCGCTTCTGGTAGCGTAATCTCCAGGCCAAGCTTCTCCATGTATTCTAGCAGATGCCGCTTCTTCGTTAAAAACATAGCCATCGGGTACCTGCTAAGCGCATCAGCAACGACATTAGCCTTACCCGGATGGTACTACAGGTTGACATCAAAGTCCTTCATAAGCTCCAAACATTGCCTCTGGCGCATGTTGAGCTCCTTCTGTGTGAAGACATACTTGAGATTTTTATGGTCTGTGTATATGTCTACCTTCTCGCCGTATAGGTAATGCTTCCAAAGCTTCAGGGCAAAGATGACCGCTGCCAGCTCCAGGTCATGCGTCGGGTAGTTCTTCTCATGGTTCCGTAACTGCCGAGAAGCATAAGCAATTACCTTTCCATGCTGCTGTAGCACACAACCCAATCCTTTGCCGGAAGCGTCGCCGTAGATGGAGAATCCTCCTGATCCTGAGGGTAGCGACAAAATTGGTGCTGTTGTCACCCTTCTCTTCAGTTCTTCAAATGATGCCTGACATGCTTCGATTCAGACGAACTATTCATTCTTCCTGATTAGCTTTATCATAGGCTCAGCAATCCTTGCGAAGTTCTTCACGAACTTCCTGTAATACCCTGCTAAGCCCAAGAATCTTCTGATCTCTGCAACTGAACTGAGGGTTGTCCATGACTCCACTGCTGCTATCTTCTTGGGATCCACATATATGCCTTCTCCTGTGACAATATGGCCAAGAAAATCCACTGTCTAAGAAGAACTCACACTTGGACAGCTTACCATATAACTTCTCCTTCCTCAATGTCTCCAAAACTATCCGCAAGTGCTTCTCGTGTTCTTCTTGGGTCTTTGAGTAGATCAGAATGTCGTCAATAAAAACAACGACAAACTGGTCCAGATACTCATGGAAGACCTTGTTCATGAGATTCATGAACACAACTGGGACATTTGTAGGTCCAAAGGGCATGACCAAGAACTCATATTGTCCATACTTGGTGTTGAATGCCGTCTTTGGAATATCCTCCTCCCGTACTTTGACCTGGTGATATCCCGACCTGAGGTCAATCTTTGAGAAAACTTTCGCTCCGCTCAGCTGATCGAAGAGGTCGTCGATCCTGGGTAGAGGATACTTGTTCTTGATGGTGATGTTGTTCAATGCCCGGTAGTCTATGCACATCCGTACGGTTCCGTCCTTCTTGGGCACGAACAAGTCTGGTGACCCCCAGGGTGAAGCTCCACTTCTGATAAATCCATGGGCCTTGAGCTCATCAATCTGATCCTTCATCTCCTTGGCCTCTTTGGAATTGACTCTGTAGTATCGTTGTGAGATAGGGGAAGAGCCAGGTACTAGATCGATAGTGGACTCCACGTCACGATCAAGGGGTAATCTTGGAAGATTGTCAGGGAAGACATTTAGGGATTCTGCTATAAGGGGATGAGGGGGTCCGAAATCTTCTGTGATGGAGGTGTAGGAGACGCACCCCATGCTTTCTGGTGCTCGAGCCACCTCAAACTTAGGTCCTCCAGGTGGACTAAAGATGATACAAGCCCGATGACATTCTATCAGGACGTGCTGCCTGCTCAGCCAGTCCATTCCCAAGACTACATCGTAGTTAGGGAGGGGCATAACTAGAAGGGGTGCTAGGAAGGTATGACCTGAGATAGTGATAGGGCATGTGCAAGTCTCAGTGATTGGGATGTGTCCCCCTCCGGTCATTACTCTACAGATCATTTTACTACATCCTACATCTATATGATATGCAACAATGAAGTTCGATGATATGAAACTATGTGAAGCTCCAGAGTCAAATAAAGCTAAAGTCGGGTGCGAATGTAATAAAATGGCACCTGCGATGACATCTCCTTCAGTCTCTGGCTCTGCTTCCGGCTCCTCAACGTCCAAGGCAAAAGCTTGTCCGGCCCTGTGCTGGTTGTAGCGCTGCTGCTGGGTGGGTAACGGACCTCTCTGCTGTTCAGCTCCAGTCCTGATGAATGAGGTTGGACAGTCCTTCACTTGGTGGGTGGCAAACCCACAAGCAAGGCAGTGTCCCAGCTTCTTTCTGTAGATGTTCGTGGTGTGACCAGGCCTCTTGCAATAGGCGCAGTTGGTTGTCTTCTGTTGATGGTACTGGGGCGCCTTGTTGGGTGCTGCTGGCTGCTGTTGCTGCTGATGGTGAGGGCCTGTTGTTGTTGGGCCTCTTGAAGTTGCCTTGATGGTTGCTGCTAGATCCTGGGTGGTCCCTCTTGGGCCGGGTAGACGAGCTGGCTTCAACATCTTGAGCCACCTTCAACATCTTATCATAAGTCTTCCTCTTGAAGTTGCCCTGATAGTTGCTGCTAGATCCTGGGTGCTCCCTCTTGGGCCGGGTAGACGAGCTGGCTTCAACATCTTGAGCCACCTTCAGCATCTTATCATAAGTCTTCGCACCATTTGCAGCTACCAAGGTGCGGATCTCCTCTCTCAGTCCGTGCCGAAACGTCTTGGCACGCTCTACTAGGTCTTCCACCAGACGAGGTGCAAATCTATCGAGCCGGTTGAACTCAACTGCGTACTCCTCAATGGTACCGTCCCCTTGCTTCAGGTCATGGAACTGCCTTCCCATAGCTTCTAGGACGGCTTCCGGAAAGAATTTCCTTTTAAACTGCTTCTTGAAGAAACGCCAGGAGGTTCCTCCAGTCTGGAATCTGGGCTCGTTTATGTACCATATACTGGCCAGGTCCCTGACCTGTAGAGCTACAGCCTCTACCATAAGATCGGCTGGAAGTCGCGCGACACTGAAAAGTCGCTCCATATTGTCCAGCCATTCATCCCCATAGATGAGGCCCTTTGTTCCTTTGAAAGGGCGCGGATCTAGCTTCTTGAAGCTCTCAATGTTTCCAACCTTTTTCTGGATAATAGGCTGCCTGTCAGACTTATATTTCTCCAATGAAACATAAAACTTAACAATTATTCTTATCTTTACCTTGACAGGCCTTTGTTCTGACTGTGCTGAGTCCAGTGCTGCCATAGCCACATTGTGAGCATTCTCCATGCCTTCTCTCATAATCGTGATCTGCTCGCCATTAGCTTCAGCTTGAGTCCTCTGGGCCTCAAGAACTTCTCGTAGCAGGCCTACGAGCTCGGCGGGGTCCACTGGTACTGGTGGGGCAGCTGGAGGAATCACATCCACAGGTGGAGGTGTGGTCCTTGGAGGAATCGGTGCTGCTGCATGTACTATGGAAGTGTAAGCAGCACAGGGAGTCCGTGCAGCATGAGGGCGATCAGTGAGCTGCAACGGAGAGTGGTCGGATTGGGCTTGAGTAGGTGTGTTCTCAGAGGATGAAACCTCTTCGACAGCAGGCCCAGAACGAGTCTTCCCTTTTGTCATCTTCTGAAAGGTTTAGGTACAAACATAAATAAGGTAGCCTACGAAACTATAAGCAAGCAAAAATAGATATTATATAAATAAGATAAATTTGGTCCTATGTTGTGACAGTGTGAAAATAGTCTAAGTGTTCTAGTTATTTCTAGAGTCGGTTTTCCTAAAGTCATACTTAGACCTAAGTCAGATTGCAGGACTGTATGCTGGTCTAGACTAAGTTGACTAGACCAATTTACAGAACTGACCTGCATGGGCCACCACTGAAAAAATGTCACGACCTGATCCTAATATACTGGGTCCAGTCGGATCATGTCCAGCCTGCACCGTTGTGAGATGGCGGCAGTAAACTGTGTCAATCAGTAGCAACGCAGGAATAACATTCTAAAACGGAATAAAAACTTTATTAAACATTTGAAATGAACTAGAGTTTAAATAAAACAAACATAAACAGAACAAACATCCAGTTGTTATAACTTGTTTATTTATTACAACTTTTAGAAAAGGAAGGAAACTAAATAGAAGGGTGCAACTAGGACTGTTGGTTCCTCTGTCCTGGTTCAGCTAACTCCTCGGAACCCAAGTCGGGTCCGTAGTAGGAACTATAGGCCAGCTCCTCATCGTCGCAAACACCTAAAATATTGGTCTCCAGTCAGGAGGAGAACAAGAACATACAAATCCATTCAAGCATTTTATTTAATAATTAAAATGAGAGAAGAAACAGTTTATAATATAAATTTATTTTCTAATAATAAATAAAGAAACAGTTATGTAAATAATTTCTGGAAATGAAAAGATATGATGCAGTCTAACTAGCAGTAGTGTTTTGAGCGTGTAACCTCCTGTGGCCGGCTAGGGATGGAGGCAGTATGTGTTCTAGTGAACACGGTCTGACTTCGGCCCAAGTGGGTTAGGCTTCTGCTATCCACAGTGATTCAGTAGGGTGCTTTGAACACAGGTGTTAACAATACTCTCCAAACCCCGAGTCAATGAGTCAGTAAAGCAGTCGGTATGATCCGAGAGGGATCCCGTGAGTCAAGTGTCGATACAGTAGTTCTACTATGCAATGAAATTAATTATTAATATAAAACACAAATTTGGGTAAGTATGAACTTGCCTCGGTGTTTCCGATGCTGTAGGTGACGACAGGAAAGTATTCGGGCTAAAATCCGGGATCTGAACCTACATTAATGAAATGTAATTTAGTCGCCAATCTACGGTTGCTACAATCCTAATTACCATATTAATGACGCTAACGTCTAGGCCCTAAATCACTGATAGTTAAAATAGGCAATATTTAATTATAAAAATATTTTAGAGAGTTCTAAGTTAATAATATCAAAAAATTACGGGTTTTGTAAATAAATTAGTAAGCTTATTATTTTTGTAAATAATACGAGAAATATTATACTTAAAATTTATTAGTAGATAATAAGCGGTTTTTCATAAACTAATATTATAATTAGAATTACTTATAAAATACTGGAAAATTTTCTTGAAATTAAATAGTATTTATTTACATAAACTATACGAAATATTTTAATAGATATTTAAATAATAACAAAACCGTTTTATTAGTAAAATTATGGACATTATTTATTTTAGAAATATAATTAAAGTGGTAATTACTATGAATTAAGAACAATGTTTTTAAGTAATTTATTTGAAACGTGAAATTACTAATTTAATCATAATAGATAATAATAAATAGGTAGAAACCTTAAAAAAAAATATTCTTTTGGTAAATAAAATCATTTTTGTTTTTGGAAGATAAATATTATTTGTCCAAAATAGTAAATAATGGATTTTTGACCTAAAACACTTTCCTATATTAAGAATATATTTTTGATACGAAACTATTTGGAAACTAATTTAATAATTAATAATAAATTAATGGCAATAATACTATAAATACCTATATATCTATGTAACGTGATTATTAAGATAATCGTAATTAAACGTTTAGTAAACCATTAAGCCTAATAACTTACAAGTTAATATAACACTTATATACATTACGACGTACTCCTTATTAATAATAATTTATCCGTAGTATTAATAAATTACAAGCATTTTTATTATAAAACCTATGGTCTCAATTAGGAAACTACAATCTATCTCGGAATTGACAGAGCTTTATTCTGTCAATTCCGGTCGGAACAAGATTGGTTTTTATATTCTGTAAAAATACACAGAAATGTCAGGCATACCAAATTGTTGATGACGGAGTATCGAGGGGAGGCCTCGGACTCGAAACACACGCGGGAAGCGCACGCACGGGCACACGGGACACGCGCACGGGGCACGAAAACGCACCGACGCGGCCGGAAAGCGGTGGGGACGCTGGCGCGGCAGGGAAGCGGCGCGCGCGGGTTGTCGCGCAGGCGGGGAGCCTCTGGCAGGCGGCGTACGGCCGGCGAGGGCGCTGGCGGGCGGCGAACGCGCGACGGCACGTGGAGGGCGCTTGCGAGCCGGGGGGGGGGGGGGGGCGCACAACGCTGTCGCGCGGCACGACGCAGACGTGTGCGTGGGGCGGGGGCCGATGGCTACTGGTCGGCGTCGGATAGCTGCGCGGACTGGCGGCTGATGGCCGGCGGCGGGAACGCGGCCGAAAATGGCTGTGGAGCGATCGGCGGGCGGCAGCGCGTCTCGGAAACACTCTGATTGGGGTGTCGGATCGACCGGGGCGGCGCGGGGAGCGTCGGGATGGGATCGGTTTCAAAATCGGAGGAGTGTGGGAGGAGAAAGGAATGAGTTTGTGAAGGTGGAAGGGAGATGTTCTATGGAGAAGTAAGGGTTCTGAGTATTTGTTTCTGCACGTATGAGTGCAGATCCGGAAGTGGGGGTCTCCTCGCGGGTAGCCGGGAGGACGAGGTTCGTGGGTGGAATGGGTTAGTCTAACGGGTTAAGTGAAATGGGTTTGGTTTCGGGTTGGTAGCTAATGGGCTTAAGTTATTGGGCTAAGAGACTGGGTTTAATTAAAGCTAAAAGAAATAAAATGCTCATAACTATTATTTATCCAAAAAGCGTTATAAAAATCCATATATACATAATCTAAAGTTATAGGTTTTACACTACATTATGAGTATGATTATTATATCAGTCAAACCGTAAAGTAAGTGTCGTTATTTGATACAGAGGATAGTAAATCAGATAGAATAAGAATATGAATTGGACATCAGTAAGTAAATAAGACTCAGGAAGTTAGAAAGGTTTAAAATTCAGGGTACTATTCGGATGTTTTGGATGTCCTTCCATGTATTTTTTCTTTTTGTATCCTTCTTTTAAAGTGATGGATATGAGATATCAATATTTGTTGAAAAATATAGATACAGAGTCATCAATATTTCTTTTACGACATACTCATTAATAATAATCTATCCGTAATATTAATAATTTACAAGCATTTTTATTATAAAACCTATGGTCTCAATTAGGAAACTACAATCTATCTATTCCGGAATTGACATAGCTTTATTCTGTCAATTCCGGTCGGAACATGATTGGTTTTTATATTATGTAAAAATACACAGAAAGGTCAGGCTTACCAAATTGTTGATGACGGAGTACCGAGGGGAGGCTTCGGACTCGAAACACATGCGGGAAGCGCACGCACCGGCACACGGGACACGCGCATGGGGAACGAAAACGCACCGACGCGGCCGGAAAGCGGGGGGGGGGGGGGGGGTGGGGGGCGCTTGCGCGGCCGGGAAGCGGCGCGCGCGGGTTGCCGCGCAGGCGGGGAGCCTCTGGCAGGCGGCGTACGGCCGACGAGGTCGCTGGCGGGCGGCGAACGCGCGGCGGCACGTGGAGGGCGCGCGCGAGCCGGGGGGGGGGGGGGGCACACAGCGCTGTCGCGCGGCACGACGTGGGCTTGTGCGCGGGGCGGGGGCCGACGGCTACTGATCGGCGTCGGATGGCTGCGCGGTCTGGCGGCTGTTTGCTGGCGGCGGGGACGCTGCCGGAAATGGCTGTGGAGCGATCGGCGGGCGGCGGCGCGTCTCGGAAACATTCTGATTGGGGTGTCGGATCGACCGGGGCGGCGCGGGGAGCGTCGGGATGGGATCGGTTTCAAAATCGGAGGAGTGTGGGAGGAGAAAGGAATGAGTTTGTGAAGGTGGAAGGGAGATGTTCTGTGGAGAAGGAAGGCTTCTGAGTATTTGTTTCTGCACGTATGAGTGCAGATCCGGAAGTGGGGGTCTCCACGCGGGTAGCCGGGAGAACGGGATTCGTGGGTGTAATGGGTTAGTCTAACGGGTTAAGTGAAATGGGTTTGGTTTTGGGTTGGTAGCTAATGGGCTCAAGTTATTGGGCTAAGAGAATGGGTTTAATTAATGCTAAAAGAAATAAAATGCTCATAACTATTATTAATCCAAAAAGCGTTATAAAAATCCATATATACATAATCTAAAGTTGTAGGTTTTACACTACATTATGAGTATGATTATTATATCAGTCAAACAGTAAAGTGTCGTTATTTGATACAGAGGATAGTAAATCAGATAGAATAAGAATATGAATTGGACATCAGTAAGTAAACAAGACTCAGGAAGTTAGAAAGGTAAAAACATAAAACTTATGGTTTTAAAATTCAGGGTACTATTCAGATGTTTTGGATGTCCTTCCATGTATTTTTTCTTTTTGTATCCTTCTTTTAAAGTGATGGATATGAGATATCAATATTTGTTGAAAAATATAGATACAGAGTCGGATTACAATCAGATTACTTTTATTTTATTTGTTAACTCTCTACTCATATGCCATTTATTTACCCAAGCAATTCGATGATTAGAGCCTACGTAATGAAAAATAAGAATATCGAAGGTCATCACTTATGTAAATAATAATGACTAGTTACTGTATCATGTACAATACTTCCATTTTATTAACACTCACTATTTGAGATCAATTACTTTTTCATTCTATCTTCCTAGTTAATCTTCTTCACAACTTCCTCTTTGTAACTTCACTTAAATAGCAAAGAACACCGTCCAAATCATGATTTATCTAAATTATTACTTTGCAAATACCACCTATAATAACTAGAAATCAATTATTAAAATATCTAATGGTTATATAATCAGAACTTATTTTCCTAATCAATCTAGTACATGTCTCGTTCATAAGGTGAAAGACTAGAACTTTGACCTCTTGCATAGGGCTGATTAGAAAAGATTTAGATCATAGAGCTTGTCTAATTGTCAGTATAAGGGTCTGCCTGGTGGTAATGGTATTTTCATCGGTTTTGGGAGGTTTTTTTTAGCTGCCTGACTATGAAGTGTTTAAAAAACTTTGCTTGGTAATTTTTTGAGTCACTGGCTTTGGTTGGCTCAAAAATTCTCAAAACTAATGTAGTATAATTTTGGGTGTATTTATAAACATCCCAAATCGGAGTGTTGAGGATCTTTTCTTTCAATTTTGCTTGGAAAGAAAATTATCACCGGCTTTGGAGTGTCCTCCTTTTCTGAGAGAAGGGTATGACGTGAACTTTTCGCTCAAGAGTTTCAATCCCGCCTTCACCTGCTTCAGCCTCTGAAGCGGAGTGTTGAGGATTTTTTCTTTCAATTTTGGGTGTATTTATAAACATCCCAAATCGGGGTGTTGAGGATTTTTTCTTTCAATTTTGGGTGTATTTATAAACATCCTAAATCGGTGTGTCTCAAATATTCTCACTGGCTTTGGAGTGTTGAGGATTTTGGGTGTATTTATAAACATCCCAAATCGGAGTGTTGAGGATTTTTTTCTTTCAATTTTGGGTGTATTTATAAACATCCGGTAATTTTTTGTGCTGCTGCTGTTGATGGGAGACTTTAATGCCCTACGTTTCAGTTATGAAAAAATGGAAGGTCGGCGTGTCCTGCAAGATTTCCAAAGTTGCCTTCTGCGATCTGGTTTGCAGGTGGTGGAGAGAACTGGTCATATTTGGTCTTGGCATAATAAGGCTACCCACAAACGAGTTGCTTGCCAACTCGATCGTGCCTTGGGGAATCGAGAGTGGTTTACTATGTTCCCGGATGTGGTTGCTGAGTGCTTCCCAGCCGGCACGAGTGATCATTCGCCAGTTCGCATCCATCTATCGACGGTTGTCTCCCAAAAGGCACGTCCGTTCAGGTACAACAACAAATGGAACTGTATGCCGGGTTATGCGGAGGTTTTCCAGGCAGGTTGGGGCTATCCCGTTGAGAGAAATCCTCAATTCCGCATGGTTCAGAGGCTAAAGCGGGTGAAGGCGGGGTTGAAACTCTGGGCGAAAAGTTCACGTCATACCCTTCTCTCAGAAAAGGAGGGCCAACTTCGGGAGGCTCAGATAGCTTTGCAGGAGGACATTCTCAATGGCGACCTAGCAGCAGCGTGTCTGAAAAATTGAAAGAAAAAAAATCATCAACACTTCGATTTGGGATGTATTTATAAACATCCCAAATCGGAGTGTTCACGTCTTTCAATTTTGGGTGTATTTATAAACATCCCAAATCGGAATGTTGAAGATTTTTTCTTTCAATTTTGGGTGTATTTATAAATATCCCAAATCGGCGTGTCACAAAAATTCTCACTGGCTTTGGTGTTGAGGATTTTTTAGCTGGCTGACTATGAAGTGTTTAAAAAACTTTGCTTGATAATTTTTTGTGCCGCTGCTGCTGATGGGAGACTTTAATGCTTTACTTTTCAGTCATGAAAAAGTGGGAGGTCGGCGTGTCCTAGAAGGTGTCCTGCAATATTTCCAAAGTTGCCTTCTGCGATCTGGTTTGTAGGCAGTGGAGAGAATTGGTCATATTTGGTCTTGGCATAATAAGGCTACCCACAAACGAGTTGTTTGCCAACTCGATCGTGGTTTGGGGAATCGAGAGTGGTTTACTATGTTCCCGGATGTGGTTGCTGAGTGCCTCCCAGCCGGCACGAATGATCATTCACCAGTTCGCATCCATCTATCGACGGTTGTCTCCTAAAAGGTACGTTCGTTCAGGTACAACAAAAAATGGAGTTGTATGCCGGGTTATGCAGAGGTTTTCTAGGAAGGTTGGGGCTATCCCATTGAGGGAAATCCTCAATTTCGCATGGTTCAGAGGCTGAAGCCGGTGAAGGCGGGGTTGAAACTCTGGGCGAAAAGTTCACGTCATACCCTTCTCTCAGAAAAGGAGGACCAACTTCGGGAGGCTCAGATAGCTTTGCAGGAGGACATTCTCAATGGCGACCTAGCAGCGGCGGAGCAGGACATGTGTAAGGAAGTCGGGGCGCTTCGTACACTGGAAGAGATCGAGCTGGCTCAACGAGCCAAGTGCAGCTGGCTATGGGATGGCGACGAATGCTCCAAGTTCTTCTATGATATCATCCAGGCTCGTCAACATCGCAGTCATATCTCTAAGCTATATGGGATTGATGGCCAGGAGGTGGTTACCGCAACTATACTACAGGAAGAAGCAGTCAGGTACTATACTGAGCTTTACAATCAAACTATCTATCTATCTGACTTTCCGGGTATTGTTTGCAAGAGGCTGGTTACCCCTCGGGGTAACAATGTACTTCTGGTACTAGTGACTATGGAGGAGATTGAAGCTATTGCACGTCATGCGGATCCGAATAAATCTCCTGACCAGATGGCTTTGGGAGTCAATTTTTTAAAGTCCACTGGGATATTCTGAAAGAGGAGGTGCTGGAGATCGTCAGAGATTTCCTCGACAAGGCAAGCTGCTTAAGGAGCTCAACCACACTTTTCTGACACTTATACCGAAGAAGGAAGGAGCGACGTCTCTTAGTAATTTTCGTCCTATCTCCTGCTGCAATTTTATCTACAAAATTATCACTCATCTGATGTGCAGACGTATGGAGCAGATTATGCAGGGCCTGGTGTCTAGTAACCAAGCGGCTTTTGTGAAAGGGCGGTCTATTGCTGATAACAGTCTTCTTGCCCATGAGATGATCCGGGACTTCAACAAACTGGGAGGAGATAAAGTGTGTGTCAAGTTGGATCTGAGGAAGGCATATGATTCTGTCAACAGGGAGTTCATGTGCCACATTATGCTTGCTATGAGTTTTGACCGTTATTGGGTGGATAGGGTCCGGGTCTGCATTTCCACTCCCTCTTTCTCTGTCCTTGTCAGGGTCAGCCGTATGGCTTCTTCGGCAGTTCTCGAGGACGTCGGCAAGGGGATCCGCTTTCGCCATACCTTTTCACCTTGTTCATGGAGTTCTTCACATCGCTCTTGGATGTGGCGGTCTATAGAGGCCAGATCACCCCACTGTACAAACGGGTGCATCCTCAGGTATCCCATCTTATCTATGCGGATGACCTGCTGGTCTTTCTGGTTCCTTCGCGGCGTGGGATTATGGCTTTGAACGGGGTCATGGAACAGTTTGGCTCTTTGACTGGTCTGCAGCTGAACAAGGAAAAGTGTATGGCCTACTTCAACAAGCACTGTCAGTAGAAGAAAGAAAATGTGCTACTTCTTGGTATTGAGAATGGGGAGTTACCGGTCAAATACTTGGGAATCCCGTTATCTATTATCAACTACGCCAGAGAGACTGAATGCCAAAGTCTGGTTGACTACGCTCAGCGACGGCGGGAGGGGTGGCATGCCCAGAGCTCGTCTTTTGGAGGGCGCATCGAGCTAGTCCGATTCGTCATCTATGCCATTGCTCGATTCTGGTTGCAGACTCTCATGTTGCCGTCTGCGACCATTAGTAAAATAGAAAGACTATGTGCCAACTTTATCTGGAGAGGAGGCCTACACTCTATAGGGTGGCCGACTCTATGCAGACCTCGGGATGAGGGAGGTGTCGGCCTACAGTCCTTGCGGACTCTACGCGATACGGCGAGAGTTAGACAAGCTTGGCTATTTCTCGTCCAGGACTCCTTGTGGACGGTATGGATGAAGGGGAGGTATATGAAGGACCAGTCCTTTTGGGAGATCCGAGCCAATAGCAATGACTCTGTTACTTGGAAGAACCTTCTCTCCCATTAGACTACTTTGAAGGGACTTATCTCCAGATTAATCTCAAATGGAGAGTCTACTGAACTGTGGAGGGATCCTTGGATCAACCATATGAGCTTGACGGATCGAGTTGGTAGGCAAGCGATACCAATGGCGGAGAGGAGGGCCGAGTGAGCGCTATTCTTTGGGAGGGTGTGTGGCGAGCGGACCTTCATCCTATGACGAGACAGTTTCGACAGGATATTGAAGCGGTCCAGGCGGATACGGAGAGTATGGGTGGGGACCGATGGGTATGGACGGACGCCGGTTAGTATATCTTTTTCCAATCGATCGTGAACGCATCTCTTAGGGAGGTTCACCCTCCTATGGAGCTGGCTCAGATGGTATGGACCAAAGGGGTGGCCTCCAAAATGCAATTTTGCTTGTACAAACTTTATCTTGGGAAGTTGCTTACTCGGGACTGCCTAGTGAGGTTTGGTGTGCAGATTTCGTCACCTCTGTGCGAGTTATGCAAGCAAGACTATGAATCTATGGAGCACTTATTCTTTAGATGTTCCTTCTCATCATCCGTTTGACAACATCAATGTTCTCAGCTCAGCTTATAGACTCATGGCTCTCGAAGCTGGAGAGAGGAGGTGGCAAAAATCATAGCTGAAAGCAATCGAGGTTCCCAGTGGTACAAAACAATAAGGATTCGGATGGCGGCTGCGGTCTGGCATATATGGAAGGAGAGGAACAATAGAATTTTTGAGTTGGTAACAATGTCCACTATTGGGGTGATACATAATATAGATTTTGATGTAAAAGTGATGGAGAACTTTAAGTCTCCATCAAGATCTGTCTTGTAGACTTCTTACATTTTATATATAAAAAGTACCTTTTTCCCCAAAAAAAAACAACTACTACCAATAATACTACTATATTTCTTCTTTCTCGTCTTTGTTTCTCTTGAGATTATCCCATCTGACTGCTACTTCCTTATTGTGAATTTTTTAAATTTTATTTTTAATTTCTGGATTCAACTGCATGAAAGGTGAATGGATTCATCACATTATTATATGCCAAAACAAAATTATCAGAATTAATTATAAGAGAGAAGAATTTTTTTTGGGAGGATTTTTGTTTATATATGGGAATATAAGTAATTTTATTGTTTTAAAAAACCTTCAGAACCGCTCGTTAATGAATTAACAAAATCGTGTTAGTGTTAGATTGGTTTAAAAGCTGCTACTTAAAACCGCAAAAAATCGGACCCTCGTTACCGGTACTTTAAAAACACCTCATAACTGCTACCCCAACAATTGTCAATCACACCCTAAAGTATCTCAAAATTGATGTAATCATGAAGTTTGTTTTGATGACCCTTGAGGAAAAGATAAACTTATACTGCAAAGCTAAGAGGATTGATGAAGTGAACTTCCTTTCATCATAGTTCATTTTGAGAGAAAGGATTGTGTTGCGGGCATTTCTGATGGCAAGAATGACAATATAACATGCACCATTATTGGAGTGGCAACACAACTAGGTTGCACAGACACAGACATGGTACAGACATGATACAAATTTGAGGTATAGCCATTTTTCTGCAAAAGTTAGGATACTGGTACGACATGAATGTGGCGCACACACACTCTGTTCCAAAAAGTTATAGAAAGGCTATAGTGCAAAGATATGTTGCTCTTTCACATCTCACTTATGTGTGGCACGATCACGACCATGCCAAAATACTTTCAGCCTGTTTTGGGTCCCTTGGGGCTAGACATGGGTTAATCATTCCCACCAGGAGTCTTCAGAAAGTA
Organism: Iris pallida; assembly: GCA_029216955.1. Classification (NCBI taxonomy): domain Eukaryota; kingdom Viridiplantae; phylum Streptophyta; class Magnoliopsida; order Asparagales; family Iridaceae; genus Iris; species Iris pallida. The sequence goes on along the minus strand of JANAVB010038018.1, from coordinate 14,679,528 downwards.
TTGTATCTGGTACAGATACAGATACAGACACTGTGCTCTAGAAGAGTATCTATGCAACTAACAACATGATGATATTGTTGGTGGGAGCAGGTTATGTCGATGTGGATTTGGTAGATAACTATATAGTTTTTGACGGAGTGGGAGTGTTGGTAATGACGTAGAGGTTCGTGGCAAAGAAGCAACAAGTAGTAGTCATGTTTCAGGTGTACATGTGAGTTGGTGCCGTTTGTTGTCATGGTGTGCTATGACAAAAGACAGAAAAATATACTGGGAGATGGAGGAAAGCTTTCGCCCTTTAAGATGTCAACGATCATACTGGTGATCCAAGTTGAAAGAGAGAGTGTTAATTTTTCAGTAAAAGATCGTTTCAGCTTTGCTTAGTGCCCTTGGCTCAATTATCTACTTCTCCATACGGTTATTACTTTTTCGAAAAAGTAACATGAGAAAACCTATAAAAAAAAGTAATTTTGAGGACGAATTTTTTGTAATTTACTACTATTTATTTTAAATATTTTTAATAATAAATTTTCTTTAAACAAATTATTCCATGTATTTTTTTTTCTTGTTATTATTATTATTATTATTATTATTATTATTAATAATTTCACTTAAACCCTTTTCCTTAAGAATATAATTTTGCAAACAAGACCCTTGCAAATTTTACAATTTGCAACTTACCATGACACCTTAGTATCCAAGTGTGTACATGCATGTTTAGGCAAGGGTAACACGGTAATCTTACCTAAAGACATAATGATGAGGTTTTGGATATTTCTTGGTTAAAAAGAAGAAAAAAAAGGCTATTTAGAGAAGGAAAGAGAGGGAGCTCATACTCCATCCTCTCCATCCCTTCTCTCTCTCAATCCCTTCTCTCCACCATCTTTCACTCTCTTTCCCCTCTCTCTACTTCCGCCGCTGTGCTGCTCTTGCTGCTATTTTGCGGCTGCTGCTGTGTCGCGGTACTGTCGGCGTTCACTGCCGTGTGCCTCCGGCCGGCTGGCTTCCCTCCATCACCACCATCATTATCTTCATCTCCATCATCACCACCATCATCAAAATAAAAACCCTAACTCCTTTCTTCTAAAAAGAAAAAGGAAAAGAAGAAAAGAGAGTTGAGGAAGAAAAAAAAAATTAGTAGAGGAAGAAAAAGGAGAGTTGGAAAAGAAGATCCAAACCCTAAATTCCCAAATCAATTTTCTCAAGGCAAGCCCTCAACCTTTCTCTCTTTATTTTGATTTCTAAATTCTATATTCTTCAAATTTCGTGTAAAGCAATTTGATGTTCAGGTATTTATTCAATTTTAAGTATATACTTGTGATATTCTAGAATGAAAAAAAAAATAGAAAAAGAAAGAAATCTATATAACCTAGGGTTATGACACCGACATACGGAAAGTTTGGACTCTTGCGATATGTAGTTGTGATAGGTATTGGTTTCGATTGGGAGTTGTAGTGTTTGCTTAGGTAATCATATACTAATTAATGAATTTACTAATGGCTTGATTATTGACAACTATATATATATATATATTTATATATATATATATATATATATATATATATATACTGATGGAATCAGTTGTGCCCAATACTTTGTATAAATATACTTATGTGCCATACCATATTTAGTATCAGTTAGGCTATATATGTGTGTGCGTATAATATTATTTACCAAGCCTAACAGAATAAGGCAACTCGTGGGGTACTAAGAAAATGTCAAGTTTAACTACGGGTGACCGTTGTCCGGAAGTAGAATTCGGATTTATTACCAAATGAATTATCTTAGAAATGGAATTTTTTTTGACATCAAAGGAAAAAAGAATCCTAAGGATATTACTATAAGGATATCCAATTGGTCGTATCGGTCCAAAATCTGACTTTTAGTTCAAGAAGAACCTAAGGATTTATAAATTTAACATGTAATGGGGTTATGAATGATCAGTATGGCATTTTAGGTTAAGAAAGACCTAATACTCTAACAAGGATATGTTTGGTTAAATGATATTAGGATGTTTTGGTCCAAAAGTGGACAATAGGATTTCTTCGGTCAACTCAAACAAGAAATTCATCACATATGTATATTTGAAATTAACAATTTGACTTTCCTAAATAGAAAAACCTAGGTGAATTAGAAGAGTTTAAATAGTATATAGTTGTCTTAGGCGTAACGGTCTAAAATTTTAGTATTTTAGCCATTTAGGATAAATTTAGTTTAAATTCAGCATATATCGCAACGCATGATTTCATTTGTATATTAGTTTGTGTTTGATTAATAGTGTTTAATTCTTAATCAAGTGCTTGAATACTTAAAACGATCAATACCTTAAATCATGATATTGAATGATGTATGCTCGTATATGTTTAAATCTCGCTGCGTTATGAATTTTGATTTCTGTTTTGAAATTGTGCATTAGTAACAAATAATTGTTAGTTTCTTGTTTAGTATAACATATTTGGAGCAATAGCTAAATTGCTAAGGTATATATATAAGCTTGCTAAGAAAAATTCTCTTTTTAGCTATTATTGATTTTGTCAATATATATATATATATATATATTTGTTGAGTTGTTCCATCGAAAGGGTCGATGTACCAGGGGAAATGCTACGGAGGGTTGCTCTACGTGGTTTCGTATATAAATTTTAAAAATTTATGGATCCTTTCTATATATGCATAATCCCTAGCATACATCTCATTTTATTCCTCCTCTCCTCTCCAAAGAAAAATCCATTACCATCATTCAAAACATCACCTTTCCATTCCTTCCTTACAACCGAACCACTGCCACCTCTGTCGTCCAGCGTCGCAGCCCGTCCGGCCGGCCTCCTCCCCTGCCGACCTCTAGTTCCACCTCCTCCTCCTTTGTGATCTCCTTCCCCCACTCTAGGTATAACACTTCCTTCCATATTTTTCTTCTAATTTTAAATTTATGTCAGATTTTATGATTCCAAATTTGTGGAATAGGGGAAGAATATAGGGAAAGAAAAGAATCAATTTGAATTTTGAGAAACTCTAGGTTTTGCTCAAAACAAGGCAAGTCCTCCTCCCAAATCTCTTTCCTATTTCAATTGCTATTTCCAAATAGGGTTTAATTATTTCCATTTGATCTATATGATTTTTTTGTTACATGTATTCTTGTTTTTAGGAATAGAAATGGTGCCTCATGAAATAGGGGTTGTTTATTTAACAAGTATTGTTAATTAACATTCACGCATTGGAGTAAAAATTCTAGACCTATACATTACAAAATAAATACTTGTTTGTTACTTTATCTATTATGTGTAAATTGGAATTATTATTGTATTTCTAACAAAGTTGTGATTTTAAATCCAAGTAGCATAAATAAAAGAGGAATTGCAAATAGTGACTTCTGGACTTGAAATGTAAGAAAGAGGGTAATTGCAATTAAATAAATAAGATAAGTTTGCTCGAGTGCTAAGGTAATTAGTTATATATATATATATATATATATATATATATATATATATATATATATATATATACACACACACACTTGCATGTGATTCCGTTATTGAGATGTACCACCGAAGGGGTCGGCGTACCCGGGGAGATGCTACAGAGGGTTGCTCCGGTCTTGTATATAAATTTTAAAAATTTCTGGAGCTCGAAATACGAAGGAGACTGTGCCGAAATTTTTAAGAAATTCAGAAGTTTCCAAGTTTTTCGATATCCATAAGATATCGTTATACTAAACCCTAAATTTTACGATACAATATTTTAGTTAGTGACAAGCTCCCGATAACTCTTATATAAAAATGTTTAGGGGACGAATAGTAAGAGTCCAGGACGCGTGGGACATGGACACCAGTCATGTAAGAGAAACTCAATTTAAGTTTCAATATTTTCTGCTCTGTATAATTGGATGAAAGTTCTTCCTAAACTTGTATTTCCATATTTCATGATTCTCCCAAGATTGGGATAGAATATATGCTTTTAAGCAATACTTGATTATTGAAATTTTGAAGAAGATGCATATTAAGATTTGAGATGAAATACAAATCAGTGCTAATACAAGATAATAGAATAGGAATGTTTGTAGTTTAGGTTAGTGCATTGGGTGGAAGAGAACAATTAGATCACATCCGAAATCACGGCAATATAATAACAACAAAAACTAGTCAGTAAGAGGTTTCTGCATCGTAAGGCCATACAATGTTGGGGGTGAGGTTTAGTTCACCAAGAGAGATTTCGGATTCCATAAATTCTTGAATCAAAATAAGAATTTAAGTTTACAAGTTACAATTATTTTTACTCACATGATGTGAGGGGTCGGATTCTAAGCACTGTGCCACTGAGACACCACCTGTTCCCTGGTCACGGAATTATTGTCGGAAAAATATGATGATTGTGATCCAAATGTGTTCTCTAAATTGCATCATCATATAAGAAACTTGTTCGTGATTGTAATAGTGACTTAGGTTGTGTTGAATGATTGAACGCTTAGAGATCACTAGAATAGGACCTAGATAGAGTGTAATTTCAAGTTCATACTATAATATTTTCCTAAAATTTAAATAAACCAACTTTTATCTAAGAGGAAGTAATCTCTAACTATGTTTTTTTTCTCGTATCATATTTTTATATTCTTATCGTTCTTAACCGAGGACTTATTTGTCGTTTTGATGACCTAGTATTGTTCACTAGGGGTGATGAAGCTCCAAGAGAGATTTTACCTTTGTACAACATAGATGAAGTCGACGAATGATCGAGTACAGTACAAGAATGTAGCAATAACATTTTGTAGCTGTCAACTTATGTAAATTAAAGATTTTGAGAGTACTTACTAGTATGTAGTGTACTTTTATAAAACAATTTACTATAATAGTTAAGGTTTGGTTAAATAAAAGTGTGTTTAGTATTACCTGGATTTCTATCCTAGAATATTACATACAACAATCACGAATACGGGTACATATGTATTCGTATGGTGTGTTGCTTGGAGATGTTATATACTCGGCTCACCATATTCTGAGAGCGGGATGTGACACATCTTTTAGTGGTGGCCCATGTAGGTCTCGAAAAATAAAGAACCTAGGATAGGATGTAGATCTACCTTTTAGAAACCTATATAGGTTAAGCTTAAACTCTAAGTTTTGTTCTTTAGAAGTCTAGAAAGAACCTAAGGATGGAAATGCGGAGCAATATCGAAAGAGGAACATAAGAGAGAGATGCATATACTTGAAGAATGATTATTAAGAATAGTTGATACGGTCTATATTTTATTGGAATTTATGTCTAGTCACACTTGCACCTAAGAATAAAAGACTGTTATTTTCACATTCATAGTTGTATTGAAATATATTTGAGGTTACTGATTTGAAGTTTCTTGGGTGTAGATCATGACTCGTTTTATGCTTGTACGATTTTGGGGAATAGCATGCGAAGTCTTTATAGGTATTAACGCTCTGTGAAAAGGAGATGACAATTAGCTCCATGACAGATGATGATGGTTTATGGGGTACATTATGAGGTTAACTAACCAGTAGTCTCAGATATAGCAGATGGAAACGAAGTATACTTTAACCAGATGAATTACTACATACTTATCGAGGCTCAGCCACCTGCAGATCTCGGCTCAAATAAGGATGATTATGATGGTACTCTGCAAGAATGACAAGACATTCATCCTGAGGCAGCTATCCTCAGGATTGGACTGATGTTTATCTAGAAGTTCTGTTGTTAAGGAATGTTATGTAAATACCTAGGGCTAGTAAATCTATTGTAAATAAGGAGGATATTTTGTCTGTTGTACTTCATTTTGTAAAACAAAAGATGTAAATAGTGGCTGGGGTGTAAGTAGTAGTAGGAATCTAAATTGTATGCTTCATTTTGTAAAACAACTGCATGATCCAAGCAAAAATATACTATTTACATTCCTACCACTATTTACACCCAATCCACTATATACATCTGTTATTTTACAAAATGAAGTACAACAGACAAAATACCCTCCTTATTTACAATATAGACTTATTAGTTCTAGGTATTTACATAACCTTCCTTAGCAACACAACTTCTAGATAAACATAGTCTAATCCCGACGATAGTTGCCTCAGGATGAAGCTCCTGTCATTCTTGCATAGTACCATCATAATTATCCCTATTTGAGCCGAGATCTGCAGGTGGTTGAGCCTTGATAAGTATGTAGTAATTCATATGGTTAAAGTATACTTCGTTTCCATCTGCTATATCTGAGACTACTGTATAGTTAATCTCATAATGTACCCCATAAACCATCATCATCTGTCATGGAGCTAATTGTCATCTCCTTTTCACAAAGCGGTAATATCTATTAAGACTTCACATGCTATTCCCTAAAATCGTATAACGCGTAAAACGAGGCATAATCTACAATCAAGAAACTTCAAATCAGTAACCTCAAATATATCTCAATACAACTCATTTTCAAAAAAACGGTAATATCCATTAAGACTTTGCGTGATATTCCCCAAAATTGTATAAGGTATAAAATGAGGCATGATCTACACCCAAGAAACTTCAAACAAGTAACCTCAAATATATCTCAATACAACTATGAATGCGAAAATAACATTCTTTTATTCTTAGGTGCAAGTGTGACTAGAAATAAATTCCAATAAAATGTAGTTGTATCAACTATTTTTAATAATCATTCCTCAATTATATGCATCTATGTCTTATGTTCCTCTTCGATATTGTTTCATATTTCCATCCTTAGGTTATTTCTAGACTTCCTAAAGAACAAAATTTAGGGTTTAAGCTTAACCTATATAGGTTTCTAAAAGCTAGACCTATATCATATCCTAGGTTCTTTATTTTTCGAGACCTGCATGGACCACCACTAGAAGACGTGTCATGCCCCACTCACAGAATAAGGTGAGCTGGGTATGTAACAACATCTTCAGGCTACGCATCATACGATTACATCTGTACCCGTATTCGCGATTGTTGCCTGTAATATTTTAGGATAGAAATACAGGTAATACTAAACACACTTTTATTTCAGTAAACCATAACTATTATGAGTAAACTGTTTTATAAATGTACAACACATACTAGTACTCTCAAAACCTTTAATTTACATAAGTTGACAGCTACAAAATGTTATTGCTGCATTCTTGTACCGTATTCGATCATTCGTCGACTTCATCTATGTTGTACAAAGGTAACATCTCTTCTGGAGCTTCATCACCTCTAGTGAACAATACTAGGTCGTTAAAACGACATGTAAGTCCATGGTCAAGAACGATGAGAAAATAAAAATATGATATGAGGAAAGAACATAGTTGGAGATTACTTCCTCTTAGATAAAAGTTGATTTATTTAAATTCTAGGAAAATATTATAATGTGAACTTGAAATAACACTCTATCTAGGTCCTATTCTAGTGATCTCTAAGTGTTCAATTATTCAACACAACCTAAGTCACTACCACAATCACGAATAAGTTTTCTATATGATGATGCAATTTAGAGAATACATTTGGATCACATTTATTCTACTTTTTTGACAGTATTCCCGTGACCAGGGATCATGTGGTGGCAGGTGCTTAGAATCCGGCCCCTCACATCATGTGAGTAAAAATAATTGTATCTTGTAAACACTTAAATTCTTGATTTGATTCAAGAATTTCTGGAATCCGAAATCTCTCTTGGTGAGCTAAGCCTCACCCCCAACATAGTATTGCCTTACGATGCGGAAAACTCTTATTAATCAGTTTTTGTTATTATATTACAGGAATTTCGGCTGTGATCCAATTGTTCTCTCCCACCCAATGCACTAACTTAAACTACAAACATTCCTATTCTATTTTCTTGTATTAGCTCTGCTTTGTATTTCATCTCAAATCTTAATATGCCAATATGTATCTTTCTTTAAAAATTCAACAATCAAGTAAGTATTGCTTTCAAGCATATATTCTATCCTAATTTTGGGATACAAGTTTAGGAAGAACTTTCTTCCAATTATTCAGCGCAGAAAACATTGAAACTTAAATTGAGTTTCTCTTACGTAACTGGTGTCCATGTCCTACGCATCCTGAACTCTTATTATCCGTCTCCTAAGCATTTTTATATAAGAGTTATCGGGATCTCGTCACTAACTAAAATATTGTATTCTAAAATTTAGGGTTTAGTATAACGATATCATATGGATATCGAAAACTTGGATAACTCCCGAATTTCTTAAAAAATTCGGCAGTCTCCTTTGTATATCGAGCTCTAGAAATTTTTAAAATTTATATACGAGACCCAGAGCAACCCTCCGTAGCATTTTCCCTGGTACGTAGACCCCTTCGGTGGAACATCAAAACACCATAGAATATATATATATATATATATATATATATATATATATATATATAAACTTAGAGTCTAAGGCTCCCTAGCCTAGTGGTAGGGAGGGGGGCTCACTCGTGGGAGGTCACGAGTTCGAGCCCCCCTAGCGCGGGGCGGCTGGGTGGCCACCGGGTGGTCACGGTCCCGGGCTGGGCCCTTTGTTCGGACTGGCGGGTGGCACCGCCCTTTGTTCGGACTGGCGGGTGGCGGTGCCACGGCCCGAACGTGGTGGACATATATATATATATATATATATATATATATATATATATATATATATATATATATATAGAACTCGAGCAAGCTTATCTTATTTATTTAATTACAATTGTCCTCTTTTGTACATTTTAAGTTCAGAAATCACTGTTTGTACTTTGTATTGCTCTTTTGTTTATGCTAATTAGATTCAAAATCACAACTTTGTTGGAAATACAATAATAATTCCAAGTTACACATAATAGATAAAAGTATCAAACAAGTATTTATTTACTAACAATACTTGTTAAATAAACAACCCCTATTTCATGAGGCACCATTTCTATTGCTAAAACTAGAATACATGTAACCATCCTTGGAATGACTCTAATATAAACAATCAACTTATAAATGCACACAATTCCTAATCCAAAAATGAATGTATCATATACTATCTTTAGGAAACATATAGTCTATAACTTGAAATTTGATACTAAGTTTATCCTAATATCCGACGTCTATAAATACTTATTCTTAGCTAGTAATAATAATATCTTACACTAAATAAGTGTATTTTTAAAATCTGGACATAATTAGATATCTAAAAAATATATGTATGGAAATACTAGGTTTCCTATCAATCTCAAAAATCTAAGTTAGCTCAAATGTAGTCTAACATTACAAGTATCATGAACTATGTTTCCATGATACCATTTGTGTAAAACCATGATTCCTTATTATTTTTGACTGGCCACAAGACTATGGTTAAAGAAAATATACTAGTGAAACGTGTTTCCCCCCTTTTTTCTTTTCTTTTTTACTATATGTTTTGAATCAATTTGGATTTGATATACATATATGTTAGATCAGATTGAATCCAGTTACTTGCTCTTGTTTGACGTAGATTTCAATAGTTAGATTCATTCCATAATTGTCTCCATTTGAAGGCTTGCTATTTACATGCTTTCTACATATATGTCAGATCAGATTGAATCCAGTTACTTGCTCTTGTTTGACGTAGATTTCAATAGTTAGATTCATTCCATAATTGTCTCCATTTGATCTGGCTTTGGTGCTAGATTTACATGGTTCCTATGATTGTTCCTGTGATTGGCTTTGGTGCTCGATTTGGGTCGTGAAACCAATTCATGAGTTGTTTTGCAAATGTATTAATTTGAAATAGGACTTAAATAATAACTAAATTCATGAGTTGTTTTGCAAATGTATTAACTTGAGGAGATTGTTCCTGTGCTTTCTTTACTACTTGGACTTAAATAATAACTAAAAGTATACATATGCATGAGTAATAACAACTATAAGTTTCCAACAAGAGCAACAATAATCATAACAATTCTTCAAGCCTAATGTGTCCGGTTGTGTTTTATATGCTGTAGCAATGTATGAGAATATCCATAAATTGTGTCTAATAAAATTTTATCCTTTCCTCCTAGAGCTCATATTTATATATAGATAAAACAAAACAAAAAATCATATAGATCAATTGGAAATAATTAAACCCTATTTGGAAATAGCAATTGAAATAGAAAACAGATTTGGGAGGACTTGCCTTGTTTTGAGCAAAACCTAGAGTTTCTCTAAATTCAAATTGATTCTTTTCTTTCCCTTTGTTCTTCCCCTATTCCAGAAATTTGGAATCTTAAAATCTGACCTAAATTTAAAATTAGCAGAAAAAAAGGAAGAAGGAAGTGTTATACCTAGAGTGGGGGAAGGAGATCACAAAGGAGGAGGAGGTGGAGTTAGAGGTCAGCCGGGGAGGAGGCCGGACGGGCGGCATTGGCAGCGGTTCGGTTGCGAGGAAGGAATGGAAGGGTGATGTTTTGAATGATGGTAATGGAATTTTCTTTGGAGAGGAGAGGATGAAGAAAATGGGATGTTTGCATGTATAGAAAGATTGGGAGGTGTTAGAAATGAAGAGTAGGTGGGGAGATGACATGTAGAGGGGTGTGAAATTGTAGGAGGAGAAGAGGACAACAAGGCTGTTCTCTTGCTAATTCATGAAGGGAGAGGGTTGTGGGCTGGTGTTGGGGTCAGGGGAGAGACGGGTGGGTTGCCTCTCTCCTGATCCGATCGAAAATTTTTCTTTTCTTTTTAAAAAAATAAATTTCTAATTTATCCTTGTATAATATTTAATATTATAAATTTGTATATATTTATTTATCCTTGTATAATAGTTTATATATATATATATATATATATATATATATATATATATATATATATATATATAGGAGGGATCCGCATCTCCTTATTTTTTGCATCCCCAAGCACCTCTATGTTAACAACCGTTGGATGTTGTTTAAGTCATTTAATCTTAACCGTTGATTTGAACCATTCAAATCAATGGTTAAGATTAGATGACTTAAATAAAATCCAACGGTGGATAGCATGGGGATGCTTGGGGATATAAAAAATCGGAGATGTGGATCCTTCCTTATATATATATATATATATATATATATATATATATATATATGTTGGTATATGTATTCCGATAAACAGTCCTGACACCAAGGAAAAATGAGGCCAAGGTTACTCAAATGATGAAAAAGAAGCAAGGGTTAAACCATAGAAGGATGGGCTATGATATAGTCTTGCATTTGGTTACTTAACATACATGATAAATTACGGAGAAAGACGACAAGAAAGAAAATAACATTAACATCTTCAAAAGGCTCTAATATTATCCATTAATCCTTGATCTATTTCCTGAACTTATACAAATTTGAAGCACAATCTAGGAAGCATGTACACTGAAAATTGGTGCAATGTCCCTGTTGTGCCTAGGAAGCACGGACACACTGAAATCGGTTCCATGTCAGTGTTGTGTTGTGTCGGACACGACACTGACTCCAAAATACAGTAGGACAGGCTGAAATCATGCCGTGCCTGAATCGTGTTCTATAGTGTGTGTACAACATAGCTCACTACCTTTTGACAGATCCAACTCACCCAAGCAAGTACAAGACTAGAGTCACTAGACCCTAAAAAAATTTATCACCAATAAGTAATTTGTTCTTGTGAATAGTGAGCATGATTACTTCTCTGGTAGATATTGAAACCACAACTGTTCCGATCTATTTTACATATTGACTAAATTCCATTATTGTCGTCGTGTTCAGAACCAGGAAGTTTTTCCAGCTGCTCAGGATTCCGCTTTTCTTGTGAGCATATCCAACAACTAAGAAAAATTAATGAAGCTTGTCTGAACTCTTGTAGCTGAAGATCTCCCTTCACATACATAAAGAGAAACCTAGTTGCTAATCTCTGTCGATTCTTCCACAACTTTGTTTGAGCTTGATATAAATGCCAATCATCCATTCTTTCTGTTTACGCTTTTATATGATTTTTAGTTATCTGTGATTTATGTATACTTTTTAGATAGTTACGTTTATTAGTATAAAGTAGTGTGAAGATGTACTTCCAATGTTTTATTATATCTTACATAAACCTGTAAACCTGTATCAAATAGGTATTGTAAGAGGTGTGGACCTCAAGAAAGATCTGGTCTATGTGATAACACCTGTTCCATTTTGCAACCTAAAGAAAGTTGATGTTCTTCTTCAAGGCTTTATTGAAGTACCTACTGCCTTTCTGCAGGTAATTTTCTCGTATTGTTATCTTGAAAGTAAAATAACGTGTCCATAATTTTGAGAGCATTCTCTTCCATTGCAATTTTTGCATCCCATTCATGCTTGACCTTTTTTCCTTCCATAAATTTCATAGAAAGAAATAGTAGACATTTGAAATAAGGTTTCAAAATATGGGTATTGGTTTTGGAGCCTTCTTATGAGTATCAATATCACGAATTTGATTCTCTTGATAGATTTTGTTCATAGTTCTTCGTTTTGGATAGTCAAAGATACCTAAAAATTATTAAAAACTAGAAAATATTTGGCACATGTATGCATAATTTTATCTACTATTTGTTATTTCTCCATAGCTGGTAGATGTAGGCATAATTTTATCTATTATTTGTTATTTCTCCATAGCTTGTAACGAAATGTTATTTAACAATAATGAATGTTCGCCTATGAAATATACTGTTTTTTTATTTACTTGTACATATTTCTAAACCAACAACAAATAGTTTTAAATTCAATAATATCAAGATAAATGAATATCGTGTATTCATAGACAGCGTATATCAGCATCATCATCCAAGCTTTCTCCCATCATTAAGGGGTCGGCTATAGAGCATAAGAAGGCTCCATAAAAAAATTTGACTAAGTTTTATGATCGGTTGTCGACCTAACATGAACCCTCTGTGTTGGTGCCAAATTCCCGGCTAAGGTAGGCCATGTAATAAAACCTAGGTGGCTAGTTGTCAGATAGGTAGACCAAACTTTCGGGTTGCATTTTAAGCTCATGCAACCAAGGAGCACCCTTCAATTCCCCTAGACTACAAAGAGTCTAGACCAAGAGATGACATAATTTGCTATAGGGAATTGCTTTCATATCTACGACACATTACTCCAAAGAGTGATGGGATTTTATTGACAGATTGTTCTTTGGCATGACCAAATTATTGTGTTGATACTGTTTTTTTTTTTTCTTTTTTTCCATACTTCTCTTTTCCTTTTAAATCTTTTTAACAGATTGACCGGGAAAGATAGCTCTAATGTCAGTAATGTATCAACTAGTATCGGTCGTTATTCCTGGACGTCAGTATCAGATCATGCAAGCAAAAACTGATATGAGACTGATATGAGACGAACAATAATGCAAACTGTTATTTGAAGATTTCTTGATGAACCAAACAATTAAGTTCAAGGTTGTGAAAAGCGCTAGGCGCTAGTCGGACGGGCACCTTCCGCCTAGCGCCTAGTCCGCCTAGGCGGGTGCCTAGGCGGTTCAAAAAAATAAAAAGAATCCAAAAAAATCTACTAAAAATTACAGAAAAAATTTATAAAACCCCAAAACATGCCTAGGCGGGCGTCGGGGGTTCTAGGTGGGCACCTAAGCGGACATCGGACGGGCACCCGGCGCCTAGGCGCCTCCTAGGCGGCCGCCTTTTAGAACAGAGATTAAGTTATTTCATGCTATTCACTCACACACCATTGCCTGTCCATTATCGTGCTAAAGTCTTACTCGTTGCAGCTTATAAAAATTCATTGATTTTGTTATCTACTGCTTCAAGTTTTGAGTAATCATATTTTCTTCGTGGTTCTTGACACTCAAGCCTCCATTAAAATTGTTTTCTCGACAACATGACTAGGCTGAAATTGATAAAAGTTGACTAGAAAACTCTTTTTCTTATTACTCAATGATACCAGCAAAGGGCTTCGCTTGGTGTGACTTTAAGGCTTGTTGCTTGCATTATGGAGAATGCACATTCGAGTTGCGAAACCAGCATCTCCATATATATATATATATATATATATATATATATATATATATATATATATATATATATATATATTTTTTTTTTTTTGGAATAAGGGTGAATTTATTCCTCGCATATAGCGGAAAAGGTATTAGAGTACAACATCACAACTTTCCATGCCCCAATAAACTATTATGGGGCCATTACAGATACATCGAATTCTATATTATGTAGAATTCCAATAGGGGGGATAGTCAAGCCCTCAAAGATACGTCTGTTCCGCTCCTTCCAGATGTGCCAAACAGACGCAGCAAGACGGACTCTGGCTCTTCTAGCCCACCTGGGATCCCGTCCTCTGTGATCTCGGATCCAGCTGAGGATGCTCCGAATGTCTCGGTCCATCCCCACTCCTCCTCTCAGCTGTGCACATTGCTCAGTCCAAATGTGCCAGGTCACCGGGCAACCAAAGAAGAGATGCCCCATGAATTCATCTGCATCAGTACATAGCACACATTTGGCATCCGGGATCTGCATCCCAAACCGGAGGAGTCTGTCTCTGGTCATCAATCTACCCCGGAGGAGGCGATAAGCACATAGTTGCATTTTCCGTGCAACTCCCTTGCCCCAAATGAAGTCCACCTCCTCAGCCTGGTCGTGGTGGGTCCGAACCAAATCATAGCAGCTACGAAAGCAGAATAGACCTGAACCTCCCCCCGTACCTGGGCCGGCCCAGCTCCATGAATCCTCCGTCTGGTTAGCGTCTATGGGAATGAGGTGAATCTCGGCTGCAAGCTGGCCAGTAAAAGGGTATCCCTCTGGCCTCCAAACTCCGTCCCTAATGATCCGGCTGCATGTGAGCCCCCTTCTCGCTTCCCTGTCCAGCTGTCCTCCCAATATCTCGAGCAGGGATCTGGAACCCAACCAAGGGTCAAGCCAAAGGTCGGTAGTCGTCCCATCCTTCATGCGCTTGCAGATAGCTGTCTGGAGTACCGGTCTACATCTCAGGATGGCCTTGAATGTGACCGAAAAATTGTTGTCTATCCTGCAGGTCCAGAAGTTGGTCTTCCGTAAGTATCTGCTAGCCATCCAGTCCGCCCAGAGCGACCCCCCCTTGATGAATTTCCAGGCCATCTTCACACAAGCTGCCTTCCGAACCGCATGAAGAGGCCTCAACCCAACTCCTCCTTCCTCCCGAGGCCGACATAACTGATCCCAAGATATCGCATGTATCCCTCCCCTCCAGATGAAGTTAGCGCAAATAGCCTCCACCTTCCGAATAGTAGATGTAGGGATCTGGATCGACTGGAGCCAGAACATAGTGATGCCCGCAATGACCGACCGCACCAACTCAATCCGTCCCCCAAATGAAAGTCCCGCCGCTTGCCAGCCCTCCACTCTCTTATGAGCAAAGTCCACCAAGCTATGACAATCCTGCTCTCGGGCATAGTTGACCGTAAGCGGGACCCCCAGGTATTTCACTGGAAGCTCGTCTCTGTCCACACCTAAGGCGAAGGCTCTCTCCTCCTGAAGTGTACACCGGGAGCTGAAGTAGACTCTGCTCTTCTCCCGGTTTAACTGGAGCCCTGATAGCCGCCCGAACTCCTCCATAATGTCAGAGAGCGCTCTCATTCCCCTCATGGAAGGCTGGAGTAGCACCAATAAATCATCAGCATAAATCAAATGAGATACAACAGGACTCACCAACCGGAAGAGGGGAACAATCCTCCCGCTATGCACTGCTATATCCATCATACTCGTGAAGTACTCCATCACCAAGGTAAAGAGATACGGGGAGAGGGGGTCACCCTGCCTCAACCCCCTGTTGCTACTAAAATAACCATGTGGCGTGCCCTGGATGAGGACAGAGAAGGTAGGGGAGCAGATGCACTCCCTCACCCTCGCAACCCATCTCTCGTCAAACCCCATGGCAAGCATCAAGTGGCACAGGAAGTCCCGATTGACCGTGTCATACGCTTTCCGAAGGTCAAGCTTCACACAAGCCTTCATCCCTCCCGGTTTGCTGAACTCCCGCACCATCTCGTGAGCAAGCAGACTGTGCTCCGCTATCGACCGACCCTTGATGAACGCTGCTTGGTTCTGGGACACTAGACCCTGCATAATCCCCTCCATACGCCTGCATATAAGATGAGTGATAATCTTGTAAAGGAAATTACAGCAAGCTATGGGTCTAAAGTCTGCAAGTGAGGTCGCTCCTTCCTTCTTAGGAACCAGAGTCAGGAACGTATGGTTCATCTCCTTCAGCAGCCGGCCCTCAACAAAGAACTCCTGGACAGCTGCCAGAACAGGTGCCTTAAGCACACCCCAGTGCCGCTTAAAGAATCCCGCGGAGAAGCCATCAGGCCCAGGAGCTTTGTTGGGATTAGCCTTCTTCACAATATCTTCCACCTCCTCCATCCTCACCGGTGCCAAAAGTAGACTGTTCCCATGTCGGGACACCAGTCTCTTCGTAACCAGGGCCGGGAACATGCTGGAGAAGTCCGTCTGCTGATATAAGTCAGTGTAGAATCTGACGGCCTCCTCCTGGATCTCCACCGGGTCTCCAACAAGACGTCCCTCAGCATTCAGAAGTCTGGGGATGTGATGCGGGCCCACTTTTTAGGCCTTTCAGTTATTTAGGCATAAAGGAGTATTGTTGTCTTTCACCACAATAATCCTCCTAGGGTTTGCTTTTCTTTTCTATTTATAGTCAGGGCTAGCCGTCATTACTTTCATGCTTGGATTGAGAAAACTCTCTCAAGTGTCATCAAGAAGGATTTTATTACTTTGTTCCGTTCAATCAAAGTTGGGAGTTTTGTTCTTTTCCTATATTAAAGATCATTCTGTTTCTATTCCTCTTGTTCTTTGTTTTATTTGCTTTCTTTTGTGAATCGATTGAGACGATTCACAACAATTGGTATCAGAGCACTCTACGAGCCATGGCGGACGGGACGAGAACCACAATCGACGAGAAGATCCGAGGTCTTTGGGAGGACTTCACCGCCGAGATCGATAGCTTGAAGAAATCCATGGAGGCCTCCATTAAAGATCAAGCCTCCACGAACCAGGAACTCCGCACGGAGATGCGGGACATGCGGAGGGAGACGACGGCCATAATGACGCTCTTACAAAATATCTCGAAGAAGATCAACGGCGAGGAAGCGGAGGCGGTAACAACCCAAACCCTAGGCGATCAACTAGGGTTTGCTCCTGCGGAGGGGGAGGCGACCGAGGAGGAAGAAGGACCGGCCGGCGGCCGCTGCCCCGCAACCGCCGTCGCCGCCGCACCTCCGGGCTGGGCCCTGGCGGCCGGCGATCACCGTCGGACAGCAGCCGAGGGCCGCGGGAGCGCCACAGCAGGCTGCGCGAGCCCAGGCGGGGCCGCGGCTGCTGTGGGCGGCCGCTGGCCGACGCCTGACCGCCACCCAGGGCCGGCCGGCGCCAGGGGAGCCGCCGGCGAGCGGCTGTGGCCGGACGCCGCCGACCATTTCGGTCCCGGCGGACCGGCGCCACACCCGGGAGAGGCCCTAGGGCTTGGGGCCCCCTATGGGGGTCGGACGATGACCTCGAACTACGGTGACAGGTTCACGGGTTCGGGAAGGGGCTTAGCTGGAGTTCCGGCTCAGAAGGGAGGGACGGAGCCGCCAGGTGGGGCGAGGAACACCGGAGGCAGCAATTTCTTTGGAGAAACGGCGGATCCCGCCAACTTCCAGAGAGGGGATCTACCCCCACGACGACCACCACGGAGGAAGAGGAGGAGGAGGAGGATCCGACGGAGGAAGAGGCCGCTATAGCAACAGACGCAGTTCCCAGATTTCCACCTTGAGGACAAGGTGGCTCTTTTAGGGGACGGTATTGATGCGGGCCCACTTTTTAGGCCTTTCAGTTATTTAGGCATAAAGGGGTATTGTGGTCTTTCACCACAATAATCCTCCTAGGGTTTGCTTTTCTTTTCTATTTATAGTCAGGGCTAGCCGTCATTACTTTCATGCTTGGATTGAGAAAACTCTCTCAAGTGTCATCAAGAAGGATTTTATTACTTTGTTCCGTTCAATCAAAGTTGGGAGTTTTGTTCTTTTCCTATATTAAAGATCATTCTGTTTCTATTCCTCTTGTTCTTTGTTTTTATTTGCTTTCTTTTGTGAATCGATTGAGACGATTCACAACAGGATGCTGTTCCGATGCTGACGGGTGCGGATCACATCATAAAAGAATTTGGTGCAGCGGTCTCCATCTTTGAGCCAGGTGCATTTAGCCCTCTGCGCCGCACTGATCTCCTCCTGAAGTCTCATGATGCTAACCTCCTCAATCAGGGTCTTCTCCTTAGCCGCCAGTTCCCCATTCATAATGTCAGATTGGAGGGCCACCTGAGTGACCCGCAGCTCTTCTTCCTTCTCAGCCAGGGTAGTCCGCGGTCTCGTCTTCACCCACCCCCTGATAGCCCTCTTGAGTTGTTTGAGCTTGTGAACTATGCGAAATTGGGCCGTGCCATCCCGAAAGTGCTGCATCTCTCTCATAACTACCTCCTCATAACCTGGTGAAAGGTACCAGCTGTTGTTGTACCGGAACGGCCTCGCCCGCAGAGCGGGTCTCTCACATAGGCCCACCTGGATAGGAGAATGATCGCTAGTACCCGCTGCCAGACCTTCCGCCACCGAGTTCGGGAAACACCTGAACCACTCGCTGTTGTCCAAGGCCCGATCCAGCTGACAAGCAATACGATTCTGAGTAGCCTTGTTGTGCCAGGTCCAAATATGTCCAGTTCGCTCCAGCCCCCGCATGCCAGACATAAGAAGGCACCTCTGGAAGTCATATAAAATCGGATCCGGTACAGGCCGGCCCCCAACCTTCTCCTGACGAAGCAACATAGCATTGAAGTCCCCCATGATGAGTAGGGGAAGATGCATGTTGTCCGCCATCCGACCCATAAGCACTATATCCTCCCACAGAGCCTCCCGGAGTCTCCGGTCGTTGTGCCCATAAACAACACCCAGGGTGAATCTGAATCCACCTTTATTCTCAAAAGTAACACCGATGAGTTGCTCAGACTTGTGAATCTGGACCCCCACCCAACCACCTGTGTTCCACCTAACCCAGATCCTTGCCATACCGCAAAGATCTAAGTTATGGATGTGATCCCAGGTTGCCGGAGTCCGACGAGAGAGCATAGCGGCCCCTCGAATCTTCGTCTCCAGCAGAATAGCAATATCACATGCCTCTCTCCTCAGCACCCCTCTGATCTCCCTCCATCGGCCAATGGAACACCCCCCCTAATGTTCCATGCTAGGACCGACATCTAAATAAAAGATGTTGGGTCCCCCTGTAACTCCTCTGGATCGACACTCGAGGGAAGTGTCTCATCCGTCTGCTCCAGAACTGCATCTACCATTGAGGAAGGGGCAAGATGAGCCTGAATCCGGCTAAGAGTAAGTGTCCAGTCGGGATTGGGCTCGGTCTGATCATCCATCTCCCTCATCTGAGGAATATCCTCCAGAGGGGCAGGGGCGTGTCTCTTCCTGCTGGTGTAAACCATAAGTGCCGTGGAGGCCTCCGCCCCCCTCTGACTACTCTCCGCCGCACTCATCCCCCTGGTCATCATAGTCCTCCGAGGCCTGAACGGGACCAGCGCACCCTGCATGCTCTCCTGTCTCGATGTCAAACCTGTCTCCAGTCTCCTATCAATCTCCATAACTGTGTCTTCCTCCATGTGTCTCTCTGGCGCCGTCTCCTCAGGCGAGTGACTAGGGGTCGCCTCCCTCTCTGGTGCCTCCGTCTGAACCGTCTCCGGCCGGGATGCCTCTGTCTGGCCCGCCTGTGGCCTGGCGGACTCTTTCCCCTTATAGTTGCACGCACTGGTAATGTGTCCAAAGCACTCACAATTCGAACACATGGGTGGGACCCAATCATACTCCACAGCCTGCGTCAGAACCTCTCCAGATGGAACCTGATACTCGAGCATGCTCGGGAGCTCCGAACCTGCCTTGATCTCCACAAAGACTCTAGCGTACATTATTCTAGTTCGGAAAGTAGTGGCCTCATCTGCTTTGATCGGCTTCCCCACGAGGCTGGCGAGTCTCATGAGAAGCGGGATGCTCCAATATTGGACAGGGAATTCTGGGAACCGGATCCAGACGGGGATGGCATTCAACACTTCCTTCTCACACCTCAGCTCCGGTGTCCATTCTTTCAGAATAATGAGTCTCCCATCGAACGACCATGGCCCTCCCTGAACAATCCTGGTCACATCCTCCGTCAGCCCAAACTTGACATAGTAGAATCCATTCTCCCGGAAGAAGAATTTCATGCTGCCCTTAGGCCTCCAGACTCTCTCCGCATAACCCCTGATTTGTCCAAAGAACGGCTTATTCCCTAACACATATAGCACTAAGGTGTTCTTCCAGAAATCGGCGACCTTTGCTATTTCCTCTGCGGGGAAGTAAGCCCTGTGTCCTCCACCAACCGCCATCGGGGTAACATATTTCATAGACATCGGACTCTGCGACTCCACTGGGGTGCAGACCTCCTTCCAAGACCTAGGCCTCTGCACCGCAGAGGGGGTCCTGGTTGGAGGAGTCGCAGTAGCCGGGGCTTGTCTACCAGCATCAACTACAACACCCTTTCCCTTCTCCGCCGCCGTCACCTTTGGCCGCCACCCAGACACTGTGCGAACCATATTCCCCCCTCGGCGATGCGGATCAGCAGTACCTCTTAGGGGTCTGCTCCCAGAAGTCCCTTGGTTCTGAACCCCCCGTCGTCCTCCGGCCCGACGTCTCACCACCGTCTGCCAGCCTGCCTCTCCAGTCCCGTCCGCCCCCATAGTAGACCCCGACCCGAATTCGAAAGTCGGTGCCGGACCTGTACTCACTCCGATAAATCCAACCGACCCCCTCCTACCGTGGAGCGCCCCGCCGCCGCCGCCCGACCCCCCCCCCCTCCGCCTGGGGGGGTCTCCCTGCTGCCGCCGCCACTAGGGCGGGCCGCCCCCTCCCTGCCGGTGTCGCCCGACCCCCCCCCTCCGCCTGGGGGGGTCTCCCCGCAGCCGCCGCCTCCTGGGAGGTCCGCCCCCTCCCCGCTGGGTTCGCCCGACCCCCCTCCTCCGCCTTTGCCTCCGCCACCGCCTGGGGGGGTGGTACCCCCCCCTTCTAGGGTCGCCAGACCCCCCTCCACCGCCTGGGGGGGTCGCCCCCCCTCCGCCGCCCTTCGTCAGGAGCCCCCCCCCCCCCCCCCCCCCTTCCCACCTTTCCGCCGGCCATCAGGGGGGGCGGGGGGGAGGAGCCGTCGCCGCCGTCGCGAGCAGGTACTTGGATGCCCTAGCAGAGCTAGGGTCGGGATCTCGATCGGGAGCCATTTTTTTTTAAGATTTTGTTGCAATGTGTATATATATATATATATATATATATATATATATATATATATATATACTAGGGTAAGGCCGCGGACTCGGGTTCGAGTTTGCAGAAACAGCCTCTCATTATATGTGGGTAAGTCTGCGACTTTACTTACATCTAAACCCTCCACAGGCCTTGCATAAAGTGGGAGCCTCTTGGCACTGGAAAGTCCATTTATTCAACCATTTATTTACTCTCATTTATTTACTCAATCATTGTTGTCATCATCGACTAGCCGCATAAACACATTGTTCTTAGACTGTTAACCAACCAAATTTATCCTACAATTTCAGATTTTATTTTTATCAAGAACTCATAGAACTCTTTCGTTCCTATTACTGCTCTTTTTATGCCATTGAGAGAAACCAACTGTAGGACTCCTAGGTCTCACAGTTCATCACTTACCTTTTTTTTGGGGTCAATAATGTGAAAAGGAAGGATAAAGGCTTTATTGTTGTTGTTGTACTATGAAAATAAGGGAGCTATGAGGTAAATCACTTGTAGCAGCAATCTGTTCATTAGTTGTTTTACATAATGACAATTTTAGCTAGCAATAAGAATAGGCTGTCGTGTTTTGTATTATTATATATGTATTTTATAGTCTAATTCACATGGGATTTTACTTCATTTTTTCTCTATTATATAGCCAAATGATGATGATGATGATATATATATATATATATATATATATATATATATATATCCTTTGCTACAATATTGTCAGGTGCGTGGATGTGTGTCCCCTTACATGTCAACGAATGTACTGCACAAGCTAGTGGGCAAGGAATCGTAAGGAGTAGGCAAAATCTCACCACCAACCTTCGACACAAGATACAGTCGTGCAGAGGTTGAATGAGTGAAGGAGCATGAGAGAGTTTGGATGTTGCCCCGTTCTAGCTATTATATATCCAATCTCTTGAAATTAATTTTGACATGATGGTTTCCTCTAATAGGGACACCATTGATGGCTGCATCATTCATTCCTTTTTGTTTTGATTCATTTTACACTGCCAGACGAGGAGGGATGTGGGCTTTGGATGAATAGTTTTTGTCCTCTTATCGTTTCCACCTTGTTAATTCTGTTTGGACGGTCTATGAAATTGATTTATCTTTATAGAAAGACTCCGGTGGCAGTATGGCAGTGTCTACGGATTTTAGAGCAGCCAATTATGTATTTGATTATGATGAGTATGTGTAGGCAAGTTGCTTGCTAAGCTTTGGCTTACCACGACTTTTTTTATCTTCTCTTGTTTTTCTTAGTCTGCTGGATGCCCGGCATTAGTGTATATTATTCGCACTCTCCTACTTGACATTTTGATTTATAAATTGAGAAATTTTGAGTTGTTCCGTTTTACCATAATTTAAGGTGCATCGTACCGAATTATCATAATGCATAAAATTTCACTTTTAAACAAAATCGTAAATGACTAACTGTCAACTTCTTTGACCTCCTATTCAAGTGGAGTGTATCTTAAATTATGATCAAAATACTCTCAAATAAGTGGGATGTATTTTGAATTATGGTAAAATAAGTGAGGTGTAATTTATTTTATTTTATTTTATTTATGTATGTCAAAGAAGTTGACTGTTAGTCCTTACGATTTTTGTTAAAAGTGAAGGTTTCATGCATTATGTTAATTCGGTGGGATGCACTATGAATTATGGTAAAAAAGGTGCACTCGAAATTCTCTTATAAATTTTTTTTATAGAGAGTTGAGTTTTAAGGAACGCATCATATGTTTCCCATTAGTAAGGCCGAGTATTTGGTCGGTTTCAATCGAATTAAAATATTCAAAACCGAATAAAATAAAATTATAAAATTTCAAAAGTCGAAACGAACCTAAATTAGCCAAACTGAAATCGAACCGAATAATCTATTCAGTCGTTTTGTTTTGTTGGACTATTTCTATTGTTTAATGGGTCCGACTCAAACTTGAAATCGTGATTGAATTATATTAAAAATTATAGTTTTATACACATTTGTTGTATTTTAAGATTGTGTCTAAAGTTGGACTAATTGTTAAATTACTAAAGTTGGACTTTAAAATATATACATAGAATTATTGTTTTCAATGTATACACATTTTTACTCTCAAGATATGCATAGAATTTAGAATATTTACAAAATTTTATAAGTCTTAGTCGGTTTTGGACTGAAATCCGAAACTTAAATCGAATAAGAAATTTTAGTATTTTCAAATCGTTGAATATTTTTCAAACGGCACCGAATCTCTTATTCGGTTCGGTTTAATTTTCTGTCCAAAACCGAATAATGCTCACCCCTACCACAAACCATTCTCAAGAATTGTATGCCGCTGCTAGCCAGCACCGTGCAGCCGCTGACCACCGCAGTCACGACCGATACTCTATCAACTTGCTCTGCAGACTGTATTCAACTTCCTCTTCAGTCACCGTAGATGCATGGGTATCCAACCATCTATCAGGCCGGCCCTGAACTTACAGGCCCGAAATTAGGTCCCATATATAATGAAAGAAAATTAATGTGCAAGGACGGCCAAAATTAATGAGTTGGGACGGCAATCAAAATTAATGAGTTGGGACGATATAGGACTGTCAAAATTTCACAGTCTTGGCTACAGTAAGGACTGTCAAAATTAGCGAGGAACGTTAAAAATTTGGCAGTCTAAAGCATTTTTTGGACTGTCAAAATTTTGACATTTCTGAAAATACTTCTCTATCTTCAGGACTATCAAAATTTTGGTAGTCCTGTGCATATTCAGAATTGTTAAAAATTTGGCAGTCCTTTGTCGTCCCAAAAGAAAGTGTAACGAGTTGAAACTTCGAAACACCATTAATGGAATTCAAAATTAGTCCAAATGACACTATCTACTAAAAAAACACGGATAAAGATTTAGAAGTTTGGAAAGAGTAAGACAAATTTTCCTTATATTTTATATTTTAATTTGCGTTGCCTCCTAACAATTTCTTAAAAATATTTTAAATATTAAAAAATATAACATTTGTGCTGTCCTCTAGTAAATAACATTTGCCTTAAACTAATAGACAGTAAGTCCCCTATTATTCTCGTCCTTTTTCCGAACCAGGACTATTAGTATTTAATTTAGTCTAAGAGTTCAACTTCCTTTCTTGAAATTTCTTTCGTCCCTAAGAACTTTTTTTTTTTTCTAATTCCAGCACGTGCGGGTTCAGTTAAATCGTGTCTCATGTCGTTTCGGACTCTTCGTGCAGATCTTGTCCGTACTGACTTTTTCATCACCGTCCCACACGCACGTCTTGCGCACTCTGCGCGCTCCAGAGCCTCACGGGACGGCCGACATCTTTCGACACCGGCAACTCAACGCCTCGCTTCGCCCACGACGCCGAAGGCGCCCCCGACATCTTCATGACGCTTACGACAGCCGATGCCGTCCAGTCCGACGTCTTCATGACGCCTAAAAACTTGAGAGAAGAGAATAGACATACATCCAAACCCGATATGTCCCTAGCTGAAAATTTTCCTTTATATATATATATATATATATATATATATATTTTTTTTTTTTTACATAACTCCTAATTATTAGTGTTGCAACTCTGTGCTATCTATGAGATTTGAGATTATGTGAGGAATTCTGTAAGTTTTGATTTGCCTCATCTTAGAAACAGAAATTCTTTTGTAGAGAGATGAAAGTTGGCCTAATTAGTTGGAGAGAGAGAGAGAGAGAGAGAGAGAGAGAGAGAGAGAGAGAGAGAGAGTTGAGTATTTTTTTCTATAGAGAAATAATATGCTAGACAGATTGGCATATTTACTGATTTAATTTAAAAAAAAACAGCAAATACGCTAGTCAGATTGATATTTTGCAGTGAATACGCTAGATAGACTAGCGTATTTGTTAAAGATAGGCCAGTCTGTTGGGAAAGAAGCGCGGAAACCTTTTCCCAAACCGGAGAGTACCTGCGAGAGGACCGAGCAAACAACGCACGAACCCAAAAACAAGCACACAAAAACAACCACGCAGACACAGAGAATTTTTGACGTGGAAACCCTTGCGGAAAAAACCACGGGACGATCGGAGTCCAATCCTGAGAAGCCTCCACTAATGGAATAGAAGAATTACACCCTCTACAAACTCCTCCCGATCCAAATCGGATCCCCACAACACTCAGAGACAAGAACAATGATCACAAGGCTACGAAGAACGAGAACGACGAGTAGAGATTACCCGAAACACGATCTCCTTCGAAAACGACCTTCGATCCTCCGTCTTCTTCTCCGAAGTTGCAATGGCACTCTTGCCTCCTTCTCTCTCAAACTTGTGTTGTCCAATGCGATAAATACGATCATGAATTAGGGTTGAGAAAACTCAATATATCTCCCTAATCCCGCAACCAACCTGGACCGTTGGATTAGATCCAATGATGAAAACTCATCCTGAAATCCGCTTCAGCCCCCCGACACACAGAGTTCGGCCAGAACTCTGTGTGGGGCAGCCAACACCTACTGGCCAAACCCTGGAACGGCCAGACCGAGTTCGGCCCGAACTCGCCATGGGACCGAGTTCGGCCCGAACTCGGATCCCCTGCTTCCAGCAGCTCCAGCAGCAACAGCAGCAGCTCCACGTCTACTTCCCGAGCTTCTTCGACACACGAACGGCGCTCGTCGCACTCCGGGGCTTTCTCCACATAGGTTGGGAACCCCACCCACTCCAACAAATCTCCCCCTTCACAACTATGGGGAGGACGTCGTCATCCCGACGATCTGCCTGCAGTACTCAAACTTCTCCCTTGGTAGAATCTTCGTGAACATATCAGCTCCGTTGTCATCTGTATGCAGCTTCTCAAGCTCCGCGTCCTTCTTCTCAACCACATCCCGTATCCAATGATACCGAGTCTCGATGTGCTTGGACCGGCTATGAAACGTCTGATTCTTCACAAGATGGATAGCACTCTGACTGTCGCAAAGCAAAGTATACTGCTCTTGCTTCAGTCCCATTTCCTGCAACAGCTTCTTCATCCACAACAGCTCCTTGCAAGCCTCCGTCGCCGCAATGTATTCCGCCTCCGTCGTCGACAAGGCAACACACTTCTGCAACCGCGACTGCCACGACACTGCTCCTCCCGCAAACATCATCACGTAGCCTGAAGTCGATCGCCTCGTGTCTACATCTCCAGCCATATCAGCGTCGGTATACCCAACCAGCTTCGGCTCGTCACCACCAAAGGAAAGTCTCCAACCAGCAGTGTCCTGAAGATATCGTAGAATCCACTTGACCGCACTCCAGTGTACCCTTCCAGGATTCGAAAGATACCTGCTAACCGTACCAACTGCATGAGCAATATCTGGCCTCGTACACACCATGGCATACATAAGGCTTCCCACAGCTGAGGCATATGGAACCCGCTCCATATCTTCCTTTTCGTCCTCGGTAGATGGACACTGCTCCTCAGTGAACTTAAAGTGAGCCGCGAGGGGGGAACTCACTTTCTTCGACCCGTCCATCCCGAAACGCTGAAGTACCCGGTAAATGTACTTCTTTTGGGACAAGTGTAGCAGCTTGGACTCTCTCTCTCGGCTGATCTCCATCCCAAGAATAGTCTTCGCTGTGCCCAAATCCTTCATAGAGAAGGCCGCGCCCAGTTGGCGCTTCAACTCCGCTATCCTAGTGGCATTCCGACCCACTAATAGCATATCATAAACATAGAGCAATAAGATGATAAAATCATCATCGACAAAATATCTCACAAATGCACAATGGTCCGACGTCGTCCGTGCATAACCATGCTCCCCCATAAACGACTCGAACTTTCTGTACCACTGCCTCGGAGCCTGCTTCAGACCATACAAGCTCTTCCTCAACCGGCAGACCAAGTGTGACTTGCCCTTCTCACAGAATCCCTCCGGCTGCTCCATGTACAACTCCTCCTCAAGATCACCGTGGAGGAACGCCGTCTTCACGTCCATCTGCTCGACCTCCAAGTCAAAACTGGCTGCTAATGCTAGCACCACCCGAATAGACGAATGCTTGACGACAGGCGAAAAGATTTCATCATAATCCACGTCTTTCCGCTGACCGTAGCCCTTGACTACCAGCCTCGCTTTGTATCGAGGGCGAGTAGCATCATCCGTCTGCTTCACTCTGAACACCCATCGATTCTTCAAAGCCTTCTTGCCCTTTGGCAACCGCACCAGATCATAAGTAGAATTGGTGTGCAAGGAACTCATCTCCTCCTGCATAGCCACCATCCACTCCTGCCTGTGTTCGTCTTCCATAGCCTCTGCGAAACTTTCGGGCTCTCCCCCGTCAGTCAGTAGCACATACTCATCCGGCGAGTATCTCGTAGATGGTCGACGATCCCTGTTGCTCCTTCTCAGTGGAGCCACTGGTGCTGGCTGTATACCGACAGCCTCCTCCCCTTCAGGAACTACCTCTCCGGCATGCTCATCCTCCTGAGGGATACCCTGACCACCATCAGCAGGCTGATGATCAAGGTTGGGAGCAACTCCATGTACCGGCTCCCCCATAACTGGATCCTCCGCGATGTCCTCTGGAAACTGCTCGAAGCGAAATGACTCTAACTCAGGCAATTCCTCAGCCTCAGAAGGCGTCTCGGAATCCTGAGTGTTGGTCATGGTCTGATCCTCGACGAACACCACGTCCCTGCTTCTGTAGAGCTTTCCTTCCACTGGGTCGTAGAGTCTATAGCCAAACTCATCCCGACCGTAGCCGACAAAGACGCATCGCCTCGTCTTCGGCTCAAGTTTGGTCCTCTCGTCCTTCGGTACATGCACGAAGGCTTTACAACCAAACGCCCGCAGGTGATTGTATGACGGCTCTTTGCCGTACCATACTTTATCAGGCACATCACCCTGCAAAGGAGCACTAGGAGACAAATTAATAATATAAGCAGCTGTGAGAAGAGCCTCACCCCAATAACTGCCCGGCAAATTTGCTTCTGACAGCAAACACCGCACCCTCTCCATCAGTGTCCTGTTCATGCGCTCCGCTACACCATTGAGCTGAGGTATCTTTGGCGGAGTCTTCTGGTGTCGTATCCCTTGCTCTCTGCAATACGCATCAAAGGGACCGATGTATTCGTCGCCATTGTCGGACCGAACACACAACAACTTCTTACCCGTCTCCCTTTCAACGGAGGCCTGAAACTCCTTGAAAGTAGGCAGCACCTGATCCTTGGTCTTTAAGGCATAGACCCAAACCTTCCTGGAACAGTCATCAATGAAAGTCACAAAGTAAGAAGCACCACCAAGAGATTTTACCTTCATAGGACCGCAGACATCCGAGTGAATCAACTCGAACAACGCCGGCTTCCTCGAACTTGGGTGACTCTGGAAAGACACCCTACTTTGCTTCCCAGCCAAACAGTGCGTGCACTTCTCCAACTTTGTAGACTTGAGCCCCGGAATCACTTTCCTGTTCATCAAGTAGCTCATCCCCTTCTCGCTGATATGGCCGAGCCGCCTGTGCCACAACTCGGTAGACGCGTCACTGACTGCGTTCACCTCCTGTGCCCCCTCTGCGCTCCCCTCCATATAGTAGAGACCGGACTTCTTGCTTCCTCTGGCAATCACCATCGAACCTCTGGAAAGCTTCCACTGACTATTCCCGAAGAGACTGAAGAATCCCTCGTCATCCAACCTTCCAATCGACACCAGGTTGAAACGAATATCAGGGACATGACGAACATCCTTGAGAACAAGAACCGCACCCGTCTTCGTTCTCAAATGCACATCTCCAATGGCAACCGCCTTCGACACATCTCCGTTGCCCATCTTCAACACGCCACAGTCGCCTGTCGTGTAAGTGGCAAACAGTACCCTATTGTGAGATACATGTGCTGAAGCCCCTGAGTCCACCAGCCAAGAATTGTCATCGCAGGCGAGGTTAGTAATGACCTCATCACCTACGACGATCACATCGCCTCCATGCACCGAGGCCGCCGCTGTAGTGTTCTCTTCTTGCTTCCCCTTGTCGCCCTTCTTCTCCTTCTTCCAAGCGAAACAGTTCCGCTTGATATGGCCCTTCTTACCACAATGGTAACACTCTGAGTCCTCGTACCGACCCTTGGACTTCCCCCTGCTCTTGTCTCTGCCACCACCTGGATCCCTGCTTTTGCCCCTTCCGCGGCTCTCTGAAACAAGTGCCTCTGAGTGGTGGGATGTGGATGAAGTGCCCTGAGAACGTCTCCGCATCTCTTCATTCAACACCCCGCTCTTGGCAAACTCCAGACTGACCACGCCCTCTGGAGCAGAAGCGATCATAGATACTCGTACGGTCTCCCACGAGTCTGGCAAGGTACACAGCAGCCACAGTCCCTGAACTTCGTCGTCGAACTTGACTCCCATAGAAGATAGCTGGTCAACCACGCCCTGGAAATCACTCAAGTGATCCGTAATAGACGCCCCATCCTTGTACCGCAGACCCATCATCGTTCGGATCAGGAACAACTTGTTTACCCCGGTCTTCTTCGCATACAAGGATTCCAGCTTATCCCACAACGTCTTCGCGTGCTCAATATTGGCAACGTGGTTGTACACGTTCTCATCAACAAACTGCCGTATGTACCCACACACCTGTATGTGCTCGAACTTCCAGTCCTCCTCGGATTTATCACTGGGCCTCTCGGATGCAAACACAGGTAGATACAGCTTCTTGACAAATAGCAAATCCTTCATCTTGCTCCGCCAATAATGATAGTTTGTGCCATTAAGGTTCACCATGCGCACCGGCTTCGCGTCCATCTCTCCTCTCTGGTTCCTCTGTCAACTCCTGACACCCTTTGAACCCAAAGCTCTGATACCACTCTGTTGGGAAAGAAGCACGGAAACCTTTCCCCAAACCGGAGAGTACCTGCGAGAGGACCGAGCAAACAACAGCACGAACCCAAAAACAAGCACACAAAAACAACCACGCAGACACAGAGAATTTTTGACGTGGAAACCCTTGCGGGAAAAAACCACGGGACGATCGGAGTCCAACCCTGAGAAGCCTCCACTAATGGAATAGAAGAATTACACCCTCTACAAACTCCTCCCAATCCAAATCGGATCCCCACAACACTCAGAGACAAGAACAATGATCACAAGGCTACGAAGAACGAGAACGACGAGTAGAGATTACCCGAAACACGATCTCCTTCGAAAACGACCTTCGATCCTCCGTCTTCTTCTCCGAAGTTGCAATGGCACTCTTGCCTCCTTCTCTCTCAAACTTGTGTTGTCCAATGCGATAAATACGATCATGAATTAGGGTTGAGAAAACTCAATATATCTCCCTAATCCCGCAACCAACCTGGACCGTTGGATTAGATCCAATGATGAAAACTCATCCTGAAATCCGCTTCAGCCCCCCGACACACAGAGTTCGGCCAGAACTCTGTGTGGGACAGCCAGCACCTACTGGCCAAACCCTGGAACGGCCAGACCGAGTTCGGCCCGAACTCGCCATGGGACCGAGTTCGGCCCGAACTCGGATCCCCTGCTTCCAGCAGCTCCAGCAGCAACAGCAGCAGCTCCACGTCTACTTCCCGAGCTTCTTCGACACACGAACGGCGCTCGTCGCACTCCGGGGCTTTCTTCCACATAGGTTGGGAACCCCACCCACTCCAACACAGTCCATTTGACGTATCGTTTTTTTTAAATTACAACAATCAAACTTTTGACCATTTGCGCATCACTTTCCCATCTGTACCTATATATAGGGGGATAGAGAAGAGAGAGAAAGAAAAAAAGGAAAGAGGAGAGAGAACATCGATGGAAGAAGGAGAGGGAAAAGAGAGAGAGAGAGAGAAGAAGAAGAGGAAAGTAGCAAGTAAAAGAAGGGAGGAGAGAAAAGAGGAACCAACAAGCATAAGCATAGGAAGAAGATGTAGTTATTTTTGTTTTTTAATTTTATTTAATTAATTAGATAGTCTTTATTCATAAACCTACAAAACCATAACAATAACCCTAACCTTAATCATCACCCTAACTATAACCCCTATCCTATAATCCAAACCATAATTCTAAAACACTACGATAATCTTAATCCTAAAATACTAACTCTAAAAATTCTAAAACCCTAAACCTATTCTTGAAACCCTAACCCTAAAATTTTCAACCCTAAAATATCTAGCAATGATCATTTTGACAACAATCATTTACACATGACTTACCAAAATGATGGATGTATTCCTGTGGGCCCACTAATCACGTCAATCCAATAACGTAAGACACACATATCTAGATTGATATTTTGTAGACATTTATATTTTTTTTTAAAATTTTAATTGGTAGCTAGTATGGATTATATTAACATTTCAATAACAAAGTCTATATATTATATATAGCTATACGATTATAGTGACAAACAACGATTGTGAGAGCATGGCACATAGCTGTACCAGAAGAACCGCGACACATGGCAGCTGACTAGCGACCAAAAGGCCTTGGTCCAACTCTTTGGATTTTATTAAATTGATGAGATACACTTCCTGTATCACGATAGAGACTTGATTTTATGTCCATTGAGCGTTGATGGCCCCAACACAAAATATTTCGGCTTCTTGTGCGAGAGAGGACTATTATGCTAGCAGATGTGACAAATATAATAGGGTTACATATTACATGTGATCTTATATATTGTGATAATGAGTCATCTCTTGGTCAACATATTAAGAAGTACCTTTGTGTGGAGACGCCATCAGATTTAGGAAACACAAGCTTAGTCAAGTTCAGTTGGCTCCGTTGTAATTTCCTGGATATCGAACGTACTACTAATATAGAGGTTTCTGCGGATGATTCACGAGTATATATTTTAATGCTAACGCCTATATAACATATAATATATTAGTTTGATTGATACCATTCATTGATCATATTTTCTAATCATGTGTTGCACCATAGATTACTTACTAGGCTTATGTGGTACATTTCTTCTTCCGACGCAACATGAAATAAGATAAATGTGTGCCTTTTACCATTTCTTGATAATTGGTAGAACCTACACGTCATACATGAGGGGAAACTACATTAGCATATCTATACCATTGCATAACGAATTTTTTGAGTTCGACGTCAGAGGAAAAAAATCCAAAAAATGTGTGTAGCTGTAGGACACTGATACATGTATGAATGAAACATATTTTGTTAATATATGCCATATACAGTTTTACTATATAGACTTGTACTGTGTTATTTCTGTTTTTTAGGTTTAGTCCTAATAGTATTTCTGTATTGGTAGGCCAGTGACCCACATTTGTTCTGACCAGGATGTCATCTTGGTAGTTCCTCAGTGGACGACAAATGAGCAGATCCTATGCATTGTATTTACTAGGTGACCTCAATTTATCAAGCCAATTTGACGTACTACACCACATGAGGGTAAATTATTTATTACAATTACCGCAATTGTCATCTCTTTGTGTGTCCTAGCCTACAACAATTATTGTAATTATAATTTCTTCTTGATAAATTCTTCGTTTGATGCGGTTCTTTTTGGTCTATAGCTTTGCATCTAGCACTTGGTACTTTAATTTGGCCTCTAACCAATGCACTTCGAGGAGTGAAAGGGACTGTAATTGGTTTCACACGTGATTCATATACATTTCTAAATATTTCAATAGAAAATTGAGTAGGATATAAACTTTCAATTTGTACATTACAAGACTTACATGCAAAATATACATGTACATATGGTAGTAAAGTATGATGCTACCTACAACATGAACAATAGTTACTATCTAAGCGAACCACATATGATCTACTTGTTTCATGCCCAAATATTTAAAATTGCAATGATCAATAACAACATTTGAAAATGGTGTAGTTCTCTTTTGATTCAGGCCATAGTTTTTAGGATTATCGAACAATAGTATGTTTTCACATTTTCAGCAATTTAACTGTTTTTGTGATGGGGTGATATAATACTGGCTAAATACCATCAAGTAATATTTTTAGTGGTTTATCATGTAAATTTTTAATTCAATTATTGAAACATTTTGGAATGTTTGAAGTGTTAATTTAAAATCTAGGATGCAGAGCATAACCTGTTATCCAATGCACAAAATCACGAGTGTTGCTATTTACACCAATAATCCATTTAAAAGCACCCATGTTTTTTGTTTAATTTTGTTCTGAACCAATTACTGGCGTCGATCTTGCAAGTTTATCTAACCATACTTGATATGTCTTACTCCGGTTACTTTAGTTTTCATTTTTTTTCCTGAAATATTGAATACAAAAAATATATATGACGAGTTTGGAAAAGTTGCACTCATATCATTTATTAATAATTTTTTGTTAATATGATATAAATGAAAAAGTATCCCATTAGCACTTAATTGTATAAAAACTATATCTATGAATCATTATTTTTATTTTTATCAACATAAGAAATTAGATATAAATGGTAGATAGAGTCATGAGCACAAGCAAAAATAAATTATC